>VZSF01011290.1:32583-155266 GCA_013398295.1 Chionis minor
TTAAATCGGGGCCTGCGGGGGTCCCCGCTGTTCCGTCACTTCCTCTCTCGCGGTGCTTCCGGGCACGTGACCCCCTTCCCCGGGCGCCGCTTGTCGTTGCCCTGGTGACGGCGGCCGGGGCCTGGCGGGACGCGGGTGAGGGAGCGCCGGGGCCCGCCCAGCCGGAGAGTGGGGCCGGGGCCTCTCCGGGGGCCGGAGCTGTCGGGGCCCGCCCCCCTCAGCCGCCCGGCCGTGCCCTCCCCCCGAGGGGGGCTCGGTACCCGGGTCGCCGCCTCCTGCCGGGCCTGCAGGGGGAGGGGGCCGCGGCGTCAAGACGCTGATGAGCACCGCAGCCTGGCTGTGCATCGGGCCCAGGGTGCTTCTCGCCGTTCAGAGCAGGAGCCCTCCGTGCTGCGGCACGCTTGGCAGTCTGTCCTTCGAAACTACGAAACTTCGAAACGACGAAATTAGTCGTTTTATGTGAGCTGTAAAATGTTTGTCTTAGTACCTGGAACAAGCTTTGGGACAAGCAGAATTAATAACGGTGGCAGGGACGTTTTCTGTCCAGGTCACGCAGAGCACATGGAGAGGTGTGCAGTGGAAACCTGCGTGAACAGTGTAAAGAAACCCGACTGTCAGAGCTCACTGGCACCTTTTAGATGAGAAATGTCTGTATAGGCACTCGGGCTTTGCTTCCCTTGATTACTCTTGAAGAGCATGAGTTCTTCTGTCAGTTGCCTGGCGTAGAGTAAGAGTGGTCAAATAGAATAAACTCGCTCGTTTGTAACAATACCGGTGTAGTTAGCATGACAGTTTCTAAGAACACAAGAAATGCCTTAGCCGGTCAGACCAGTGTCTCATCTTGATGGAGCTGGAGAGTTTCCTTTAAGGATGACAGTTCATGCGCCAAGGAAGGGTGGGAAGAAGCAAAAGACAGGCAGAAACGAATCATACTCAGTCTACGCTTACAAGGTGCAGAAGCTCAAGCACCGTTGAGGCTATGGGCATCCTAAATTATGCAAATGACATGTTTGAGCTTCATGTTGCAAGAGAATTGCATCTGGTTCAGTAATGAAAGCACTGGACTATCAATTCACAGGGGATCCAGTCCCTTTGACTTAGAATCACAGAATAATATCTGCTGCTGCCTGAAAAGCAACAAAACACACTGTACAGGAGTGTTCGGGCTGATACCAAACTACTCTAAATGCTGGGGGTTCTTTTTAATTCAAATGGAAAAGTGTATGACCGATTCTCTTTAAAAAAAAAAAAAGAAGCTATAGACGATATTTAAGACGATTCAAAATAAACGCCCAGATAGTGATCAAAGGAACAATGACAAGGCGGGGAACCCAGCCAGCATAATCCCTGTGAATCAACCACTCCTAAACCTCTCAAGGACTGGATGAACGACTAAGCCATTTGTCCCTGTTGCAAAACCAACTGAAGTCGATTCAAGGGAGGAAACTCTCTCCGGCATCAATGCAAACGAAGGAGAACTACTGCAATAAGGAGGCTTTAGGATTTACGGGGGCGCGGCAGGGGGAGGGGGATCCTTCAGGTGGAGGGATGCTGGAACTGATAAGGAGAATTTGAGGTTTTACATGACTGTACTGGTATGTTTGGGGTAAGAATAACAGCAGGGAAATGTAGGAACCAAGGTGAAACAGAGATGAGCAAGTGTGGGAAAATGGAGAGAAGAGAGGGATAAACTAAGCTGGTCAAATGCAATCAATATGTTTGGCTGGACAAGTTTTGCACCTGATGACCACTGTCTGTACTATAAGGTCTGTACTATATCACTAATCAATTATTTGAATTATTTCCTGTCTGAGCTCTCTGTTGTGTGCATATGATCTGATAACAAACAGGTGTATCTAGCCGGCAAGTAGGATGAGCGGTTTGTAGGGGGCTAGAAACCCAAGAGACTATGAAGGCACGTTTCTCTGAGCTCTGGCCCTTGGGAACAGGATCAGACTTCTGACACTGTCTCTGTTTATATGGGTGTCTTTGAGGTACTGTCTCCTGTCAATGTTAACCTGTGTGTCCATGTCTATTGTGAACTTGCACACCACCCTGCTGCTGTTAGGATGTGAAACAGAAGCTTCCGCTCATCTCCATTGGCCCAGTAAGGAAGGAAGCCTCTAGATCTTATACTTTTCAAGGAGAGCAGGTGCAACTGGCCAATATATACAGTCTATTCCCCTTGTTCTACTCCCACATCCAAGCATGGGAGTAGGGATGGTGGAGGATACGGACTGGTTTTTCATTAGTTTGTCTATGCGTTTTTTGAGCCTGCTGATATTATTGGCTCCCATAAGTCCTGTAGCAGTAGGTTCTTACAGTGTGAAGTACCTTTTTTGTTTGTTTTAAATTGATTGTTGACTAGTTTTATCAAATACCCCCAAGTCTGCCATGGAAAGACTTGCTGAAGAACAGTTTCCCGTTCACTTTATCCACCACCTTGATTATTTTTGTAAATCTCAATACCTTGCCTGCTCACCAAATGGTGGAATCCTAGCCTTTTTTAGTGTCTTCTGATGAAACACTTGTTCCATCCCATAATTGTTGTCACTGAGGCTCATGCTACAATTTGCGAGACTGGCTTATAGGGTCTGGCTGGAAACCTGTCAGGCGCTATGCCTAAATATAAGCCAGAATTCATTCCATAGGTAGCATCGCTTGCTCACATTTTAGGTGCAGATCTTCCTAGGTCTGGGCTTCTCAGCAAGAAGCAGCCCATTTTCTTTCCAATAACACTTTTTTTCCCATTCACACGCGTTTTAGTGAAGGAGTTTTGCTGGAGAAACGGCATCTTGCAGAGCAAGCCACAGAGCGATGGTGACACTCAGTGGCCCTGCAGGAAAAGTGCACCTTCTGAGTTCAAGGGTTTCCCAGTTTATCAGGAAGACAGCGTGTCCTGGTTTGAGTGACACAAGACTAATTTCTCTTCTAATGCTTGGGAAAACTGCATTTTTAGAAGACTTTAGTGTCTGAATTTGTGAAAATATTTACTTTATGCCACTTATGATGTGTGGGTTTCAAGGTCTCAGTGTTTTCGAGCTCTCCATGTGCAGGGATGAGGAGGAACAAGACCTGAGCACTTGACCCAAGCTGGCCAACAGGATTATTTCATACCATGAACGTCACGTGTAATATAAATTTGAAAGTTTGCTGTGAAATGCTCTCTCTCCCTTGATGGCAGTGATCCAGAGAACTTCTTGCCAGTGACAGACCCCTCAGGCCTTCCTTTCCTCCCAAAGCCGTAGCACTCACAGTGTTCGATGTTTGCTGTCCACTGCTGGGAGTGCACAGCTTCCTGCTGATACAATTGGCTGCGTATGATCCTTGTATATTTTATATTGCTATCCGGATAAATACTGATTCTTTAGTATTATTAATGTTAATTATTTAGTCTCAACCTATTAAATCTATTTATATTTCAGCCCTCGTGTTTCCTTATTTTTACCTGATTCCCCTTCCTGGGTAGGGAGAGGTCATTGGGTGATAGAATAATTGTCTAAAAGACAATAAATTATTGTGGGTTTCTCAAACCATAACACAGTGGTAGCAAACGAACCTCACACACAGGTGAGTAAGCAGCACTGCTTAGCGTAAGGATGAACCTGCATACTGTGCCGTACAGATTCATATAGTACAAGCATGTTAATGGACATTGCCTATGTATCTGCATTTGCCTTCTTTCCCTTTCCCACACTCATTTATTCCAGTCTGGAAGTGAGACCATCACCTTCAGGTATCTCGGAAAGAAAACCCTTTCTCCTGTGGTGAGGAAAACTGGGGTTTTCATACACACTGTCAGGGAATGTGGTAGTTCGTAATGTATTCAGACCCAGCCACCAAGAGCCAATTCTTACATCTAGACCAACCTCCAGGCCTGCGATGTCTTTCCTGCTTAGAGAAAGTTTTATGTTATTCCCAGTTTATGGAGACATGTAAGTGGGATAAGTCTACATTGCAGTTACTGCAATGTACTTCTTACAGGCTGCCCAGATTGTTGCTTTTGGTGTCCAAACCTCGCCACGCATAGACACTAGCCCATCCACAGCCTCACCACATCACTGGATCTCTTCAACAACCTTCTGCTAACCCTGGCCAGTCTGGCTAATCACCATTTCCAGAAGAAAGAAGCTGGACAGGGGATGATCATAGCAACCCCAAGGACTAATTGCCATTCTGTCTTGCCTCTGAGCAAAAGCTCGTCTGATTGTGCTCATTTCTAAGACCTCTTCTGACTTCTCCAGCCACACATTTCAGACATCTTTATATACCACCACCTCTCCCCTATTCCTGCCCATATAATGTTCTTTCCTGAATGACTGATCCTAGTGTGAATCTGCGCTTCCTGCCTGTACAAGGCTTCTCCAAGTTTGCAAGATGAGAAAGTGGAGAGGCTGCAATCAGGTCTCCTCATCTTTGTTTCCCATCCCTCACAAAAACAGGTCAATGTCTGCTCCCTGCAGGGAGTGGGACGTTGGAACATATAAAGGGAAGATCAGAATGCTTTGTCTGTGTGTGAGGAGCCAGCACCAGGGGTCAGCTACCTGCAGTACCCTGAAGGCACCCTTCTCCTCAGCACCTTTAAGGCATGGACCGCATAAGAAAGGAAAACCAGGTCAACAAGCAAAAGCTGATACACATTAACCTACTTCCAAATGTTACTGGGTCTGGTGATCAAGCCAGTATCTACTTCGTTTCTTATCAACATAAGAGAGAATGTGGGAATAAGCCCATTGTGCCGCAAACTGTGCCACACAATAAATTACAGGCTTTAGACTTTTCTCAGGAAAGAAGCCTCTTTGAATGTCAAAGGTAAGCCACATTCCAGGGCCTCCACCCTTAAATTGAACAAACCACATTAACAAAAGAAGTCAAAGCATTCTTTAAAAATCACTTATTCATCTATTGCATGCCTTGGATTTAATTGTGGGTTGATACAAACACCTTGATGCAGCTATTTGAGCTTGGTAGAAAACTAACCTGTAGTATAAGATTAAAAATCAGCAAGCTATCACATGTGAGTCTACAGGTATACTTACCTTGCACAGGAGACAGTACAGATCATGAGATGGATCCATGCAGTCTTACATGTTTCTCAGCAGTAGCTGTTTTAAAAGTCTTATTGTCCTGCAGCTACAAGAGGAAAATCTACATCACTGTTTACCTCAAAAAGGAGAAAAAAAACCTTGGAATAAACCTTAGCTTCTGTATTGTCAACAGTCGCCAGTAACAAGCCTACAATTCCAAAATACAGCTCTGCAGTTTTGTATTTCTTTCCTGTTTAGGGGGCAAAAAGTCAGAGAAACAAGGAAGGCAGATTCATAAACAATTGCTCTGTCTCCAAACATGTTAGCTGAGCATACACTAAAATATATGAATCAGGAAAGAAGGCATGTGTCCAAGCTTCCAGGGGAGTTTGCAACTGAGTGATAACAGACAACCCATTTGTCCTGTGTCCTGACTTCTCTCTGGATGAGGGTTCCTTTCAGTTTTCCATATGACCATTGCGGAGGCTCTGTGAAAGCCTAGGAAACTGATCTCTTCTGCACCCACTAGAAGCAGTGTAGTCTTTCAGTCCTATTTGCACAGTACTGGCAGACAACTACAAAGGCCTAAATAAGCCATATGCATCAAACCTTTATGATTTATCAATGCTTCAGTGGATCCCTATCTGTTCATTGTATAAACTATCTTCTTCATGTATAGATTCAAAGTATGCTATTTATATTTATTTTTTATAATAGTGCCCTAACAAGGCCAGAATCCATTTGGAGCCATCTCATTTGCTTACAGTCCTCCTCCTTTTAAGGGGCCTACTTCGCATTCCTTTTAAGAGCTTTTCTTTGCAGAAAAATCCCTTGCTATCTGAGATCATAGAGACATAGAATAGTTTAGGTTGGAAGGGACCTGAAAGGTCATCTGGTTTCAATCCCCCTGCCATGGGCAAGAACACCTTCCACTAGACCAAGTTAATCCAGCCTGGCCTTGAACACTCCCAGGGATGGGGCCTCCACATCTTCCCTGGGCAACCTGTTCCAGTGCCTCGCCACCCTCAGAGTGAAATCTGAGTGAAATCCTGACATCTAATCTAAACATAGCCTCTTTCAGTTTGAAGCCATTACGCCTCATCCTCTCACTGCATGCCCTTGTAAAAAGTCCCTCTCCAGCTTTCCTGCAGGCCTCCTTCAGACACTGGAAGGCTTCTGTAAGGTCTCCCTGGATCCTTCTCTTCTCCAGGTTGAACAACCCCAACTCTCTCAGCCTGTCCTCATAGGAGAGATGTTCCAGCCCTCTGATTATCTATGTGGCCCTCCTCTGGACCCGCTCCAACAGGTCTATGTCCTTCTTGTGCTGAGGACTCCAAAGCTGGATGCAGTACTCCAGGTGGGGTCTCACCAGAGCACAGGGAGAGAATCTGCCCCCTCGACCTGCTGGCCACACTTCTTTTGATGCAGCCCAGGATATGGTTGGCCTTCTGGGCTGCAAATGTGCACTGCCGGCTCATGTTGAGCTTCTCATCAACCAACATGCCCGAGTCTTTCTCCTTGAGGCTGCTCTCAATCCATTTGCCACCCAGTCTGTGTTTGTGCATGGGATTGCCTCAAGCCAGGTGCAGGACCTTGCACTTGGCCTAGTTGAACTTCATGAGATTGGCATGGGCCCACTTCTCAAGCCTGTCCAGGTCCCTCTGGATGGCATCCCTCCCCTCCAGCATGTCAACCAAGCCAGACAGCTGGGTGTCATTGGTAAACTTGCTGAGGGTGCACTCAGTCTCCTAGGTCTTTTTAAAGAGCCTCATCATCTCCCAAATACACAGCCCACCTTGTTCACTTTTTCTCTATTGGTCCTGGGCTTGTTGACTTCATAGCCTTACTTCATATTTATGGCATGACTGCCCTGGAAACGTCTTCCTTGGTAATCAGCTCGATAAAACTAGTACCCATTTTTTCTTATCTAGTGTCCCACCTTTTGTGTGTGCTACCTTGCTAATGGTACTGTATATCCTGATGAGCCATCTGCGTACACTCTACTCTCCCCTTGCATATGTTACAACCTGAAATTCCTCCGATTGTTATCTTTTTTCAGTAGTGCCACAGGTAAGGATTAGCCATCTGAGTTAATGTCTTAACAGGATGTGACTGGGTGTTGCCAGAGTCTAAAAAAGCTCAGTGACTGAGGCTGTCAAATGACTCATCCAGAAGGCCTGGGCATAGGTAGTTGGAATGGGAAAACTGAACTCAGTTTTATGGGAAACGGTCATCTGAATCAGAGTCCAAGAAAGGGAGATGATGATCTTCAAAGAAAACAGGAATGGCCATACATTCGTATGTGACTGGCCCTGCATTTTCCCAAAGAGAAGAGACGGGGAAAAGAAAGAGATGCCACAAATCACACCAAGAGACAAATTTCTGATTACTTACAGAAAAAAGATGAACATTGAGTAGTGACACAAGATATAAAAGACAACAGTAAAGAAGGTGTAGTTAGTGCTGAATTCAATGTGGGATGCCTGGGTACACAGAAAAAAAATACAATTCAGAGGGAGAGATTAAAATGAAAAGGACACCAACTGCAAAAACAGACACTGTGTGTGAAAAGTTTCTTAGGGGACATTGAGAAATACAAAGTAACAAATGAAGTAAGAGAAAACAAAAGCAAAATAGAAAACAATAGGAAGTATAAGCAGAGGTCTTGCACAGATGGGAAAGTGCCATATACACTGGACAGGAGGGTTAGGTCAACTAGGGAAAACCAGATTTGCCAACCATTAAAGTGAAGAGAGAAGAAACACAGGAGTGGACAGAATTATTTCTGTCCAGTCAATTTTGTAAGAGGCAGGGACCTTTTTGGGAACAAAAGTGCTTGGGACAAACAGCTCTGGCTGCAGTTTAGGCAGGCCACATGGGCAACGGGGACTGGGACCTGGGGTTACGGTGTGGGCAGTGGAGGAGTAGGACAGTGTGAAGGGGAAGTGGAGAACCAGGAATAATTGGCCCTTGGCTTCACTTAGGTGTTGACAAGGAAAACTACTGGGCAGAGGAGAGAGCATCCCAGGAACAGCAGGTGGGCTGGAGCCTTCGTAGGAGTGTTAGCAGGTCTCAGAGCAGAAGGAGACACCCAGAGAGAGAGAGAGGATCTTGGTGCAGGTGATAGAGGGAAGGAAAAAATTAAGTATGTGAGAATAGGAGGTTAGGGATTGGGGAAGTGGGTGTGCAGGGTGGTGGTGAAGGCAGACACTGAGACCAGCCAGAGGTCTTAGCACAGCTTGGCAACCGGGACTGTGACAGGGAGAGACTGACTGCATGGGCAGGAGTGACCATAGGGTGGGCAGAGCAGGGTCTTGCATTGCCCCTGGATTCCCCAACACCTACAGCTCCATCCCAATGTCCCCACTCACCCAAGAGGGCCCTGTCTCCCTTCCCCATCCTACCTCCTCACACAGCCCACCTGACCCAAGTCCTCAGCCCCCCCCTCCTCCTCTCTCATTATTTCCTCCCTCTGCTGCCAGATGCCCACACAGGTGATGCCATGACAGACCCTTTCACCAACTCAAGCTGGGTACTCCGTGAAACCACAGAACTGGGGAGGAATAAAGGATGCAGCATGCTCCCAAGCCCTGCAGTAGTTCAGATGTGACTTAAATTCTTCTCCAGATGGAGCTCCACCAGTGTAGCAGTGACATAGGCTGTTAACGAAATTGTATCATCCACACAACCCTGCATGTCACACAGACAGACACCAGAAAGGGACAAAAACTATCATTGTTTGCCTGTCATAGTATAACTGTTGAAACTACCTATGGATGGCATACCTGTGAGAGTACAGTAGCATGCCTCTGGGGATTCTTGGATATGTGTGTAATGAAGGAAAGCACTCCAGGCTCACTTACTGAATATTATAAAAGTTTGGTGTTAAGGGCAACCTCAGAGCCTAGGTGTGCTTTCTAATAGAAGGGCATGAAGCAAACAGTTAAGCTATGTATTTTATTAAATACAATTTGACATGTGAGCAAAGCTTTTATGATGCAGGATTTGCATACAAGAAGCAATGCAAGTTTACATAAAATTCAACTGACTGTGAGAAGCTACAGGTTAATATGGGTAAACAGGCTCACAGAACCCTCTTTTCCCATCAGAAGACATTCATTCTTGAGGAATTTCTGCTTGCATCCTCAGCCATGAAACAAGACTACATCTAAAATGAAGGAAAATTTGGTCTGAGATGCTGAGAAGCGTCATTCACACTGAATAGCAGAAGCTTTGAAGTGTAAGGGTGATGGGGCAAAACCTATTCAAAAAGGTTCTGTTCAAATAGAAAGCCCAAGCTGAGAAGATTGTGAAAGACAAGGATGAACAGACTACACGTGCACTCTAGATTTATTTTGTACTGCATACAAATTTTAAGGAAAAAGTGTAAGCCTTTGCTGTGCTAAAATAGCAGCCTGCTTTATTTCATAAACTTGCCTTGTATTTAATATGGAAAATTTAGCAATCCACCTGGTCTGGATTATTCTTACCTTTACAAAGACAATGAACCCAAGTATTACCATTCTGCATGCACACTGTTTGGTACCTGAGTACTAGGGCATGTTCACCAAGAGTTTGGTGCATTTCCAGCTACACTGCAGGGCTCATTTTGGGGATGACAGACTTCAGGAGAAGTCATACTTGGTGGGCAGCAGAGGGACAACTGCATCTTCAGATAATCCAACATTAAAGCACACAGTCAGGCCTATCTGGAGAATATTGTGCATCATAAGGCATGAGAAGGGGGAGAATCCAGACAGAGTATTCTAGACAAGCACTAAAATATAAAAATATTTTTCCTTGTGCTCTTGGAGTGCCTTGGCACAATTAGCCATTGTGGCTTTCAGCTAGACCAATAATGAAGAAAGCCTAGCAAAGATTAAAATCTCACATAGAGGAAATGCCTGCTGTTTTAGGACACACTTTTTCATTCTGTTCTGGAAAGCTGCCTTGGTTGTGCTAGGCCCTGGGGACATTTTTTTGTGTTACCATGCACAGTGGAAAAGCCTGGGGAAGCAACCCTCTTCCCCACACTGTGTTCCTCCCACTCCCACTCCCACTTCTGGCAGCTGTACCTTCAAGTCATTGTTGAAGAGCTTCCCTACACTCTGGAAGCAGCCACTGGGCAGTTGGTGCTTCTGTAGCCAGAGCACAGCGCTATGCACATCATCCTTATTGATGTAAATGTGAGAGCTGGCTTGTCAGAAGGACCTGGCTACAAAAGCTGTCAGCCTGTGAGCAGAGTACAAAGGAGTCCCATGTCACAGACAGGAGGTAAACCATCAAGGACAAGATGTTTGGTCTGACAGTACCAACTCTCATCACTCACCATGTGTTGCCCTGGACATCAGCTTTCCCAAAGGCACTGTAGGAGCCATCATCATGTTTGTAGAGCAGCTGACTCTGGTAACCTATGAAGACAGGTGCCAGGACACAAGACTGGGTGTGAGTGAACTGTAGCATCTCAAACTGTATCCTTGCTGTGGGAAGAAGGCTTCACAGCAAGAGACTTCACCAGACCCTACAGTCAGAGACACTGAGGCAAACCTACCACCCCGCAATTCCCCATGCATCCCACAGCATCAGCATGAAAAGAAGCAGTTGCATGAAGTGCACCACATGGCTACTCTACATTACTAGAGCTGCTATGTGCCAGTACTGTGGGTATCTGCCCTGCCGATTTTGCAAAACAGTGATATGCTCAGCCACTTCACTTCTCCCTGTACCCCCAGGGAACCCTCACAGGCACCTCACTGTGAATGAAAAGTGCTGTAGAAGTGAGGAGGAAAGCCTTTTTTAGACGGGACCGATATGAAACTCTGTTTGTTTTTCAGCACTGCAGCCAGACCTGCTGGGACTCTGGAAAGCACTTTTTATGGGATATACAGCAAACAACAAGGCCTTGTCTTTATGCTCAGAGGGCAGAACGCTGTCTGCGTCTGTTTGCTCTTCCTCCACCCTCCACACTGCCTCACTGTATACCCTTCACCTCTCCCTTCTGCTGCTGCCGTTCTCTTGGGTAGCCCACCCTCTCCAAGATACCTGTCCCAAATTGCAGTACAAGAGAGAAAGGGGGAAGGAGAGGGAGTAAAATCCTATCCATTGGAGGCTGCTGAGCTTGCAGTGTAGCAGGATAAGGAGACCAGCAGGCTGGAATGTGAGGCACATTGCAAAATGAGACACAAACAATAGCACTGTATTAAATTCGGATTATATTGGACAGAGCTGACATGCCGCCACAATACGTGTCCTAAAACACACAGAAACACTAAGCTACCAAACCCCTATCTATCCCCAAAGGCCACTCTTTATTCCAATTAATAGCAGGTGATGCCCTGTTTCCACAGGGGACTTCTGTCTGCCCTGGTCTGGTAAGGGAACAAACCACAGGCATCACGTAAAGATGAAGATCATTAGTTATCCACACCCTTCTCAGAAAAGCAGAGTTCAATAACAGGCAGAGGCACAAGTCCTGCGTCTTCAGAAACATGCCTTTCCTACCATGAGACATTTCCGTTATTCTCTGTAATATCTTCCTTTGTCACAACTCTGGCAGTGCTCCCACTCCTGCCCTGCACCTCCCCACTAGACCAGTGCCCCACACTCTTGATTTACAGCACCTTCATTTTGCAGTAGAAGGAAGAAGGATAATGTTTACCTGTTCTCAGGAATTTCAGTGCTTTATCTTCAATTTCTTGGTCCAGTTGTTTAGTCTTATTCAAATACTGGAGTATGAAGATATTTGGTGCAAACTGAACCATGTTCTGTTCACCACAGCCAAAGGGCAGCTGTAGCAGCTGGTCTAAATTTTGAAGTGCTGGGCCCATGATATCCCCTTAATTTTGAGATGGAGGGTCAGGAGAAAAGAAAAGCGCAGACATTCAGCAGTATGAAATGCAGGGACTGCTGCCTTCTGTAAATTCTACTGGGATCCTGGAAAAGAACCAGCCCCTCACTGAATGGAGATGATTAAGATTTCTTCTGACCCCTCCTGGATTAGTCCAGCACAAAAAGGGACAACATCATGGTTCTGGGAGGAGGGAGGGAAGATGAGGGGATCTGAAGAAAAGTGAAGAGATCTGTCATTTCTGAGTCGCTATCAGTCGCTATTATTATAGAGGTAAATTAAGTGGAAATCTGCCAGGATGGTTTTGGTTCACTTAGGTGAGTTGCAGTGACAGACGTCAGAGGAAATATCCCACCATTTGGGAATCACCCAGGATCATTCCTTATGAGAGGAATAAATATTGAAAAAGATTATTTGATCCGCACTTCTGAGACCAATATCACACCCATTACAGTTTATCTCATGAGGAATTAGGCTGATGCATCATTAAGGCCAAAGCATTGTGCAAGTTCTTCCCACTGGGGACCCAAGAACAGGGAAAGCCTTTCTCACCAACCAGAGAGAAAGTGGCTTGACCAGATCCCTCCAGCACTTCTGTAAGCAGCGTCAGGGAGAAATCTTCAGAGACAGTGTTACCTGAGGAAGGCAGAACCCAGAAATTTATCTGGTGGAAGAAGTATCACACAAAAGTGTAACATCCCAAGAAGACCCAGGTGAGGCTCAGTGTCACAGTGAGTCACAGCAGCCAAGACTTGCAAACAAATGCCTCAATACAGGAAACTTTGCCGGGTAGAAGACAGACATGGACAAGCTATAGTGATTGTTCTCCCAGACAGGGCTGGTGCTTGCTCTCTGACAAATTCCCCCCACATGTGGGTATTTGCAGTAGCCCTGTTCCTTCAATCTTGCTCTCATGATCAGTACCAGTCAGGGGTTTTTGTCCCATACCTGCAGCACAGAGAAAGGCGTTTTGGGTCTTCTCTTGTAGAACTCCTCCTGGCTGCAGATGGAGATAGTGTAGTTTAGACAGGGAAGGCAGGAAAGGAAGTCACTGTGTCTCAGCAGACCTCTCTGCTTCCAAGAAGAAGGGGCTAGACTTCCTCTTAACATCTTGTTAACTGCCTCAGGGGACAGCCCATTGTCCCCAGGTTTTCTCTACTCTGAGGTGTGACTAACCTTCATTAGCAGAGGTTTTATCACTGTGTCTCTCTCTCCTTGCAAAGGTGTCACAGCAATCCTCTTGTCGCACAGATCATGTGAATCTTCTGCCACGCTGCTCACAGTGACATTCACTTTGCCTGCAAGGAGCACAGGGGCACATTGCTGAGCACTTACAGCAGACAGCTGTGTCTATGAGCATCGGGACCAAACATGCAGAGGCCGACAAATCCCACACCTCCTCCCACCAGCTGCCACACATCCCTCTGCTCAACCTCACCCAGCCTGGTGGCTGTCACGTTCCACTCAAAGGTTTTTGCTTCATTGGTGCAGAGGCAGCTGGTGAACTGGCAGCCTGGACAGTTCTTGGTCTCTGTGAGGGTGGTGTGCACCTGAGTGTGGCTGGGTGTACAAACACACATTGACATGGTGTTAGTACCAGGCACTGCACAAAGGAACAAATACCGTGGGTCATGAAGTGCGAGGTTGTGCTTTGTGGCCCAGATGCCAGTATCTAGGGCTCCTGAGAAGCTCATAGGTCACCTTTGTGCTCAGGCTTTTGCTCCAGCAGAAGCCAAGTGATTCAGGGAATACTCACCTGGATACAGTCCTTGAAGTAGTTGAAGACAGTGGCTTTTAGGCTAAAAGTCTCTCTGTGGATCACAGAGTATGGCAGTGACAGATCTACAAAGAAAGGCTGGAAGACCCTTAGAGTGGTCAGAGGAGAGAACCCAAAGCCAGTATCGGCAACACAGAAGGTGTTGGCATTCCATTCTGTGATGGTGTCAGGTACAGCAACTTGGAGAGACGCTTGCCCCTCGTCCCTACAGCAGGAAGAGAGTGAGGAGAACTTGCTCAGAACCTATCAGAAGTCTCCAGCTGTCTCTCTGGGGAAGGCAGGTAGAAGATGTTACCAACCCGACGGAGACCAAATCCCAAATCCAGGTCTCTGCAAAAAGTGTCTGTGGTTTTGGCTTCTTCGTGTTATCAGAGTCAGGCACAGAATCACCATGGCTAACACGATTTTTTTGCAGAAAAACAAGTGGTACCTCAGGAAACAGCATATGTAGCTACATGTGAAGTCAGTTCGTCATTCACAGGCAATCTAACACAAATTCTAAATGCTTTGTGACACAGAACAAGAGCGGATAGGGTTGTCATTTCAGAGAGAATCTGACAGTGTCTGCATTTTTGGGGAACACAGCTTTAGGGAGATAGGGTTGGATGGGGTTTAGCCTGAGGCTCAGTCTGACAGATCCAGCAAGTTTGGTCTGGATCCAGAGAGACACGGCATGCTCAAATGGAGTTGCACACTTTTAAATAATCTGTGAAAGTGCTGGTGGAGAGCATACTACATTCTCTGTGAAGAGCACAGAACTCAGGGACAGCCAATAAAGCACAGAGATTTGAGCTTTTATCCATGATTTATAAATCAGGTCCATGGAACTGGACTCAAGCTTTGTTCCACTTGTACACAAACAAGAGACACAGCAGGATGGAAGTCAGCTGTCTCAACTGCAGTCTGGCAGAACTGGGAGAGGAGAGCCCCTTCAGTCAAAGAGATGGACATGTCCATTCCTTACCTACAACACTGTCTTTTCCAGAATACATCTTTTTTTCTTTTCCAGAATGCATCTTTTTCTCAAAGGCTGGTAGCATAAAGGAAACTGGTTTCTTAATTCTCTTATTGGTTAATACTTTCATGCGCAATTTCTGGGAAAAGAGTGAAGAGAGTAAGTCAATGATAAATAAAAGGGAACAAGGCATGTTGAAGATATTCAGGCAGGTATCATAAGGGGACTGGTGGTAACTGAAACACTTTAAAATGCTTCTTTTTTGTATACATATGCATAGACTTACAGGTTCAGACTCTGAGCAATGCATGAGGAATGGAAACCAGCTTCTGGGGAATACTGTGGCCAATTATTACTTCTCCTAAAAGTAAACTTCAACAAGATCTGCCCTTCATATGCCTGACCCTGACAATAAGCCAGAGTTAAATGCCCTATATCCCATGAAAAAATTAAAAGAAAAAAATTTAAGCTTTAACTCTTTGCACAGTTTTACAATGGAAAGATCTGACTGGCTGCTCACACACAAACATTCTTGAACAGGTTAGTACCAGTCCTGCCTTGGAAAACTGATGGCGAACTTGGTCACAATTTACTATGGATTCTGCTTTTGTTTCAATGCGATTCAGGCTCTCGGGGCCTGTGACTCACAAGGTGGAAATACTGGATTAAATGCACTCTCATGTGCATGGACTGAGAAGAAGATATCATTACACCAATAGAACTCATTTGATCCTGTGAGCAACCCTTTCTTTGATTTAATGGTCTGCAATGCACTGAGAACTCTTCTACTTTCTTGAAGTGCCAAAATCCTTCATGGAGCATATGAGCCTTCATCATTTCTCTGGAGGATGTACATGCCTGTGGAATTAGTCATATGTTACAGGACAGTCATCTGTTACAGGATCAGAAATAACTGACACAGAGTGAAATCTCCGTTAACTAGGAGTAACCATCTGGAAGACAGCAGAGTACCATGCCGTTGGGGGGAATCAGGTGCTATATTAGTCAGCTAGAGTTCTGTCAGTCTGAGAAGTCCATGCAACTCAGAATCCATTTTGAGTAGTTTTCCGTGTGTTGTTACCCTCTTCTCCTATTTTGAGGTGATTAATTTGAACATATTTCTTTAAACAGCATTCTGTCAGAAGCAGCACTGCTTGGGCTTTAGTCAGCAGGCATATTGTTAATCTTTTTCTGGCTATTGTGCTTGTTAGCGGACTAGCTTATGTTGTCATTTGTCTTGACAGCTAGCTTTAAAGCCAAGTTGTGAAGGACTGCTTTTTATTTAAACTGCTTTGAGAAGAAGTAAGAAGAGACTCAATGAAACACAGAGTAAAGAATTTTGCAAATAATGTAATAGCCAAACAGCAAAAGGTCAAAATATGGTGAGGTTCTTAGGTCATACTGGGATATTCTTGAGACTCCTCCTTTGTAGATGTGGTAGCCTAAACTAAGTTTGTTCATTTTCACATTGTCTTTCTTTAATCAGGTTTTTTGCACTATGCTTAATCATAAGTTTCACCTTCCCCCATCGTCCCCAAATAAGTGTAGCTACACTGAAGACCAAGGCACTTACAGCAATTAAAGTCAGGGCAGCTGGAGTTTTCTGAGAATAATTTCTCGTAGGCATTCAGGATGGCATAATGGCAACCACTGGCTCAGGAAAAGTTTGGTGAAATTGTAGAGACTCACCTTAAACAGATTAAAGACAACAGCATCACTTTGGTACCATGGTGCTCCCATCCAAGTCTTTTTGTGGAGACTGGACTGCTGGGGCAGACAAGGGTATGCCTCAAAGTCTTCCAAGTGATACGGGAACCCTCGTCCTCCAATTGTAAAGCTGTCATCAAAGACCTTCTCATACAGCTGCAATGGAAAAATAGAGGTTTTCATAAAGAATGGACCAACAAGCCAGGCCAATTATTTGAATTGTAGCTCTCTGTTATACTTTGTAAAGCTTTGCAGTTGAGGAAGTTGACACTGGGTCAGCTTATACTGAAGGAAATGGAGCCCAAGAAGTGCATGTAGGCAGGTAGCTTTAGTTTGCACACTTTCACCTCTGACAGTTCAAGTGTTTTAACTCTAGGGTGAAAGATTAGGATAAAAAAACACGATTCAGTTTGAGCACAAGACATTGACATAACTGAAATATTTAATTATTGCTACTTTATATGCCTGTTAGTAGGTCATGCAAGCGCTCTGCACTAGAACAGTGTTCCTGTAAAAAGGAACAGGAGATCACACTGTGAGTTCTATCTGCAGGTCCAGCAAGTCCCCCTGGATTTTTGTGAGGCTTCTTGGTAACAGTCTGGCCTGATATTAATTTAACTTACAGCTTTGCATAAGGCATATACATGTGTATTATCTCTGGTATACATTGTGCCATTGCTTTAGGATTTTCAATTCCTGCAGTATTTTTGTTCTAATTCTTAAATTCATTCCTCTGAAACACACAGCTACTTTAAGTTAAATTCCTTCAACCCTTCTAGATTCTTGGAAGGCACCTGGGTGCTGAAAAAAATGTCACCATTTTTCACCAGCCACTGTGTGCGTTGGGTTCTGTCCCCTGGGTACTATTTTCTAAAGAAATGTGCAGGTGCTCAGCCATTTGTGGATGGTTATAATTCAGCAATGTTTGGGGCAGAGGGATAGGAGGACCCTACTGACAAGCTGAGAGAGTTGGGGCTGCTCAGCCTGGAGAAGAGAAGGCTCCAGGGAGACGTTATAGCAGCCTTCCAGTGTCTGAAGGGAGCCTAAAAGAAAGCTGGAGAGGGACTTTTTACAAGTGCATGTAGTGACAGGACGAAGGGTAATGGCTTCAAGCTGGAAGAGGGTAGATTTAGATTAGATTAGGGGTGTTGGAACTAGGTGACCTTTCGGGTCCCTTCCAACCTAACCTATTATTCTGTGATATTAAAATTCATTGCTGAAGGTTTAGCCTCATTGCTTGGTGGAAGATGGAATAGCAGGTGGATGTGAGGAAAGCTGCTAAGCCCTCTCCCTCCAAGTGGAAAGCACCAGCCTGTCTATGAAGGTGCCCTTTCCGCCTACCCCTGCGGTGTCGTGCAGGGTCCACCACTCCCCAGACAGAGGCCCACAGTGCGGGGCTGATGCACGAGGAACACGATCACCACACAACTGCTCAGAAGGGGCTGAGGAGAGGGAATGCCAGGGCAGCCACTTAACACTGCAGCCACATCCCAGGATAGACTATGGGCTTCCTCCCACCAAGGCATGGAGAAAGAGGGCAGGCAGACACTAGCACCTTGGTCATGGCAGGCCGAACTCACTGTGTCTGCTGTGAGGGTGGTGTTGTTCTTCAGTAGGACACTCTTGTCAACAGCTCGGACAGAGCACAGGGACCCCGGAGCTGCCTTGATATTCAGACTGACTTTTGACCCTGGGACTTGCTCCTTGTGTGAGAAGTCCAGTGCCACCTGTAAAAGAAAACAGGGTCAGGGGGCTTAACATTGGAGAGCAGGACGCCATGACTCTTAAGTTTCTGGGCAGCAGAGGGAAAGACGGAGAGCAAGGTAGGGGAGGGGGCTGAGAGGCTGAGACAGGCCCTTCTGGAAACACATGGGGAACATTCCTGGGGCTGCAGTGTGTACAGCCCAGCCAGAATTCCCCTACCACCACACATCCACCAGCTTCTGATCCAGAGCTCCCACAGGGAGCTAAGCAGGTAGGCTTCTCTTTTGTGTAGGGAGGGCATGGGGGACAGCGTGGTCCCAAGCCAGTCATGGGGAATGGGGGGAGGAAACAGAGGTCAAAGGGAGCCTTGGGAAAGGCTAGCTGGTTGGTGCTGGAGAGGGCAGGACTTCAGGAGAGAAGAAGTTACCCATTTTATTTCCCAGCAAAAAATACTGGGTGTCTGGTTTGGTGTGTATCCATCTAACACCACTTGGCTGAGGATAAAACAGGACCGGGAACCACAGCAGGCCAGAGCACATCAATGATGCTATTGCTCTCCTTGTGTTTCTACTCACCCTGTGTCTAAAGCACTCTTCTATTTCGAACTCTTCCACATCAGCCACCACCTCTCCATCCAAGAAGACTGTATACAGTAGAAGCTTGATGTCAGGCAGGAAGTCATTGCCAATAGTCAGAGACAATGAGAAGGACCCCTGCAGATCTGCACATGATAGCAGTAAGGAAGAGGGAGAAGGCGTTCAATTGAATCAGCTCATTGGGGTAGGACACACAATAAGAGTCAAAAGAGAGAATTTAATAATTTCTAGTTGTAGATAAGAACATCCCACACAGACACTGATAAAGATTAACAATAAACCCAGGATACTTGCCACTTTGGCTCAAAGTTGGCAAAAATACTCCTCTTCCCTACTGCACCTTAGGTAAACAGGCAAGCTACATAAATTTTGTATCTTCTCCAAAGATACAAGCTAGCAGTAAAGTGATAAGCTTGGATTTAGATCAATTAGACAAGGCAGGAGAAGGACAGTCATGTAGAAGGACACTAAATTGATATGAGAGTAGATTGTGTTGGTCTAATGAGGTGGACCACCACTAAAAAATACCTCCCACCTGTGGATAAGAATAACACTTGCAGAGATTGTCACTGGAGAGTGTTCTCACTTTTCTGGGATGTGTTATGAGGCATTTAACTTCATGCCATTCTACTCACTCTCATGCTGGAGAATTGACACCTGCTTCTCTCCAGTGAAAAGGATCTTGCCTTTTGCTATCACCTGAAGAGCAGAGTCATTCAAGGGCCTGAATTCTGAAGTCATGAGGAGAGTGGGAAAAGCATAAAAGAGAGAAGGACATCTGAAAGACATTGCCCCAGAAAGTTCCTCTGGCAGGACATAACCTAAAGAGCTCTGCAGCAGAGAAGCTGACAGCACAGCTCGGAAGGGACTTGAGAGGTGTTGTTTAGGCGATGAGAAGATGTGGCCAGTTGCAAAGCCAGCAGTGCATCTGAAGCTAAGGGCATCTCCTCTTAAGGCTCAGTGAACTCCGAACTTGACATTACTAGGATACAGTACTTTTTGACTGTATGAACAAGCGCAGTTCAGTAACCAAGATGCTCATAACCACTCAGCTAGGCTGTAGACACACTCTTGCTTTGGACTCACTATGATTACATACCTCTGGAGCACATCAAGGCCCTGTGCAATTTCAAGCCTTTTCCTGTAAAGATACAGCCTGGTTAGCTGCTCCAGAGATTGCCTCTTAGTTCACAGACAGATTGCCCTAGACACACATGGAATTCTGGGGCATACTTGCTGGGCAGAAAGCAGGCTAACCCTCCACTGCCACCATGTGAACATAGTAGAAAGTAAGGTGAATGGTAGGCATTCATCACCCAAGCTTAGGTCAAGGCACTCCTAACAAAGCAAAGCAGCTGGGGGCTAGGACCAGATCCAGGAACTGGAAAACAGGAGGATGCCTAAGCAGAACAGAACCCACAAACTCACTTCCACTGGCCTGGGAGAAGCTTACCCTTTCCTGTATCTATGTGATCCTGTGCTTTGTGAAAAGGGTAAAGTATCAGTAAGCATCATCCTGCCCTCAGATTCAGTTTTCTTCTATGCTCACCAAGTAGTAGAAATCAATGTGGTCTGCTTCAGAGCTGAGTTTATTTCGGTCAAGGATATAATCCACCTGTACTTCCTGCTCTTCGTCAAAGAGCATCACATTGTTCCTGGCCTTTATCTCAAGAAAGCTGTTGCTCTCAGAGTAGAAAGCTTTCAGCCAGTGGAAGCTATCCTCGATTTCTGAATGTCTTTCAGAAGAATCCTGCTCATCATCATTTCCAAGGTTGTAGGTACCCTTCAGAGCATAAAAGCATGAGTTAGCAATCAGTTTCAAGTGATACAAAGGATCTTGTACACCTGCTGAAAACAATAAGTTGTTGCCCCAGCCAATGGCAGACCACACATCTATATGCTTAAAATATTTTTTTTTTAAATGGCATTCCAAATTCTCTTATGAGACTTTCTCTTATGAAGTTTTAGCAAAAATCTAAGGCAAGTAGATTTGCCCAAAATCTCATTTTTCCTTCTTTATCTTTCCATGGGGACACAACGCACATCAGACTTCACACCTCAGCACAGCACCCCTGTTTCCAATTTGCATTTCTGGTAAAATGCCCTGAAGGACAAGAGGCACCAAGAGTTTTTGTATGGTGAAGCTCTACTTCACTGCAGAGAATTCAGGGCTCTGTGGACAACAGCTGTGAGCAAAGGAACAAGAACTAAAGCTTTTTCCAGACTCCCTGGTTTCAGAAATCTACCTCGCAAATTACAGAACCTCTGGTCACCAAATCCAGCCCAACCAAAATTAGGAAACCTCACTCTGGACAGGCTGGGGTCTCAGAGAAATGGGTGGCAATAGAAGATTGTACTGCCTGGGCATGAATCCTACATCAACTGCAAGAATACAGACAGTGGGAAGCCGGGTGTGCTGCCAGCCTGGTAACAACGAGCTCCAGGTATAAGAACAGATGCTGTGAGGAGAAGCAGCCAAGTGCTTGTAGGTCTCGTATTGAAAAGGCGGTCGAGAGCTACCTGACAAGCTGATCCTGGACAAGCTATGTGCTGCTGCAGGGCAAGGGCAGCCAGTAGAAGTGGAGTTCAACACAGACAGGTGTCAATTGCCAGTTCTACTAAGCCACTTCCAATATGTGCCAGAGTGGAGAAAGGGGAGATTTCCTGCCTTTCAGATCCAATGTTCAGTTTAACAGATGTTTTCAGTCAAGTCAAAAGAAAGTGAGGAGAGATACAAAAGAATAGGATCATGCTTCAACACAAGACAGAAGAGCACCTATGGTGACTGTTTGGCTGAACTGTTGCAGCACAGTCTCCAGTTTCCCTGAGGAGATGACACTGGGGAGCACTTAAAGATGCTTCTACAGATATAGTCAAATGAGATCGGGAGCCAGAGGACTGCGCTCCAAAGCCTCAGATTTCTTCCACTTTCTGTCCCTTTCCTCAGTCTACCTTCACTTTATCCTTCTTTTTCAGTGGCTGATGTTCACCTTCAGAGAAACCGGTGTGCTGTTCCAGTTGGTGGTATCCAGCGAGAAGTGGACTTCCCCATTCTCATCTGTGAGGAATGACAGGTGTGTCTCCTCCTCATTGATGTCAACTGTTAGGTAGACCGTTTCATTTCTGAGAGTTGCCACTGTGGCAGAACATCTGCAGAGAAGGAGAGGGAGTTATTACCCTATTGTGCCACACTCTGAAGCACTGTCTGTGCTTAATATTAATTGTTTCTATCATTGGGCCCTTCTAGCTTTCAGTTAGGTTAGAAGGATCCAAATAAACGTGCAATAAATACACAAAGCCGAAAATGTGCAGCTGTTCAAGGCTAGAAATAAATGGTAGTGCAGCCAGATGAGACACCTATACTGGGGGAAAGACGTTATTTCTTCAGATCCTGAGCTTTTTCTTGGACAATGCTGCAGGATCCCTGACAATCAGAAACAGTCTTTTCTTCAGCAACTTAACTTTTGCTGTTCCTTGCCGTCCTTCATGCTGGGGTTATTACTGGACCAGGTGAAACTGTTTCTAGCCCAAATGGAACAGCAGTTCTAGCATCACCCAGGAGACCTGAGTTAGAAATAACTGCCAGTGAATTGATATACAAGGCTTCAGTGATTTCTGCCAAGTTGCCATGAGCAATTGTCTGATGGGTACGTTATTTCCCTGCTGAAACCACCCCCATCCCATCTGCCTTTTATTGCACAGAATAGTTTCAGGAGCTGCTCCTGGGGAAGCCTCCAGAGACTGTAGCTGGCCCCAAAATTTCTGTCCAGGGTACATACAAGGTTAGGATGGGGAAAAGAAATTGCTTCTACAGGAGGCTTCACTCATAGTTGCTGGGTACCAGCAGACCAGCAGTTACTTCGCTGGAGGCTGTTGCTTTCTGTCCACAGATTAGACCTATGATGCATTCTCAGCAGAAAATGGATCCACGGGCATTACTTTCCCTGTGTATGGTAGTCCACGTTTGTAGAATGAATGGAGGTTGATAAATTCTATAGACCTCATTCTTGTCACAATAGAGATTCCAACCGTTTCCATAGTCTCTGCTCCTGGGTAGAAAGATGAGAAATTTCTTAAACCCTAGCACTGCTCTTAGCAAGCAGAAGACAAGAAGATGCTTCAACACTACCTACAACATATATAAGCTCTAAATTTAGGAGAGAAAAAATATTTTTCTAGGATATGATTCTCTCAACCTTTCTGGGCCCTCTGTTTCATGACATGATGCATTGTACCCTATAAGTATTTATTTCTCTTTATTGAAGATAAACCAGATGACTGTTTAGTTACCGATGGCTACACTGTAGATGCCTAAAAGTGACCTGAAGGACTCCATCCACAGTGTGATAGTTCAAACAGTGGACACCTCCAGTTGCCAGAGCTAGGTGCGCATTAACACTGATACCGAAAACCTACCTCCTCATATTCAATATTGTGTCAGATTAAAAGGGAGCACAATGGGATTACTCACAGGAGAAGCATGCATAAGCAGCCCTGTCTCAAGCTTAGGAAAAGAGAGAAGAGACTGTGTGTGGGTAAGGACTAACTGTCAGGATGGTGCACTACAATTAGTAAGGACTGCAAGGGCTTTTTGCAGACTTTTCCGTGGATATCCAGGGCTTCACAAGTGGTTGAGGAACACCATGGTGTCCAGGCAATCACTAAAAAGTTATATATGTGCTAGTGAAGATGAAGAATGGAGTTAGGAAGAGGTACTAGAATAGAGACCATCATCATGCCAGGAGACTTGGGAACCCTTAAGTTACTCTTTCAAAAGAAATTTAACTGCATCAGAAAAGCCAAAACCAAAGAAGTTGCCTGGAAGGAAGAGAATGTTTCACATATTCCCCAGTACCTGTTCCATCTTCCAGCATTTTTCCTATCACAACTATGTAGCTGTCAGTTTCTTTTAATTCCAGCGTCTTTTTCTTCACTGGAAAAGCAGTGCAGCCATTCTTGTTTGTCTGGAGAAAGAGAGATATGAACAGAAAGAAAGAGCAGGGTGTGGAGGAAGAGGACCTGTTTCATAGATATCGGGCAAATCTAAAGAAGCATTTCCAAATACTTGTGAAACAAATGGAAGCGCAAAAACCTACGACAGCAGAAACAAATCATTTAAACCTTTGCCAGAGAAAAAAAATCAACTTGCTTGGACTAAAAAGTGGCCAAAAAAAATAGCAGAAAAAAGTGTCTCACGCAAATCACGTAAGGGTTGTAGCTCATCACAGACAAACTCATGAGACCATATTAAGCCCAGATCTTGCAGCTGAAAGAGCAAGAAGGTATTTTCAGGATGGTAGCTTCCTCCCTAAATTATACAGCCCTGATGAATAAGGCCTGACAGTGTGGCTTTCCACTCATGACCCTCTCTGTGATGTGCCATGTTAAACAGGGGCATCCAGCCAGTTACAGATTGCAAGAGCTTTGCCAAGCACTAAGGCAGAGACTGAGTACACCAGTCTGCCAGCGAGGGGAGGCAGACAATCTGTTTCTAGTTTTGCCTGTTGAGTTCTCCACAGAACCTTTCAGGGCCCTTACATGCCATGTGGGATGGAGCTGGCATATAAGAGGCCCAGAGTTGGCCTTTTGCACAGCTAAGACAGTACAGCATTCCAGCTGGAGATATTTTGCTACTTGGGTACATTTTAAAAGATGCAGAGATCCAGCTGGCTTTTTATATTCTGGCTTGTTGCTAGCTGATCTGACATTTAGAAACATTTTCTTGTGATTTCCAGAGCTGCATCTGAAAGCCATGGGAAAAAAACAAGTGTGGAGCTTAACCACAAATGTGTAATGAACACAAAAGTGCAGAAAGTATAACCAGCACTGAACATAGTCTCAGACAGGACACTAGCAAGCTTAAGATGATCCACTAACTGCATGGATACAGGAAGAAACAAGGCATTTAGCCACAGACCATCTCATGCTCTGATAGGCTATTTATTGGTGGGAGCAGTCACAGGATTGAATAGACCAATGCTCTGATTGCATACAGTATGATACAGACCCTTGGCAAAGGCCCCAGGGATCATTACTTACATAGAGCTTACATATGGGCAGCTAGAGCAGTAATTCAAGTGACAGAGTCACAGGAAGAGGAATCAGTTCTCTGATCAGGTCTAGGAAGTGGGAAGACACCACACAAAACAGATTGGTGCACATCAGAGGTGCGCTGAGGTTAAAGGGACAGGCATACATTTCCATCAGGTTATACTTCCCACTTTCCTATTTGTTCACCTACCCAGCTGCTTTGCTTCCTCATCTTAGTAGAACTTGATAAGTTGCCTTTCAAGAACTGGGATAATTTGACAGAAGTAATATCTATTTTCCCTTGAACAGGCTTCCCATAGGTATACCTATGTCAAAGGAGAGAAACATTCACCTGAAGACTGGCTGCTTCAGCAGAAATACTGATGCAGACTACCCTCCACCCTCACTGGGGGAAAGTGGAGCCTGGAGGAGCTTTGTACGTTGTTTGCTCAGGAATATCAGTTTGTCCCTTAAGATCAATTTGCGTCCCTCTCCACCCACTATTCCCAGCGTCCTTAGTGTCCTTCAGCCTCATGGTAAATGACCAGGTTCAAAAAGGAGACTGTTCCAGAGAGTGATCAGTCACACCCAACCACAGTGTAGTGCAACAACATCATGAAGAAATAGCTGGAAGGCTACATCTCAGCTATGGGCAATCTGAGGTGATTGTGGAGTCGGAGATCTCAACGGTATCATATACTCACTTCCCAAAGACCTTCAGCTGAAATTCCTCATCCGCTGTAGTGATAAATGGAGGGTGCTCAAAATTTATTTCAAATTTTTTCAGCACTGCATATAATAGAGGAAGATAAAGATGGAGAAAAAAAAAGCAATTTTGAGTATGAACACTGACTGTAAGTTCTGTTATAGCTGCAGTTCAGATGGGGGAAAGACAGCAGTATCCCCACTTATTCATCACCATGCTGCAATAGGGGTTACTCCCTTCGACCACACCACCCTCTATTTGCTACTACAATTGTACATGGGACTGCTTTCTACTCCATCTCAGTCAAGCATAAACATTTTGAACGGCACATGGTTTTGTCCTTACCTAAATCACTGCAACTTGATGGGACTAAGACATGATGCTGCTTCCTATAATAGCAGCTGACTGCAGTGGATAGTAAACCTAGCTTAGAAGAAGGTGACAATGAGAAGCAGAATGTGGTCATCACAGGGCCCAGCCACAAGTAGAACAAGTTGTCAGACCACAGCCTCTCCTTTGTACCCTATGCAGTGGCAGAACCTCTAGCCCAGCATGAGATGTGCACAAAGACCCATCTTTCCCTGTTCCCAGTCTGCTGTACTCCCAGGGCAAAAAGTCCGATGAACATGGCCACATCACCCTGCTCTCTTCTCCAGCTACCCACACTGCTTTTCCCTCACCTGTGTTGTCCAAGTCTCACCATATTCATCAACACTGAAGGTTCTTTGAGCCATGTCTTGTTGCACTGAGATGGTATACTCCCCAAGGGGTGTTTCAGAGGCCAGGGGGAAGGATAGATCCACAATGCCATGTCTTGACTTTACATTTAGCCATTCGGCAATATGATTATATTCAGGATCCTATTTGGGAAAGGACATGCAGAGCCACCAAATCACACATGGGTACCTGGCAGGTGCAGCCATATTCAGGCACAAAAAGCCAATGCAAGGGCTTAACCTTGCCCTGGTAGAGAGGAGACCAGATCACCAGATGAGATTCCTTCTCCTCCCTCCGGTATACTTCTACTGATTTTTTGAATTGCAAAGGCTACCAAGAACAGTAAAGCTACTGGGAACACCATGACACCATGGGAAGTAGAAGCAGTTGTGCTGCATCTGCTAAGCACTTGTCTTCATGCTTTGTGCTATCTGCAAACAAGTTTTTGGGCAAAGGTTCATTACTGTTCTGCCTCTAGCTGAGCTATGTGCATCAAAGAAGTGCTTGTTTGAATGAAGAACCCAGGCTGACCCAGCTGAACCTGAACCTGAACCATAATCTTATGAGGTTACATTTGTGGCACAACTCTGTCCAGGAGTGAAACAGCACAATAGAAGAGACGGACATCTCCTTTTGGTTAGTTCTTTAGTTGTCACTTACCTGCAGCCATATCTGGGAATACTGTAAAAACGAGAGAAACGCAAGCTCAGTTTTGTACAGAGCAAAACAGTGTCCATGTGAACGAGTATTAATACCACTGCTTGATGGGGGCATCTGACCAGAAAGTTCTGCCCCATCCAGACCCCACTCTAGGTATCCTCCTCCCTCTGTGCTATCACACACTGCACTCTTTCTCCAAGGGACTAGTGGATGAGTGGTTTCCCTTCGAAGATCATTTGTTCTTACAGTTTAACAGGCATGAAGGGAGATGCACCTTTCATGAGCCTCTCAATACGTCTCATGCCGAAGCTCCTACTCCTAGAGAAGCACAAGGTAATACTAACCTCATTTTTAATGACCTTAAGGTCCTCATCGAGGTTCACAATTCAAAATTTCACTGGAGATATAAAGAAAAGGATAATAAAGCATTCTGACTGCAACATGTCCTTGCACAAATCTGCTTCTCCTTTTCTGTGCTTCAGTATTCATGTCTCTCTGTTTACCTCAGAGTATTCAGGTCTTTCCCCAAACAGCCCTCCCCAGCATCTCCCACCCCAGAGGACTTGGTGTGGGAGGTTTGTATACAGCTGTGGGCTGTAGAAACGCACTGTCTTTACATGGAAAAAATACAATGATGTCTTAAACAGGGCCGTTGGTCTGTCTGCATTCTGTTCATTTTGTGAAGACTCTGGAGTCTGTATTTCTACAGCTTGGAACTGTCACCCAAATGTTCACAACCGCCTTCAAAAAACAACAAGAGACTGTCCAGCGACCTGGAGAGTCCTGGCTTTCCTTTTATGTGTCACTAGAGATACTTCACCAAAACAATACTCAGGAGCTGCAGGCTGGGCATTTGGTGCAGCACAGCTCAGAGGAAAACATCCTGACTCACACTGTTCCTGGAAACATCTGATAATAGAGATCTGCGTTCTTCCATCTCCAAGAAGCTTAGCTTGCTGCACTTGGTGAAATCTTCCCCGCAGATGTGGCTGCTACCTTGACCCTTCCCTCCCCATTTCCATATGCCACCTTCTTGCCTTACCTGTTTCTCCAGTTTTGTATAGGACCTTGTCTGTCTCTACCAGAATTACATTCTTCTGGGACTTGACCAGAACCTTCCTGCGACCCTCAAAGAGCACTTTGTCTCCACTGTGGATCAGGACACGCAGAAAAACCACCTTCTCTGGCTGTCAGCTTTAAAAAAATAAACTGACTCAGACTACAAGTAGCTTGAAGGAGAAACAGAGACATCTGTCCCACCAAAATCTCCAACTTGTCTTTCCTCCCTTCCCCTCCTTTGATTTAGCTCTCTCCTTTCCCCAGTCATAGTCTTCTCTGTGCTCGCCAGCTTCCTCATCCTCTTTTCTCTGCCTTTCTCCTCTTCATATTTGTCTCTTTCCACATTTATTTGTCCCCTTTACTAGTTTCCCACCCCACACCTCAAACATTAACATGGCTCATACACAGGAGAAGCTGATACCCTCTAGTTTGTAAGAGCAGAAGCAGCCAAGAGAGGTGTCTTACATGTGACATGGAATCATCTCTTTTCCTGGGAATGAACTCCAGCACCCAAATTGATTGACAAAAGGAAATAGAAAAAAAAAACATCAGAGACTTTGCATCTTACCCCAGCTATGAGACATCATCTCACTGTTAAACTCTCTCTAACCCACTTGTCATTATAGGGAGAAGAAGAAATCACTGCCTGTCTCTTGTTCATGAACCTAAGAGTGAACCAACTGACATGTCATTCTCTCATTTCACATAAATGTGAGATTTTTATGAAACAAAGAAAAAACATAGGGAAGTCAGATCTGGAGCTGACCAAGACACTAATGGGATATGAAATCAGGAAAAACCAGGACATCTCAGTATCAGAAAGACCGAGCTCACCAGGAGGAAGGTTCTTTTTGCTAACAGCAGACTTGCTCGGCTTTCCGTAGCCAGGACTTGCTCTTTCCTGTGGGCTGACACCAAACATTTGGTTAATCATTGTCTTGTTGATGCAAGAATCAGAAGTGACTATAGCCCCTCCTTGAGTTCTGCTGAATCTGCAGAACAATCAGGGCATAGGCACAGTGACTTTGTCCAGTGCTGAGGAACACAGAGGCAGTTTGTAGAGCCTCAGCACCAGACACATCTCCATGGCTCTCCAGAAATGGAACTGACAGGATTTCTGTTGCGCCCTAGCATCAGTGTGTCTAGTGAAGCCAGCTAGAGCAGCACAGTTGCAATGAAAGAACTCAAGCCACCCAAGAAATAATCAAGACTGCCTAGGTAGAATTCAGTTCATTGTGAATTCAGCACCATTACCACCCATCGCAGCTAAATTAAAGCAAGCTCAATGTCTATGCAGTCTGCAACTACATCTTGCAATACAGATGCAACTTTAGAACAGAATGGTCTAAAGCTGGTCAGCCTTTTGGAGCTGGAGGTGCAGGCTTCTGAGGAAGCAAGGATGAAAATAATGTATTCCCAATGCATTGAATTGCACTGTGACATAAAAGCATTTTTAGGGATGAGTAAACTGAAAATCAGTGTTTTCCATCAGGCTTTAGGTAGGGTGAAATGGGCTGATACAGGTAAAAGGAACAGATTTTTTTCTACACAGGAAAGATTCCCTACATTACTAAGCTTCAGGACGCTGCTGTATTTTGCCTGGCATTGGTAAGGAAATACCCTTAACCTGCTTGCAACCATGGGAAGGCAAAAGAGAGTGTACACAGAGATGTGCTGGGCTACTGTCTGAAGTGAAGGTGAGAGCAGCCGCTGCCAAATCAGCAGCAACAGCCACACTCACCTGAAAGGTGATGCACTGAAAAGTGCATGGCTTCTCCACATCCCACTCCACCAGTGTGTGATTCTGACGTTTCACCTCCAAGATGATAGCCAGGTGGGCAGCCTCAGTCAGGGAGCTGAAGTGAATGCAGAGCTTCTCCTCTTGGGAATGGTGAATGACAGCAGGGAACACCACCATATAGTGACTAGAAGAGAACAGGAGATGTTCAAAAATAATTCAGAAGCTGAGGTGGACAGGCCAGAATCCATCTGGGCTGCTTTCATGAAGAGGTAGACCAGGGGTCAGAAATGTCTGCAGGTTTGCAGTGAAGGAACTATAGTGCAGCTCTCTTACGATACTAGAAAGAAGCAACAGGCCCAGTGTGGAACTAGAGACCTCCTGATATCTGTCTGTCACCACCTTGCCACCAGTCAGGACAGAACTGCCCAGAGTGCGATACTCCAATTGCAAGTACACAGAGCAAGGCTGCGTGAGGAATGAAGCCAAAGACTCAGTGGCTGAGGCATAAGGCTTCAGTCTTGACAAGGAATTTCACCCCCACCAGCACAGGCTGAACAGAGGCAACACTTGTGGCTTCTGTAGCTTTGTGGTGTGTGCAGTGCAGTCCCTGCACCAGCAAACACCAGGGGCTCCACCTGCAGTAGTGCTCAACACCCAGCGCTCCAACAGGTCTCTGTAGGAGCTGCTACTGCTCACCTTCCCTGAGAACTAGGCACCCACCATGCAGTTGTGTGACTCTAAGCAGTGCTAACTCAGCACTACCCTTCAACAACAGTCCCTTCCACCAAGCCACCCAAAAGCAAAAGGAGATGATCTCACGGTTCCAGGCTTGCTGCAGCTGCCACTGGGAATAGGGTCAGGGCTAAGAGGAGCACTGGTGCTCCCATTGCTTGGTCTGGGACAGACAGCTGACAAGATCCGCACAGGAAGAGAGAAATGCCTGTACTAATGGACTGGAGCAATCACAAATACACTCCCCAGATTCTCCTAAGTCCAAAGAGTGGGGAAATTGATATATGGAGATAGTGACTCTTCCAGGCTAATGACATTAGCTAATATTTATTTGCTTCCACCAGCAGCAGACTAAAGGCCACGCAGCACAGTTCTCCACCCACATTTACACTCAGACGGTATTCCAGGCCATGAGGTGCCAGAACACTAGGGGACAGATGTGGAGTGGGTGACCTCTAAGCTAGGCTGAAGGGGTCTTTGGAGAAAAAACCATCTCAGCTGTGGCTGGTGTAGATCCTGGTTGTAGCACCCAATGAGAGCCAAAGCTGCACACCAGCTACTGTCCTCAGCTTGTAAAAAGCAACCTCTGTACATCATCCTCTGTCCATCATTAGTTATCTTCCCCTCATCCAGTATTTAATCAGAGCTTGGAGTAAAAACCTCTCAATTCACCTCCATTCCTTGCATCTCTACCTCTGTCCACCCAGCCATCGCAGTCATCCCTGATCATCCTGGGTACAGAATTTCCAGGGCTGCTCCTGCCACCCACTGCCGATTCCCCTTATAGCTCTACTTTCCAAATGGGCTTTCCAAATAAAGCAAGGCATTTTAAGTCCCCATATGTTTTAGCGAATCTCTACTTTACATCCCCCCAAGCCAGATGTCTGGTCTTCTACCAGCTCCCTCTAGCTATGAGGTAGTTCTGCACTGCCACCACCACCCATCTCCTTCCCACTCTTCTCAGGCACTGCAAACCTGTATTTCCTTTTCCTTGGTCGCAGCAGTGAACTGAACAGGGCTTGGAGGTATCTGCCCTCTAGTTGTAACCATCCATCTCATTGGAAGGTGGATGTCTTTGTCCTGCCCTGGCCTCAGCTGTGTTTTTGCAGAGCATAACCAAAGGTACACATTTGCCATCCACCCTCTCTTTGCTGCCAGCTGAAGCAATCCCTTGGATTTACTTTGGCACAGCCTCTGCGTGTGTGCTTAGCATCTACCCTCTTAGTGTGCTGTCTGATGTAATAGCAACAAACTAGCCTTTAACCTAGCGGTGACATGACAGATAATCTACAGGTTTAAAGCACTGTATGTCACTGATCTGGGAGCATATTTGATTCTCTGAATTCAACTGGGCTTTGGCTTCAAGCCAAAAACTAGCAGGACAAAAAACAATCTGAGTTCTGTCTGATTTCAGAAACACTCCCCATGGCTCTGCATCTCTGAACGGTAATCAAGTTCACTGCCTCTGAATTTAAATGGGAAAAGATAGCAAGAAGATGATAATACACTCATTTTCCTCCCTTCTTCCAGGGAGGAATGGGGGCACTGGCAGAGCTGCGTGTGAAGCCCTAGGCTGGTCTGGCTGGAGGCTGCTGGGCAGGAGTAAAAATTCAGTAAGAACTAAATAGTACATAAAAACAGTTCTACAGAAGAATAACCTTGAAGTAAAATCCACTGGTGTCACAAAGAATGGATTTGTCCCAGCATGTTTCCAGTGAAATACTGATAAACACACCTTTATAAAAATTGGGTCCCTCTACCAATTATTGTAACTGAGCACTTGTGCTGCATAAGGCAGAGCAAGATATCTCCCAGAGAAATATCAACAAGCCTTGAGGCAAGAGGCTTTGATGTGCAGGCAATAAGCATTTTCTCCACCCATTCTATCCGCCCACATCCCAGCCCCAGCCTTGCGCAGCGTGATTTCCACCTTCTTGGTTTCGAAGCCAAGAGACGGGCACCCTGTCAGGGCAGGAGCTGCATAGTCCTTCAGCTCTGGATGAGGGGGAGAGGGAAGAAGGAAGACAGCAGAAGCAGGGTCAAAGGGGGGACAGAGGAGAGGCTAAGCTTTCAATGGAGGGACTTGACCTGCAATCAGCTATGTGGAACATCGTTTTCCTGTGGGGCAGCATCCTTCTCCTGCCTAGTACGGCTGGAACACCTGCAACGCTGTAAGAACCTCAGCTACTTCGCATACATGCTCTGGTCTGCGGGGAATCCTGGTGGGGAGGGTGGTGTGACAGAAACAGGACAGAAGTCCTAAGACCAGGAGTGGTTTTTCAGAGAGGCGTAATTTCTCATATTCGCAAGGATTCTTTTGGTTCTCATGTGCCGTCCCCGCCACACTCCCACTACTACTTGGCTCTCCCTTTAGTGCCTTTTATGTAGACCATGTTTTTCTACAAGGACTCAGGCACAACAACTCTGCCAGCTTTCTGCATGCATTTAATTCTGACCTGCCAACACCCCACATCTCCTACTGTGCTCCAGAATATATTTCCTTTTGGGCTACGCTTTTCTTCCCAGAGTCATAGTCACCATTTAAATCTTTAGCGGACAAAGCTGGGTGCTTGACAAACTGGGCACACATGGGCCCAAGGGATGCTCTTTGTAGAGTAGTGTGTTCATTATGGCTTGGCTGGCCGTCTGCTCCCTCCATGCCTTTTCTCAGACCTCTGGCAAGGGCAATTCCCAGCACTGCTTCTCTTCATATACTTTATCAAGAATGCAACTCCTGTTCCAAGCTTGTGAACTTGCTCTTGCTTTTTGAAGGCCTTTGCTTTTGCAGCCATGGCGTAAGTGCAAACAGAAACATGGCTGTGCTCGAACAGTAGATGTTACAGTGGGAAATAATGTCACGGGGTCGTAGCTCCTTCTCTGTGTCGTATGGCATATACAAGCCGAGTTTTAAAAATCTCTTCCAGTGGGAGTGCTGCCTCTTCCTCTAGGATATGTTCCATAGCCTGACACAGTTCCTGCTCAAATGATGCTTTACTGCTACCTGTTTCCCACTATTCCCTTCAGCATGTAGCTTTGCTTTATGGAAATACCACTTGCTTCAAAAGGCTGTCTTCTGTCCCGCTTGTATACCAGTGTTTTTCGTAGATTTATGACAAAGTAATCCAGCCTGGCTCTTGGGATCTTTGAATGACAGCCTCAGAGATGCTGTCTCCTACTTTTATAGCTCTGAAGGTAAGGGTGGGGGATGAATTGTTAAAGGGGTGTAAGAAAATATTCCGGAGTAAAGGGTCATTAGGAGCAAGGGAGGTATGGAAGGTTCAAGCAGTGAGTCTTTAGTGCTAATCCCATCCTTTGGCCCAGTGGAGGAGGGAGATGCCATGAGTCAGCTTAACTATAAAAATCAAAATGTTGTTGGCATGTGTTATCAGCTCCCCTAATGTTAGCAGCAGACAAGCTGCTCAAGGCAGCTTGACAGCACTCAAGTGTGAAAGCGCTCAAAGCTCCTGGCCAGCAGGACTTTGACTCCTTCTTGCCAGGGTACTGAGCTCCAGCTAAGAGTTGCCAGCAGGTCACATCCCTGCCTCCTGCTGTTCTGATCTCTCCAGGCCTGCCCTCCTGCTGCTTCAAAACATGCCTCTGGCTGAACCTGTCCAGAGGCAGTAAGCAGGCAATCAGTGATAAGAGTTTTCAAACCTGCTTGAATGTTGGCTTTTCTTTTGTCCTAGTTGCTGCAGGGCAGTATAACATAAAAAAACCCACAATATTAACAGCTTCTGGAGTTATCCATGGGAACAGCTATGAGAGTAACTACAGAGGTGTGAGATCTGGCATAAGAGAGCAAGGAGGACAGAAGTGTCAGGAGCAGAAAAGAAGGTGCTCATGAGAGTCTATGTCTGGGACAGGAAGCCAGAACACTGGGTGCCGTACACATGGCATTGATTCTGAGCCCAAGAGGAGCTGATACGACAGAAAGCAGAAACCAAGCAAGCTGATGGTGACACATAGTGTGGTTTCAGTGTAAACCTGTTATATAGTCAAGCTCTGCTGCCGATCACTTGGGTGACATGGGGAGATTTTTCACCTTACTTTGACTTTCGGTTTTGGAAGCAGTGACTTCATCTTTTTACATGTTCATTCAGCACATAGTGCAAACTCAGTGTTAATGGCTGCAATACCTATAGATGAGAAACATGGTGTGATCTTTTCCCACTGTCATCAGGACAGTGGAATGAAGAGATCAGAAGTCTGATTAGGAAGTACCCAAATCCTGTTGTCAAAACCGGTTCTCTTAGAAATCAGTTTCACTTGACTTTTTTTTATAGAAATTATGCTGTGGCGATACCATCTCATCTCTACTACCCCTCCTCAGAGACAGTGTGCCTCCAGCTCAGCAGACAGCAAGCAGTCCCAATCCATGTGACCGTAACTTTGCAAAGCAGAGCTGGGAATGAGACTCTGATAACTCTGTCCTTCTCTCAGCTCACCTTCTTTCATTGCACAAGTTTCCAGGTGAGGAAGATATTTTCAATGGTTGTCAGTGTAGTGCATGAGTTCTGCTCTTGCTGGGCAGAAAGGGAAAGAACTGTGTCTTCCCGTAGGGACATCTTAATCAGGCACTGAGTTTTCTGCTTCAGCCTGTATAGGTCTGCCGATGTCCCTGCTATGTAGCCCCACTGATATTTTACTCTTCTAGGAAACATTCTGAAAAGTACAGTGAGGTCTTTCAGGGCAAGAAGAACCGGAGCAATGTAAAAAAAGTATTATAATCTTTATTCCAAAAGCCTGGGGATCCATGAGTGGGATCCACCCTGAATGATGGTTACAATTATGCCTGCAGGTCCCTCCTCCTGTTGGAAAATCCTGTGAAGTGGCTTTTATTGTTATCACAGTCATGGAAACCAGGTCAGAGTTCCAGAAGAAACAGAAAGTGCTAATCAAGCATGCAGATAAGAAGACTTTTATCCAGACAGACAAACCTGTGTACAAACCTGGACAGATTGGTATGGACAGAATGCCATGTCTTGTAAGAGTAAGAGTGGTCCTCAGGCCACAAAATAGTGGGTAGCCTCTGGCACTTAGAGCAGGGCCTGGCAAGGGAGGTGGATCACAGGCTTCATTTCCCTTCTAGGCTTTGAGGCATTTGAGGATACCTCTCTCCTACACCAGCATGGTGCATGTTTTCTCCAGTTCTAGCCATACTCAGACAGCATGCCAGTGTGAACAGGGCTTATGTGTTTTGGCTGATCTGAGAAAAGCATCTCACTGTGTTGTATTCATGATTGCTCCAGTCAAAGCTACAATAGCCTGTCAGTGCCCTAAATACCTCTCTCTCCACAGACTTCCTCAGACGAGGTTCATGGTCCTGCAGGCCCCATCGTTGCCCTAGCACAGCTCAGATCACCATAGGGTACAGCTGTTTGCCCCGTGCCTCTCCACTATTTCCACTGGCATGACCTTCACTGTAGGCAAGACTGAGTGCCCCACCGCAGATCCAATGTCCAGAAAAATACTGTTTCTCACCAGCTCAGCCAGCCTTCCCAGAAACCCCACACCGCCTCTCCTACCACTCTTTTTCTAGCAGGCTGCCAGCTTCATAGAAGGCTTTGATCATAGACCCAGCAGTGGGGCTCTAGCTGCTGCCCGCAACATCTCAGTGAAGCACATGGGCACGTCTTTCTTAGCCATCCATTCTTATTATTATTAACAGACTTGATTTCATTTCAGCCAGTCCTGTTTTTCTTTTGCTCTGTAGTCAAGTTGCGAATTGTAACCTTGGATCAGAACTTTATTGCCAGCAACAAAACGGTAAGTCCAGAGGGGAGAAACCTTAATAAGTCTGAAAACGCTATGGGCTGCTCCAGATCAGTGCTTGGCCCAGCTAGGTGATCCATTTGCAGACAGCTAGTTTCAGTGTTGCTTTTGGTGCTTAAAAACAGTGTCAGGCACCACCTGCAACGCAGGACCTTCTCCTGATGTTGAGTCATGAGCACACCCTGGGAATAGCTTAGGGAAGACTCATGTATGGTTGGGGGGGATAAAAAAAAATGCCGGGGAGGTGGATGGTAACTTACCTAAAACATCCCACCAGTAACTGTTATTTCCTCCCCACAGCACCGCCTGGTGGAACTGAAGGTAAAGCACCTACTTTATTGACAGTGATGATCCCTTCTCACCTTGGGGAAGACACAGGTTTGGAGATGATGGTGGGCAAATATGAATGCAGAAAACTAGTTATCTCAGAATGAATGTGAACAGTCCTCGACTTCTTGCCCACCCTTCCTTTACTGTCCTCACACGTTTAGTAGTGCAGTGTCATGATACCAATCACAGAGGGTTCTCTGCACAATGGACACGTGCCACCAAAAACCAGTCCAGCAAACTTTTCTAAAGTGGTCACAGGACTTCTAGTCCCTCTCGCCTGTGAAATGAAGATTTTTGAAAATCCTGACCTTTCTTTACAGATTTTTGTATTTAACATACAGAAAACAAAAGTTTAACCAGTTAGTGTTGTGGCTACACAGATAGAGAAACTTCCTAAAGGAGTTTTCAGGATATTGTTCTTAAAAACTGTTAGTTTAGTTTCAATATTATAGGTAAAATATGGACTGCAATCATCTGAGCTGAGGAAAGGTACTTGAAAGTGATGGGGAATCACAGTTCCAACTAGCAATTAGCAGTAGACAATGCATGTTTGCATGCCATACCCACCAAGTAATCAATACATAAACACATGGTTTCTGAGACACCTATCCAATACTTTATGCCAGTTCATAGATGGTGCTCTGATCCAGCTTCACCTTTTCAAACAACAATTCCACTTGTTCCATGTTTATAAAGCACCCATCAACTCATCGCTAAGTCCTTCCTGGCTGGGCAGTGTGACTGTAGCCAGAGTGCTGCACGTTGCCCTCCCAAGAACCAGCAGTGGGAGAACACTGTCTGTTACGGACTGACCATGACAGTCAGCAAAGGCTCCCAATGCTCTTGCATCCCAGGTCTTTACATCCTCCTTTCAATACTGCGCCTCATGTTGCCCTGCATGAAGTCCTGGACTTACTTCCCCAGACTTCCCGGGGGATTCAAGACATCAGACTCCCCAGTAATCAAGCAGCTCGTGCTTTAGGCAGCATGTGACATCAGGACTGACCCTTTCCGCAGTGACCTGGGGGCTACGCCAACTCATATCACCACAGGATCTCTGGGAGGGACCACCTCTATCTCTTAGTGACACAGACAGGCAATAAACCTCTATTTTGCAGCAGTCGGTGAGATGGCAGTGCCACCAGAGAGCAATAATATAATGGATTGACTTTGTCAATGAGACAAACAGAAAAGCCCTATCCTTTCTGAGCTCAGACTCACTGTAGCTGTGTCATAGACCTGAGCTCTTCGGATAAGAGGATATGTGCTCAAACCATGCTATGGTAGCTTGGACACCCTTCAAGAGCCTCTTTTTGCACTGGGAAATAACTGCTCTCTACTACTGCCTATACAGGACCCCAAAGGGAACCGAATTGCACAGTGGCTGAATGTTACACCTGTGGGAGGCATTGTGGGTCTGTCCTTCCCTCTGGCTGCAGAAGCACAGCTTGGAGAGTACACCATCAAACTGCCTGACCGCACGCATACCTTCAGGGTAGAGGAGTATGGTAAGATTCTCAGGGGGCTGACAGCAGCCAAGAAAGATGCATTGCCTCTATCCCCCCCTCTCTCAGAGCTGAATGGGCCATGGAGCGGTGAACAGCTGTGCTAGTTGTGTTAGCACCTGAGGTGTCCAACTGCTTCCAGTACGTGTAATCACTGGCTTTCAGTCAAGCCCTCTGGCTTTGTCATCCCCCATGCCCTGAGGACGGACTCAGGCACTGTCCCATAGCTGCTCTGGGAGGAGACTAAGGCTGTCTACTCCCACCACACTGTCCTGGCTGAGCTGCTGGTGCATTGCTATTAGGCTCTGGGCTGGTGGTCAGGGCATGAAAGGAGAGATTTCTTTTCTGTTAACAACAGCAACCTTTTGGGGAGGACTGGAGCAAATGAGGTCTCTCTGTTCTCACTGAATTATATTTGTCTTGCTTTCACACAGTGCTGCCCAAGTTCAGTGTCTCCATCCAGATGCCTCAGGTGGTCACCATCTTGGAGGATAGCTTCCGTCTCCACATCTGTGGCATGTGAGCTGACTTATCATGACAGAAGGTGCATTCTTACTGGTTTGGAAACTGCATAGCTATCAATAACTGAGCTAAAAATGGTCTCTGCCAACCCTACCTCACCCCTGCTAACTCTACCCTTCCCTGTTACCCTGGCATCCTTTGCTAAGGAATTCTCCTGGACTCTCATTTTTCTCCATATTCTCTCTCCCTATTTCTTCCTCTGCGAGTTTCAAGGTGTGGCAGTGGATCCTCTCAGTAGCACATGTGTCCTACAATACTGTAGCTCTGCTGCATTGATTAGTGCCAGTGACTCAACTTGTAGCCAGCACAATGTCCCCTAACTACTGGGTGGAACTACTGCTGACTTAGAGAGAGCTCATCCTCCACTGTCTTCTGTCTCAATCTGATGAAGTCACTTTAACTTCTTGGCCTCTGCTGAGCTCACGAACCGTGAAGATACTGCAGGCTGCTGGATTGTATAGCTGCAAACTACAGGCTAAAGCTGGTACTACTCACATTTGAGCCAGTGTTTCTGTATGTGAGTGTAAGTCGTCTCTGCTATGTTTGCCAGGTACACGTATGGTAAACCAGTCCAAGGTAGTGTGAAGGCTGTGGTGTGCCGTAAACATATCCGCTATAATCGGAAGTCTTCCAAAGCCAAGCGCAGTATTTGTAAGGATTACATTGGTAAGGTGAGTATATGGGACATCCACTCCTCTTGCAAAGGAGAGGAACAGGGGCAAAGAAAGGGAGGAATACTAAAGGAAGGAGTGGGACAGACATCAGCTATTGAAGCAGCATGCTCTTTGCTTGGGGATGAATGACTGATACACCCTTAACTCCCCGGTGTAGCAATCTTAGCTCCTCTATGACTGCACTTAGATGCACTCAAAGGATGAAGACTCTATAGGCAAACTATTGCAGATTTGCCTACAAAACAGGTATTGCAACAGAGCAATAAAAAACTACAAGCACTGTCTACATCAATTCAATTCCACTGGATGCTTTTTAGCACTGCCTTTTAATCTGGAGTAAATGGCTATTTGCTGTTTCCCAGAAACAGCTGTTTTGGAGACACAGAAGTTACCTTTTGCATCTAAGCAAGCAATTCAGCTCAGCCCAGACATTAGTCACCTGTCTGTACGGTTGAACGAATGTATTTGTATTTGTTTACATATTTTAAGTAGCCCAGCACATTTCTTAAAGATAAAACCCGAACCAGCAGAAGAAATCACGTTGTCAGGGAGAAATAACAACTCATGTTTGCCACTGGCACATGAGTGAGCATGTAAAGATGACACGTGTGAAACAGCATCTCCTATTAGTGACTGCTCCACAGAAAAGTACATTTCATGCTTGTATGGGAGTTGATCCTTTATCTCAAGTATCTTGTTCATGTACTTTTAGGGTTCTGGACTTGGGTTTGATCTGCACTGCAGAAGGGATTGGTGCATTCATGATTTGTTAACAGATACAATTTCACTTCCCCAGACAAACAAGGATGGCTGCTTTGCCACTGAAGTGAATATTAAGGTCTACCACCAGAAGCATAGTGACAATTATGATTTCAACCTGGAAGCTGTGGCTTTTCTCAAAGAAAGTGGAACAGGTAGCAAAAACTGATTTTGCACTTTGCAGAATTTTTTTCAATTTAACTTTATACAATATGTTTGCCTCTGAGTTTTCCTCTGTAAGACTCCATATGGCTCCTTCTGTTTTCCCATCAAACTACTGGAGCTTTCTGCACTGGCTCCCATGGGGTCAAATGTTAAGAGGGTTGTGCTTTCCGTGGGGGCACCATGGCAGCATGGATGTTCTCGTGTAACATACACTCAGGTCTGACTGTGAGCTCTCCAAGTTGCACGATAGGCTTTATCAGTATGGTTGCTCCTCCACAAGCTTTTGCGACCAGTCCAGCTCCGACAGTCACCTTGGTTTGGCAGAAATGGGCAAGAACTTCTTTTTCTCATGCTCTAATCACAGTCGAAATGTGCACAGAAGTGGACCAGGCCAGGTTCTTTTGTTCTTAAACCATACTTTAGGGAAGTCTATTGGAATGAGGAGATACTCAGAGCAATCAGTGATAACCAAGGCACTGGCTGTTTACTGTTAATAGCTCCTCATCAAATTTATCTCCACGTCCCAGATAGGGAAATGAGGCTACCGGTCCAGAGCTACTGTTAAATATCCCATTTTGTAAGGTTTCCTCTCTTTCTTACAAAATTTTACAAACCCTTCCTTACAAGAAAAGGGGTTTTGCATACCCTTGCTGAAAACAGCGACACACTTTCACTCAGGAAACAACTGCAGGGATTTCAGATGGGCACCACATGACAAGACAGCAGGCTGTAAACAAATGTGGTGAAGGCAAGGAAAAATGTTGCCTCCTAGTGACTCTGCTGTAAGCATGAGAGGAGAACGCCAGCGGACAATTATGAGTAGGCTGATCTTCAACAAAGACAGAAGATCATTTTAGGACTGTCTGGTAGACATCTCCTTGTAGACCGCTATTATTCTACCAGGTCAGAATGTAGGAGGCACTACTGACAAGTGTGTGTGTTAAATGACTCCTGTAGTTACATGAGGAAACTACAGTTCCCTATGAGTGATAGTCCATGCCTTACCTCAGTCCATCCAATCTTGCTGCCTTTGCTCAGACATATGTTAACTTGCACACACCTCCTGTCTTTACTAGGAGTGGAGTTCAACACCACTGAAAACTGCAAGGTCACTTTTGATATCACAACTCTCCAATTCTGGGAGACAAGTTACTACTATCAGCAAGGAGCTCCCTACTACGGAAATGTAAGTGAACAGGGCAGAAACATGGAAAGCTCAGTAGCTGGGCCTAAGGGAGTGATGGGCACAGAAGTACCAAGACATCCCCCTGCTTGATCTGGCCAAAGGTGCTAGCACAGTCCTCTGTCCCAGTCTTTTCTTTGACATCTCTAGCAACAGGTAATCCAAAGGTATGACCACAGCAGAGGCACTTAGCTTTGTCAGATGAGATGGCTGCTGCATAAGTGGGGAGGGTTTGGAGGAGTTAGAGCTCACACTGACAATCCTTTTGTAGAGAGGAGAATTGGGACTTCTACTGGGAGGCAGATTTTCAATCCTGTGGCCTCCAATTCTCTGTTTTCTGCATCATTACAGCTGGAACTCAAAAGTGCCAACGGGACACACCTGAAGAACAAGGAGGTGATTCTTACAGTGTCCTATGGTAGCAGAAAGCAGACCAAGTCTTACTTCACGGATGACACTGGGATGGCCTCTTTTACCTTAGAAACGTCAGCATGGGACAACAGCAGTAAAGTTCTACTACAGGTTAAGCCAAATAATTACATTGGATTTGGCTAGCACTAAGCAATGCATCCTTCAGACCTATAGTCTATGTCATTGTCTTGGTATAGCCAGGAGATAGAGGCATGGAGCAGTGGAATGACAGATCTAGAGCAAGAGGAGTAGCCCATAGTAGAGCCAGTGTTCCGGCCCCTGGTGCCGTACACAGTCCCAGAGAAGTCAGGAGACATGATGAGAGGATGGGGCTGTAGACAGATGCCCCAAAAATTGTGACTGAGGTCTATCTACATAGCACTTCAGGCGGAGGTGGAAAGGGTTTTGTGAGCCTGGACAGGGACAGAGAGCAAAGGAAGAATTCCCACAAGGTATGGAACAGAAAGATAGGAAAGAAGCCTCTGAAAATACATGTGGAGAATAAAATGTCATTGACCAGTTTGCATTATGTTTCTTCATAACATAAGAGTTAGGAGAAACCTAGGATATATGAGGCAGAAACGGGAGAGAAAGAAGGAAGGCTAATAAAGAACCCATTGCTGCAAGCCAATTTGGAGCAGAGCCGGTAACCAGGATATGAGGAGCTAAACAGGGATACCACCAAAAGTGAATTAACAGAGAAAAATTTGGATCTGCTTTCCCATGAACAAGGAAGGCTCTCTTACCTGGTTGTAGGGGCAGGTTTCTAATATTTTTCCCATTTAAACTCCAAGGTTGAGGCACCTCGAGGCAAGCCCTGTCTCTTTTTCTGAGTACATACATTATCTTAGATGATGGATCTTGACCTTTCTAGAATTCCGCAAGATCTGAATCATAGTCTCAGTGCAGATAGGTCATAAGTCAAAGATGAGCAAGGCCACTGATCTTCAGTTGTCCCTTGCCACCTCTACCGTATGGATCAGGGGAAGTGCTAAAAGAAATACAGTGTGCGAGTGGAATAACACTGAATGGTGCAATACGTTATCGGAATGGATTCATGCTGATACTTTCCCCACACATACCAGACAGAAGCAAAGGGCTGAGTAGTTTGATCCAGGAACTAATAAGCCAGTCTACATAGTCTAACGATCTGGGTTGCTCCCAGGGTAGCAGCAGCATTGCAGAAGGTCAGGCTCTAGCCCAAGCCCTGGTAGTATGCCGTTCCCTGCCTCTCGTTTAGGCACTAGTTACCCCAGAGCATGGTGGAGCAGGCAATGACAAGGTCCACAGAAAAGGGCTCACTGATTTTGGCTTAGGTGGAAATAGACACCTTACCCTGAGAGACTTCAGAGCCCACTGACCAGTCAGTCTTGGTTTTAGCATGGGGAGAGCTATAAGAAATCTTCAGACACCAAGTCACCTTTTCTGTGCCACAGGCAAAGACCCAGCCGGAGGAATTAAGTGGTCGAAATGTGAGGGTGTCTTATGGCACTACATCCCTCACACTGAGGGCCTTCTACTCTTCCAGCCACAGCTCTGTGAGGATCCAGCCCGTGCAGGCAATGCTGCCCTGCGGGGACATGCAGCACGTCACAGTGCACTATCGCATCCTAGCTAGAGAGCTGGGGGATGGGGCTGACAGAGCAGACTTCTACCACCTGGTAAGTGTAGATGGCCAGCAATGCAGCCAGTCTGTGTTAGCACCGAGCCCTTTACTGGCCCAAAGACATGCAGCAGAGGCACTATCAACCCTTTGCTCTGTTCATTACCCCTTAGGTTTTGGCCAGAGGATCTCTTGTGCATCATGGACAAACAACAGTACTTCTTGATTCACCGTCAGGTAAGAGCATCTAAATACCAGGAAAGTCTTTATAGCCTAAATGAGAGAAAAGAGATCTGAGACCAACAGGAAACAACCGACCTGGCACAAAAAAATCAAGAAGAAAGGGCAAATACGCTCTCTTCTGTCTTTTAGTTTGCCAATTTTTTTTTTTCCTGATCAAATGATGAAGTTGTCAGAGTTTATCTGCCAAGCAGGAATTATCAGAGACCTCCCAAGAACACTCACATAATTTTTTTCCTGGACTCAGGTGGAAGGTCATTTGTCTTCCAAGTACTCATTGTTGCCAAGATCCTTCTTGATGTAATGTCACTGCTACAAAATGGCACTAACCTATATCCTGGTGTAGCTGTCGCCTCCCCAGAAGCAAGGCAGAATAGTTTTTATCCAAGTAACTGTACAGAAGTATTATAGAGGATGAGTATGTTGCTGCTGTAATCCTTGGAGACAGACTCCGTTGCCTCTTCCTTTACTTTTTCTATTTCTCCTTCCTTCAGGTCAGTATAGTGGGGCATTCAATGTCAGTCTTCCCATTGACCTCATTTCACCCATTGCTACCCTCTTTGTTTACACTGCCTTCCCTGAGGGACAACTGGCAGCTGACACCTTTAGTCTGAAAGTCTCCAAGTGCTTCAGGAACCATGTAAGTAGTGCACAGAACATAAGTGGGCGGCTAGGCTGGAGGATAGCTAATTAACTTCAAAGTGGCCCAGCAGAATCAAGTAGCCACAGTCTCCCCTTTCCTTCCTCTGTCAATGTCTTCAGTCCCTCTTCTGCTGTTTCAGGTGAAGCTTCACTTCTCAGACACAGTGGCTCTCCCAGGATCATCGGTCCGTCTCCATTTGCAGGCTGCACCAGGCTCCCTATGTAGCATCCGTGCTGTAGACCAGAGCGTCCTTCTCTTGAGGCCAGAGGCTGAGCTATCTAGGGATAGCGTGAGTCACTTTAGTGTTGAACCTTGCTAATATTGGAGAGATGCCTTTTGAGTATCTGGTTGCAGTCACTGTTTAGTAAGGCACGGTGGATATAACAAGTACTTGAGTGGAGACAGGATATGGCATAGAGAGAAAAAATGAAAGCTGACGTCAAACACCAGTCAAAATTTCCAGTCTCTACAGAGGGATCTAATACTGTCATACCCAAGTACTACCCAAAGTCTCATCCTTGTTAAACTTGGAGAACTTTGACAAAGCGTCAATCAGATGGCAAGTCACCGCCATGTGCTGACCAATTCACAACAATACTGTGAAAAAAAGGGTTATGTTAAAAAAAATACCCAAATACCCAATACCAATGGATAAGCTCCATGTCTATGTTACAGCTCACATGAACCAGATGGTCCTTCCATTCACAGACTGGACTGTAAGTGATGCCTTGTCACTGGATGGGTCCCATTTTACCTCTAGATCTGGGATGCATTTGGTCTAAGGACCCTTGAAATGCCTCTTGAAACTGTCTTGGTGGATCCAAGATGCATTTTCAGTCAGAAGCTATCTAATGACTCTTACAGGGAAGGTGTCCTCATTGTATGCATCAAGCTCACAGGTACAATCTATGAGCTAGAAGCGGCCACGGCTATGCAGCTGTACCCCAGAGAGGTTCTTGTTTTTCTCTGGTGCTATGGATCTAAAATGCGTGGAGGCTGTCGATGAAGCTCAAAAATCTTTGGGGCTGGGCATTTGTGGCAGGCAGGATAAGAGCTCTGCCTCTGCGGTCACAGAAAATCTGTGGAAAGAAATGAAAAATTCCCACCTCTCACACTGACCTGTACTGTTCTCATTCTCTGTCTACAGGTGTACAATATGTTCAGCTATTCTCAGGAGCACCCCAGCACCCTTACAGACTCTTACAGTGACTACTGTACTATCCACAGGAGTCTAGGAATCATCGGTTCTCTTGAGACCACCCTTCCACCAGGAACAAGGTCACCATTTGTGTACGACAAATACTCCTATGCAGTGTCCCAACCAGATGTTTATGAACTTCTGAAGGTAAAACTTCCAGAAAACCTGAAATACCAGAGCTCTTTTGTATCCCAGGTCAGCACAGGGTAGCTTCACAGATCGCCTTTCCTGTAAACACTGGCAAATTCAGGTTCTGAATTTGCCAAGCTTCTGACCTAAGAGATCTCTGACATTCTGTGCTCCCAACTTGATAAATCGATCGGCAAATGCCTAGAACCCAGCTCCCTGTTTATCCCAAGCTCAAGGCACTCAGACTTTCTATGGGCTGGAAAAAGCAGGGAGTGTCATCCAGAGTCAGAGGAAATTGGAGGTTAGAAAAACGAAGCATCTGAGAGAAAAGGGGGACTGGGAAAAGGAGAGAAAGAATAGTGTAAAGGAATAGCAGGTGAAGAATAAGAACAAGTCTGTGTTAGGGTGGGCAGCAAACTGTGGTGCCAAAATGACTTTGTGTGTGGGCATGCACATGCGGGTGGTCACTCCCACAATCCTGACTGGGGAGAAACTCTTTTGGCGTGAGGGGCCAGGACTAGCTTTGGGAGCAAGGTGGTTCTGCATTGTCTCCATGTATAAATTTGCAGGTCAGGCTGAGGTGCAACAACACAGGGTGGCTGGTATGCTGGGAGGTGTGAGCAGAGACAGACCCTCAGGCACACCACCCCCTGCACTGAAGTCTACATTCTTTTCCTCCCCTTCTTTCCTGCAGAATTCAGGTCTAACATTTTTAACCAACCTCAAAATCAAGTCTCCAATTGAGTGCCGCACCCAGACCACTTTCTACTACGACTACATGTGTACATCTCAATCTATCCTGTTTCTTTGGAAATCACGGGTAACATATAGGCTGCACGAGGGGAGCTGAGCATGCAGTGTGCTGAGGAACTCGCGACGGCTTTCAGAGATGAGTGGGAGGTTACACAGGAGATGTGCACCACAGGAAGAGGGGAAGGGTTCTGGCATGTGTGTCCAGTGCACTGGAGAGGTGGAGGGGTGGCTGCACAGGAAGAACCTGCTTGTAAGCTTCTGCTGGCAGGCAGGAAGATAACATGGTCAAGGGGGAAAATGAGGCAGCTGTCTCAAGGAACATCTCTTTGTAAGACGAGGAAAGGTCTTGTTGGGCACCAGAGTATGAGCCAAAATTGACACTGGACAGTATCTAGGCCTTTCTGCAGGGGCTGAGAGCAAAATTGTTATCAGGTAGCTCCCTCACGGGGGAGCACACACACGCTGGAATCCACGTGGTCTCCTGGGTTATCTTGTGGAAGACAATGGTGAAGTAGTTTGAGAACATCTTGGAGAAGACAAGGGGGATTGGAGTGGGAGTGGGAGGAATGGAGACCTGAGCTTTTCCCAGCTGAATTCTAGCCTGATCTCACAGTCGTTCTACCTTTGAATGAATGCTTGTATTCCCAGCATCTTATGGTGAGCTGGCAGATTTGGACAACTTGGACCCAGAAACAGATGCTGCTGTTGAACGCACTGAGTCAGAATACGTTGAGCTGGATAGTGAGGCAGGGCCAGTACGTACCCGGTTTCCAGAGACATTCATCTGGACTCTGATTCCCATCAGGTGAGTAATTATGGGCTGTGACCCCCACATGGATCCAGACCCCCTACCAGCCACAGCAGAGAGGGAATGGGCAGGAACAGAGCCAGGCACTATTGCCTTCTGTGCCCACAAAGAAAAGGCAGATGTGAAGAAGTGGACAAGGACAAGGACAATGGAGGTTTGGTTTATTTCCTGGCTCTGCTTGAGATTTCCCAAATGACCCTGGGGAACCTAAAATCACAGAATCCTCTAGGGTGGAAGAGGCCTCCAGAGGAATCCCCACAACTTCACACACAATTCCAGTTCATAGCCCTTCTGCATTTGTCTTCCCAGGAGAAATCTTTACAGGGATGGGGACAACCCCTTCCACTCTCTTTTCTCCTCAGTGATTCAGGAGTCGCTGAGCTAGCTGTCACAGTACCTGACAGTATCACAGACTGGAAAGCCATGACCTTCTGCACCTCAGAGAGCCATGGGTTGGGTATCTCAGACACCACCAGCCTGCGGAGCTTCAGGCCCTTCTTTGTGGAACCCATCTTGCCCTACTCTGTCTTCCGGGGAGAGTCATTTCCCCTCAAAGTCAACGTCTTCAGCTACCTGAAGCAGTGCATGGTGGTGAGTGGCTCCCTCCAGGGTGTCTGTTGGGCAAGGGGATGCGTGGTAACGGTTCTTCACTGATAGAGACCCAGACAGGGATGTCCTCAGGCACTGAACAAAAGATACCAAGGCAGCTCTTCACAAACCTCCATGCAGAGATATCTCTGTCCAGTTTATCCTTCCCCATAAGCTAAACCCTACAGGACTATGACTGTTGGTGGCCCATAGATATTGCAACAGGGCCATCATCATACTCACCCTGGGTTTCTGGGCTTGACTGATCAAGGAGCTGAAAGGAAAAACACAGCAGCAGCTCTGTAAACCTAACTGTCTTTTGTTTCACCTCTAGCTCCAGCTTAGCTTAATGGACTCCAGGCATTTTGAATTTGTGCAGGCAAATGTCAGGTTCACTATTTGTCTGTGTCCTGATTCAGCAAAAACATTTTTCTGGGACGTGAAAGCTACAAAATTAGGTAAGGGGACAAGTGATGGGCAGAATTGGGAGGGACTGGCGGTTATGCTTGAGGAAACCAGAGCTGGGAAGGGACACTGGCCTATTATGCAAAGCAAGGGTGGGCAGCCTTAGGCTGAGCAAATAAAAACGTAGGCGTGGATGTGCCAACTGGAGTCTTGATGTTTTTTTCTTTAGGGAAAGTGAATTTCACTGTCACTGCGGAGCTGATGGAGCAGGAAGATGTTTGCACTGAGAGTACAGCTGGTGTGCCAGAGTCTGGAGGGAAGGACACAGTGGTTAAACACCTGCTGGTGAAGGTCAGAGTTTGCTTCAGAGTCCTGGAGAGGTTGGAACTGGGGCAGGCTCAAAACAGCCCAGTAGATGGCTCTGGGAAAGGAGAGTTGGTTAGGCAGGTAGGCATCTTTCTCAGGCACGCTGGTCAAGAAGTGATTTTAAGGATAGGCTGGATCAGAGCATGAGCTGAGCACTGCCACTCAGTGGGACAAAGATGTCAGAAGTGCTTGCTAGCAGGCCAATGGGAGTAGAGGCCACGTAGCAGCTTAGAAATCAATCTACCAGTGAAATTTCACTTTTCGCACATACGGCCCTGCTGTCTACATGAGGCCCTTTGCACAGCCCACAAGGATGGAAGAGGTGCTTGGAGGAAGTTGGGGTGCTGCACAGCTGTTACCACATTTTACTGTCTCCCTTCTTAGCTGACCAGTCTTTTCCCCACCAGGCAGAAGGGCTGCTCGAGGAAAAGACCCACACCTCACTCCTGTGCCCTAAAGGTAGGTGCAGGTATCCCTGAGACAGGTCTTACCACTGGGGCCACATGCGTGCACAGAGCAAGGAGTCAAAACAGAAGTAGTGTGGTCTGTGAACAATTCTAGGACTATCTAGAGGTGCATGGGAAGGGGAAAGTCAGGGATTTTGGATCTTTCATGGGGAGGCAAAGCCATTCAGCTCTACACAGTACAAGCTCCTGGCAGCACCAAGCTACTGCCTACAAGCTACATCACAGTAACTCATCATTGGGTGGCCTGATCTGTGTCATCCTCTCCTTTGAATGCTGATGTTACTAACTAACGAATCGATCCTAGCCTTGTTTACACCATCTCCTGGGGATGCCTGTGGGTCTGCCATCTCTTCCTTGTGTGTTGTGATGATGCTTTTGAAATTTGCAGGAACTTCAGCTTCGGAAACAATCACTTTCACTATGCCAGAGAACAGGACCCTTGGGTCGGAGAGAGTCCACATCTCTTTCTTAGGTGAGATTTAGGGGGTCTTGGAAAGTAAGATATTTCCCTGCAGGAGTCTTTACTTCTGGTGCCACCACATCTGCTTTAGCAAATAGAGTAACAAGAGGGAATGTGTACAGTGAGGTGTGATATTGGGCCCTTACATCTTCCAGAGAAACATCCCATCTCTCTTATACAAGTGACACTGGGCCAGGTGGACATATAATTTCACCCAGCCAAGGGAAAGATAGACACCTACCATATCATTGTTCCTACCAGGCTCTATAGACATTGAAGTCACCCTGTTGTGAGCAGAGGTAAACTGAGACCAGTACTAGCAGGTTATCTGGAGAATCGGTGAGACCAGAAATTTTTTACATGCAAGCTCCCAAAGCTGTGATCCTGTCCTACAGGTGACATTTTGGGAACAGCACTGGACAACATACATGAGCTCCTCCAGATGTCCAGTGGCTGTGGTGAGCAGAACATGGTTCATTTTGCCCCCAATGTATTTATCACACGATACCTTGAAGAAACAGGACAACTGACTCCAGAAATTAAACAGAAGGCAATTGGCTATCTGGAAAGCGGTGAGTGGATTTCTGCTCATGTTGGGTTATTAAGCTGGTGATGTCCACAACAGGTTGTGCAGTCAGGATCTCAGCAGAGGCTTGGTGCTGAACAGGATTTGTGCAGCATTCTTTGCCTGACATCATGGGAATTACAGCAGTGTAAATCAGGCTGCCACGTCTCAGCTGAACAGGGGGTGCGCAGCGCCCTCTGAAAGCCCTTTGCTGAATTCCTCAGAGACAGCGCTCTCTATAATGATCAGCAGGAAATCCTGGCCCGGTTGTCACCTTAAGAACATGACGGTAACAGAACATCTTCACTAATCCCAGCCTCTTCCCACAGGATATCAGCGGCAACTCCTGTTCAAGCACACAGATGGCTCATACAGTGCCTTTGGGGAAGGAAGTGAGCCAGGGAACACATGGTAAGCAGAGATACCCAGGCACAGTTGAGGAGCAACAGCTTGACCTGGTCAGGTTCAAGACGGCTTGGATTTTGGCCTGGGGAAATTGAGGGAGTCTGGAGGCATGGAGTTTTATGAAGAGAAACTACTCCTGAGATTTTTGGCCATGCCAATGAACTGGCTTGAGGTACCACTGTTTGATTGTTTGTGCTTGAGCACCCTAACTGAGGCTGATTCTGAAAACTTGGCTGGAAAGCTTTCTTTTTCCCAGGTTTTCCAGAGTGCTGTGTGCCCAGACAGGATTGGGAAGTGGACTGAACTCACTAAATTCCAACCCTCTTGGCTTTAGATCACATAAGTGCACCCTGTTGGAATTGGTAGGGGTCTGGGGGAAGCACAGAACTGACAGTGAATTTTTTCTTTCTTGCTGCTAATGGATCTGAGCCCAAGCTTCAAGAGCATTTATCTCATATGTGTTGCTTCCAATTCTCCATGTTCACAGAGGCTCTGGCCTGCTGGTACTTTGCCAGGGATGAAGACACAGGGGCTCCTGTCTCCTGCTGGAGATGGGCATCAGTTACTGGCTTAGCCCAATTTTCTTCTCCCTTCCTTGGCTCTAGGCTCACTGCCCTTGTCCTCAAGACCTTCAGTCAAGCACAGGACTTCATCCACATAGATGAGCAGAATATAAAGGACGCTGCCAGTGCCCTGATTAAAAGTCAGACTCCATCTGGCTGCTTCAAGAGTGTGGGGAGTCTCTTCAACAATGGTCTGATGGTATGACATGTCCTGACTGTTCATTAGGTCCCTCAGAGCTCCTTCATTTTCTGGGCTAATTTGGGTGCCAAGAACAACTGAATCCTACTGCAGGAGGAAGGCTCTGGAGTGCCCAGTGTCACCCTTGGGTCACAGTCAGGGTTGTTCTTAGTCATAGTGGCACTTTTTCAGATTATGAATGATGGAGATTTGCATTTGATTTGAGACTTGCATACCCACTGAACCAGTGCCCTGCCCTAACCCCATCTCAAAAGCTAACACATGCCTAAAAAAAAAAAGTTTTTCAAGCTCTGTCTTATTCCTTTGGAAAACTGCTTTTGGCTTCCTTTCCCATTATGGAGCTGTCATTTATCCTTCAGTCTGAATTCCCCCCTGTACAGAGTGTCAGAAATGGGTTGAATAGAGATTGATGGCAGCTACTCCTGTGAGATTCACCTTGCCAGGGAAGTTCCCTATACAGAGAAACACAGCACTTGCGCATGCATACACACACGCAGAGTAACACCAAAGCGGATCCAGCAGCAGTTCGGCGGGCAGGACCTCAGATAATTAAACCTCCCCTTGCAAAAGCTACAATTTCTTTTGCTCCTCCCTTCCCTTGCCACTGTCCTGGCCAACAATTGAGGCGCCATCTTGAAGCAGGGTTGTGGGAACATCACTTTCCTCTGGCACTGAAATCTGCAACTGAAAATCTTCTGCAGGGGAGGGGAAAGGGGAATGTATTCAGTAGAGGGAGGGAATTGGCTACCCAGAAAACCTTGGGACACTGTGGCTGAGAGGAGCTCCAGCAAGCAGGACCTGCAAGACCAGATACTAGCCCTGGTACTTCCTTAGTGGAGGAAAAGGACAGTTGCCTGCGCTGGAATTTGCTTGAGGATCAGAAGGCACTGGAAAACTTCTCCCTCTCCCTTCTCACAGCAGCTTTCTTGCCTTCTGCTTTTTGTTGGCTGCAGGGTGCAGTGGACGAAAGACTGGGGCTGAGCTCTGTGATCGTCACTGCTCTCATACACTCAGGGATGCCACGCTCTGTGAGTATCGGCAGCAGGATTGGGCTGTGTGTAGAACCTCTCAGCGAGCAGTGCACTCCTTGTGTCCTGTCCCTATTTCCATCCATCTTTATGGAAAACATCAAGGCTGCTTTCCCTCCCACCCTGCCAGCAACCCATGTGCTTTCATTTGTGTCCTAGGACCCCGTTGTGTGGAAAGCTCTGAAATGTATAAGGGACTTGGTCAATGCTGATACTGGCAGTTCCAATCTCTACAGCCTGGCACTAGCTGCAAATGCATTTGCAGTAGCAGGTGACAAGGCTCTCAGGCAGAAAATCCTCAAAAGATTGGACAAGGCGGCCATAATATCAGGTACCAAAGACCATGGGGCAGGAGAGAGGGTCATGGTCTCCATGTGGAGACCCCAGGGCAGAACAACCAAGGGAATGCAGCGGGGGGCACTGGCAGAGCTCTGTTGGGAGTTGAAGGCTTGGATAACCTGCTTGCCAAGCTGTTACAAGCTGTATTCATACTGTGAGAGAGATTTGTTCTATGGATGATCTCACAGTCCTGGTGTTCCAGTCATCCAAACCAGGGGAGCTTCATGGATGTTATAGAGCTCCTTCCCAACCTGTAGGCCTAGGTTTTTGCTGGTAAAAGGAGAATCTGGGGGTCAAACAGAAAGATTTGCATCAATATCTTGCCCCAATGTACATTTTCACTCAAGACCTAGGCACAGGAGCTGAGTAGGACTCCAAGGTCATGAGATACAGCTACACACTCCATAAGTGTTCCCACTCCACCTTTAGATGACCAGATATTCTGGAGTCAACAAACCAAACAGGAAGAAGACTCCCTATATTGGTATCGGGCTCCATCTGTTGATGTGGAATTGACATCTGGTATCCTCATGGCTCACCTTTCAAAATCAAGTTTGTCTGCAGACGAAATCAGAAAGGCATCCCAGATTGTTTCTTGGCTCATCAAGCAGCAAAACCCTTATGGAGGCTTTGCTTCAACCCAGGTAATCCCCTTGAGCCATCACTAGCAAAGAACCTGCCATCAGCTATGGTTTGTGAGAGCAATGGGTTCTAGCACAGCTCTTAGTAAAAAAGTGAAAAAAAGCAGAGGGGTGAGGGGTGGGGGAATAGATTTATGGATTTACAGCTCCTGTGATTTGGGAAAGGGTGAATATTTGTATTCCTCTGAGCTAATCCCATACTAAAAATCCAAGGGGAGAGCTCAACACTTACTGTGCTGTAGCTGCAGTATAAGGGAAGGAAAGGCTAAGGACTGTGCATACACAGGAAGCAGGGATTCTATTTTTGCCTAATGCGTTTCTCTTTCCTCAGGACACAGTGGTTGCTCTGGAAGCCCTAGCCCTGTATGCAACAAAGACGTTCAGCAAGGATGGCCCTGATCTTCAGGTTTCTCTCTCCTCTGAGGGTTTCAACCAAAATATCCAAGTAGACAACACCAATCGCCTCCTGCTGCAGACAGTGGAGCTGCCAGCCATACCCCAGGATTACACTGTGCACGTGCAGGGCCAGGGTTGCCTCTTCCTGCAGGTAAGCCAGGCCAGGGAGACAAGGTCTGTCTGGAAAAGCCTTGAAAGGCAGGGGACCTCTCACCTTGCTATCTAGCCAAGAATGAAAACAAACTGCTGCAGTGACTTGCAAGAATCTGGGCTTCAAAGCTGGTAGGAGTAACGGATTCAACAGGAAGAGAATAGCAATTCCTCAAATTCTTCTCCTCCAAGAAGCCCAGTGAACCCAGCCTGTCCTGGCTCTAGCAGAACCTCCACTTAACAACACCACATAGTTGTCTCGTACACCAGTGCAAGACAGCAACCAGCAGCCAAAGGCTCGACAAGGATACTTACCAGAAAAAAGTGCTATTCTCTGCCAACTAGCATCTTTTTGTCCCGACAGGCCATTCTGCGGTACCACATCCCTCCACTGAGGAGCGACATTGCCTTTGCCGTGTCTGTGCAGGCAGAGTGCACGACACCCAACGCCACCCAGTTCCCTGTCACCATTCATGCTCGGTAGGAGACACTCAATTGCCCCTTGCCTCCCCTTGTGCTAAGAGGCTTCTGGCACCACATCAGCCTCTTGATGGGTAGGATTCACCTTCACTCAGGAGGTCCAAGTGCTAAGATGTCCCCATTCATTTAACTATGCTCTCTTCAGCTGGGTGAAAAGTTCAAGGCCCCGGAGGGACAGCTCAGGCTGTAGTCCTATCTCGTTATCATGCCAGTCACCACAAGTTCTCCCAAGGTCTATGAGTCTCACCCCCTTCTAGGATTAGGTCTCAAAACACTAGTGATATGAAGGTCCTGTGGGACTGACTGCTGACATTTATTCCTAAGTCTTGCCTCTGCTCCTGGTTGACTGCCACATCGCTCTCCTCTGCTGTACCCCTACCCGACTTGGGAAAGAACTGCCAAGAGAGCAGGCGGAGGATGTGATATTCCCTGCCATGTCTAGAGAAAGTAAGTCCAGAAGCCTTCTGAGGAATTCACTCTCCTTGGCTCGGCATAATTAAGAGAGATCAGGGGAAGCACAAAGATTTATTACAGTACAGGAACAGATATGTCTACATGAGAAACACTGGAAGGAAAGGCAGATTCCTCCACAAGTACCAAAGCTGGGCTGGAGTATCTGGAGATTATGCCTCAGAAAGTAACATTAGTGCTGTCCTCTGGGTTCCTGCTGCAGCTACACAGGGAACCGTGTGTCCACCAACATGGTCCTGATCCAAGTGGAGCTGCTGTCTGGATACAGCCCAGTGGCAGATTCACTGGAAGAGGTGAGACTGCGCATTTGTATCCAACTGGGATGGGAACAGTGATGGATGTCCATCATGCAGGATTGTATGCATAACTGTGATCATTCCTGTAGGTAGAGAAACATGGTTCTTTTCTTCCCAAGAAATCTTTATACCCAAAGTCTCTTCCAGGCCACACCTTTCCTTCCCCTATCCCAACGACTTCCTTGGCCATGTGAACATTTTGCACATGCTGTCATAAGGACAGATGTCCCTAAATATTTCTGCTTTCTGTTACAGTCTTTCTGACTTTTTTCCCCCTATTTTCAGCTAAAGAAAATGCCTTTAGTGAAGAAAGTTGAAAGCGAAGCTGACCGAGTCATTCTCTACCTGAAGGAAGTGAGTGGAATTTAGGCTAATGTCATTATTAAAAGGACTGGGGACTGGCAGACACCTTTTTTTTTGTATCTTGGTTCCATTAGTATTTTAAGTATCCAGAGCTGTTGTTCTGGCATACCAGCCACATTTGCTGACCGGGAGAAGTGCGTTGTGTCAGCGTGCAGTAGTCCAGCTGTCAAACTTGTATATAGGGCCACTTAACTTGAGTGAAACGAGGATAACTCTGATGTTAAGCCTACATCTGTTGGCACAGTTCAGAGACTGTTGAAAGTCTATATACAGTGTCTGATCAGGATTGGGGAGTAGTAGATCCATCTAGTAAATTCAAGAAGCCTGATCTCTTAGAAAGCCCTTAAGCAGCCTGAATGTAGTAGGGAACATCCAAGTTTGCTCATGGAGTTTGGCAAGATCACTCAAAATTAGGTTGTGTGAGCAGCAGTGCTCACTCCACAGCCTCGTTTTTCAATAGATAACAACCAGTCCAGACTTTCTCTAGCTACAAGCATACATAAAAAGCACCACAAACAAGACGTGACATGAATTTGAAAACGTCTAAATTTCCAAGAGGCACTTCTACATTTCTGTGATTCTTCATCCTTACTTGTCAATAAGCTGAGCTAAGTTAGCCTCATAGTAAGCAGGTTATTGCTGTGTGAATGCATTAGACTTGCGTAGGTGCCACTTCCATTACACCTACAGCACAGAACAGAAAAGCCTCACAGAGAAAGTTTTCAGCTCAGGCTGCCAGGTGGAACCAAATCAACAGCAGGTCATGTAACCACTACTATCCAGCAGATGTCCATCCACACCTTGCATTTGTCTGCTTAATGATGAGGGTTGTGTGAAAGTAGAACATAAGAGCTGATATAATGGGACCGTGTATAAGAAAGTAGCCACTGAGGCAAGATGCACGGAGGGGCTCAGAGCAGAGCTGGAGAGGAATGTGCTGTATTTAGATACCCGTGATGTCTGATGTCTATCATGAGCTGGGTTAAATTTGGTGACCAAAAATGGGAGATGGCTACAGAATGTGAAGTAAAAGATATTTCTGAGATGGACTGGAAAGCAGAAAAGATCTGTCATGGTGGTGAGGTCTCCACAGGAGCCTGCGTGAAAGAGGGTGGAAGAGATTGTCTTACAGGACGTTGGTTTTGGCTGTAACACTTACATCTCTTGGTCTTAGCTGACTAGACAGCCTCACAGCTACACTTTGCTGGTGCAGCAGGACATGCAAGTGAAGGACCGAAGGCCAGCTAATATCAAGGTCTATGATTACTACATGCCAGGTGAGCTCAGATGCTGTACTGCAGAAATCACGCAAATGTATTATGGGAAGGAATTTTCTGAAATTGTCAAATCTAAGACAATACTCTCCCTGACATTTTTACGTAACTGCCCCTTAGAAGTTCTCTAGTGATGGACTTACCTTCTTGGGTTTCAAAATGGTAGGTCCTTCTTTCTCTGGCTCCAGAATTTGCAAGCTTGAAGTTGGCATGTAGATTCACTTAGGGTCTAATTCTTCCAACAAAAGGGGAGCAGGGAGCTCAGAGCGATGCTTTTGTACACTAATTTTGTGGGAGGCAGCAAAGGCAGAAGGACTATAGTAAGGGGATGGCTTAAAAGAGTGAGGACTCCCCTAGAAGAATGACACTGAAAACAACTTGTTCTCTGGGTTCCTTAATAGGAAGAAAAGCTAGAAATGGTCAGGGGTGATTATTGCTTCAGAAAGTGAGGAATACTCTACTGTAATGGAGCTGTTTGGGACTTACGGCTTCAAAAGACATGGCCCCATGACTTGAGTGAACTCAGAATAGCTACACACCGAGCCTTGACAGATACCAGTGATTTCATGTGTCACAGGAGAGGGGAGTCATGTCCTGTAAGCTGAGGGAATGCTTATCCTAGAAACAGAGGCACAGTACTGGGTTGCTTTACTGAGTTTTTGGCAACTGTATCTCACCAGAACATTTTTTTTGTCTTCCAGAAGAAACTACGGTGATGAGCTACCGTGTCCCTTGTGAGTAAGGTGAGAGCCCAACACCTTTTTGTCATCACAGGCATGGTCCTGAAGAGTATGGAGAGGGAGGGAGATGCAGGCAATGGCCCTTGGTCAAGAAACTTGCCAGACTACAGGTTTAGAGTGGGAAATGGTTAGCAATGCTAAGTAAGGGTAAGTTCCTGTATCCCAGTGGTTAAACTGAGGGAAAGGCAGAATTGAAGTGGAAGGTTTGGGGTGCCCAGCTCATGACAGAGTTGGAGGTATGTTACAGAAAACAAGGGCTGCCTGTCCCAAGTCCTACCACCACACCTGGCATTTTGCATCAAATATACTTTCCTCAAGTCAACACAGTTCTTTTTCCTGGCACTTTCCCTGCAGTTCACAGCCCTTCAGCCCTGTGCGTGCAACACACCACATTCACCTTTACTGCATGGCCTGTCTCTTTTCAGTGCCAAGCCTTTCATCGCCTCAGCCTGGCTTCTGATCCATGCCACGGAATGGGCATCTGCCCCTCCTCTTTCCAGGCTGGGCAAAGGCAAAGCTTGTACTTGAGCAGTACCTGATACTGTTCTAAGCTTTGCTTGCACCTGCATGCTTCCTTGCCTGCAGCCCACAAGATGGAGAAAAACACCTGCTTCGTGAATCACCTGTGGGAAGCACAGAGCCCTTCCCTGGGATGCCTGCCACAAGCCCCACGCTTTTAGTGGAGATTCTACTGTAGGCTTAGTATGGGTAGAGTCAGAGAGAGCCCTGTCCTTGATGGCTTGGCAGTCCTGTTTGGTCACAAGGTGCAAAAAAATGCCTGTGTTCCCAGTGGTTAGTTTTAATACTTCAGGAATACAGATTTTTTTTCCCTTTGTTTTCTTCACAGGAACAGGGACAGACCCATCCTCTGCAGCCTCTGTCCATCAGTCCCTTGTCACACCTGCCAACAGCCACCAACATGGAGATGGGAGGCAAAGAGAAAATACTTGAAATTTTCTGCTGAGCCTTTAGTTTCTGAAAAGCTCAGACTGTGCCTGGCATCTTAATAAAAGTCAGGAGACTAGAACTGTCTGATTGAATGATTATTCAGGTATACTGTTTTTCTCCCAAATCAGGAAAATTGCATTTAAGAGCACCTGGGAAAAATAACTTCTTCACCTCCATTGTGTGCGTGCATGTACATGTACGTGCGCAAAACTCTGCCACTCTAGTAGCAGATTTGTACAGGAGGCAGTAGAGCATGGGCCAAGGCAGAGCTGGTACCTGGGGGTGCTGACCATCGCACAAGCTTGAGCTGAAGGCAAGGGAGGGCTGGGTTATGTTCAACAGTTCCTTTGGCCAGCAGTTGCGTTTAGAGACCTTTACCATGCGCAATTGGCAAAGTTGTGCTGCTGGGGGGGGTGTGAGCGGCTAGAGTCTCAATGTACTGCATTACTATCTGGTCATCTAGAGTGGAGACATGGAGACTGCTCCAAAGCAGAGCTGATGGCACAGGAGCTTGCAGGAAAGGCACAGGAGATACAGCTGTCACAGCATGTTCAGTTGCATCTTTTACTCCAAAGCTGTCCAAGTCCTACTGCAGCAAGTATTAGAAACCATGGGAAGCATGAGGAGAGCGCAACAGGGAAGCTAGAAGGTTTGTACACTGTCAATAGCGTAAATGGTATCTTCGTGGGCTAAGCCTGTAGTTCATCAACAACTGGCACAATAGTGGCAAGGCCAGGGGTTATGCTTACTTTAATTCTTCTTCCCAGGTGTGTACCAGATATGTGGCACACACAGGCCCCCACCCCCCTGCCCCAACCCCAGCTCCCACAGTGCAGGCACAACTGCTGGACAGTTGTGGTCCCTCTGTCCATCCACTCAGGTGCAGGACAATATGGGCTCAACTTCAATGTGTGCTGTGTCTCAGCTGGGGCACTTCCTTCCCTTCAGTGTCCAACCTGAAATATTGGGCAAAGGCAGGAGTCAAGGTGTGGCAGTTCCTCTCCTTTCTTTTATGACAAATTTGAGAGCTCCTCCACCCCTTTCTAAGGAACCATGTCTGACGATGGGGACAGAAGTTAAGACAAACAAGGAGGGGATGATCCAGTCCCCTCGTGGCTATCACAAGGCAGTGGAAGGTGCTTTATCTTGGCTACTAGTGGCGGTGGCTCTCTAGTCAGGTCTCTAGGCAATGATTTCTCTGTGGAATGGTGTCTGGATGCAGTATGTACCATGTCAAGATTCTGTCTTATCTTTCCATCCTTCCAGAAGGGACTTCCCCAGACCGGTCCTGGCTTCAGGCTGCTACTAATAAGCCAGCCCCCTCTTGGAAGTTTGATATGTTACCCCACAGGACCAAATATTAAATCTTCCCAGCTTCAGCTTGCTCCTTTGACTCCTGGCTCCCCCTTTCCTACCCTGCACTGAATATAGAGGGCAGGTGGCAGTGAGGGAATGGAGCCATGTCCAGATCTGAGGCCCACTGGCAGCAGAGGCTTCTATAACTCTGCATTCTCATTCCACACCATGCCCAGCTCTTCCTTCCTCACTCCTATTTTGAGAGACGCTGTCCCTGTTCCCACCTTCCTTCAGAACCTTCCAGCTGCCTCCCTGTCTGCAAAAGAACCTCCAGCCTAACTCCACACACCTAGCCATAGGCAACTGCCAGTTCCTCTTTACAGCAGGATATATGCTCCCCAGCAACTACCTTCCCATCTTTGGTTACTTATATTACCTCCCTCCCACTGAAGACCCATAATTTCCTGATGCCGTTTCTTGTGTCACACGGGAACTTGCTGCCTACCTCAACTACAGACAGCACTGTAGTCAGCCAAGGCTCGCTCCTCTGCAAAGGAAAAGAGGAAGACAATTACATACACATGCATGCACACACAGAAGCATGCACGACATCTTTTCCCACCGAGAGAACTAGGAACCCAGCTCCCAGCTAAAGTGTAGGAGGGAATCTGCAACCCACCTGGCTGGTAGTAATCATAGATTTTGATGATGGCTGGTTTCAGGTTCTTCATCTGAATTACTTGTTCCAGTTGCAGAATGAAAGTCTGAGATTCATCGTTGAGCTTGTGGAAGTGGAAAGAAATTAGCAAGGAAAAGGAGAAAGAAATGGAAGTCATTGAATCTTCATCTTTCCTAGCTTGAATATTTTCCTGCACTAAATCTGTCTAATTCATTAAAGATTATGGATTTTAGAAATGGAGTATGTGTGAGGAATAGCAAATGCTAACCCAATGACAATGAAATTAGGCGAGCTTCCCCTGCCAACAGTTCTACCAGTGTTTTTTTCCCATGCCTAGCCCATCCTTGGGCTTCTTGTCCTCTGGCCTCTCACTCTCACTGTGCCAAACCAAAACAATGCTTTTGTTCCCACTTACCTTCTCCAAATAAATGTAGACCACATCAGCTTTCACTTCTATTTTCTTAATGATGATTCTGCGCTCCAGCTGGGATAGGAAACAATAGCACAAGGAAATTTGTGGGCACTTCCCTTAGGGCTTCCAGACCTGAGGGACCAACAGTTGTACGGAAGGGATGGTGTAAAGCTGGAGTCTGTGTGGAGCTGTGTCTAAGGATTTTAGTGGACCTTTGGTAGTCCCTTCTGGACATCCCTTGTGAGCATCTCAGGGATGAACTATGCTTTCCCTGCTCAGACAAATCTCCCACTCTGTGGACAAAAGGCTGCGTACACAGGACTGATTTGTTGGTCAGCAAACCAGTGCAGGCACCAGTAAAGATTCTTATCTCCTCTCACTGACTGATAGACTGCTCTTAAATATCAGCCTGGGGGCTAAGCAAATAAATATTTCATCTTTCAGTTTTATGGCTTAATTGGAAAAAATAATATTTTTGGATAGAACTAGGGTCTCTCTAAGAAATCTCGTCTTAGAATTTCTGGCCAACAAATCTCGGTGTTTAGCACACCCAGGAGCACATTTTGTTTCTGGCCCAAGGCAGAATAGTGTCAGTGGGAGAAGCTGAACCACCTCTGATCTCCTGTAGCCAACCTTTGTGGGCCCCGTATTGAAATTAGAGGTTTTGGTTCAATTTCAATGGCAAAAAGCCCCTGCTTATATAGTTACTTCCTGGGCTGAAATGAACAGTTCCCAACAGGAGCAAGCAGGTGGCACCCAGTCACCACAAGCCACCTTTTTGCTGATTCCAGAGTCCTTACCAACATCCTGGATCTGGGAGCCAGGATGAATCCAGACATCAGGGAGACCTCCATGATCACCATGTTGGACGTGACTCTGCTCCCGATGTAACTGAAGAAGAAACAGTCAGAGGGTCTGACCCTGTGAGGATACTGCCCTCCCAGCCCCGCATCCCTCCACCACCATACCCTGTGTGCAGGACCCTGAGCCAGGCAGCCCATCCGGGGCTGGGGACGTGTCAGCCCCTGCTCCCTCTCACAGGAGGTAGCCAGCACCTTCCTTCCCCACCCCTTCCACCTACCAAATTCACCTGCTGTCCTGTCTGCCACAAGTGCCAGGTACCTCCACTGAAGCCCTGAGGCTTTCCCAGTTTTCCCAAGCACAGGAGGCCTTGCTGGAGGAGGAAACAACCCTTGGGGTCACCTGGCAAGGATGTGGATGGTGAGGACACGTGCATTGGCATGGCTACAGTTGGTCGGCTCTGTGTTGACACGCAGAGTGAAGGTTACAGCAGCCCGTGGGGGAGGCTCATGGTACCTCAGCACTGTCTGCAGGGCGAGGGCCCAGAAAGGGACAAGACAGGCCAGTCATGATCTCAGCCAGGGAGAAGAGGCAGAGTCCTCCACCTCTCCTCTCTTCCATGCTCATCCCACCACTTCACCTGAGTGAAGACGCAGCTGCTGCCGTGGACCTGGACCAGGAACTGCCCCGGGACCTCTGTCAGTGCTGCCTGCTGCACCAACAGCCGCTTCTGTCGGGTGACTTGGAAAGTCTTCTCAAAGCCCCTCTGGGACTTCACCCTCACAAGTGCCTGGCCTGATGTGCTGAACGTCCTTGCTGCGTATTTTGCTAAGGCTTGCAAGGCAACAACTGTGTCCTAGAGAGGGACAGACAGTGACCCCTCTGAAAGCATCAGCTCTAGTGAAGCCAACTTGGAGCAGAAAGACTCAGAGAGAACTCACCCTGCCAACCCTGGGTGCAAAAGTATATCAATCCAGAGGGAGCTACTTCTTACCTGGGTGGAGGCAAAGCCCCCGTAGGCATTCTGCTGCTGGGTCAGCCATGCCACAATACCAGCTGCAGTTGTCATGTCACCTGCATGTACTCGTGGCTTAGAGAGGTATGCCAGGAGCACGTAGGCTGTCAACTCTACGTCCACTGACTGAGTATTGGGCCAGAAGTCTGTGGAAGCTGGAGAGCTTGGCTTGGGGCTCCAGTGGATTTGTCCTCCTGCAGAAGGAAGAGGAGCATGCAGGTTACCTGGAGAGTGCATAACTGGGAGTTCACAAAAAACAAAACCCAGAGTGCTTACAGAGCTTATTCCCTGTACTCAGGTCAGGATCACTTTCTTCAGTTTGTTCTCCAGGTCTCAGCTCACAGATTCCTACCTCCATTGTCAAGAGGATCTTGAAATCCTCCAGGATGAGGAGACTCTTTCTGATAAGTCACCCTCACAACTTGTGAAATAACTTAGCGTATTTTCAGTTACACCATGCAGTTACTGCTCATGTAAAGGCGTATGTACAAATACGTATGTCATTTTTAACCACTCTAGCTGAGCATACATTACTGCAGAACCCAGCAGGTGAACGAGAAGCATTACCCCAACTAGCAGCCAGCACCTGACTTGATGGCTTGTTCCTCCAGTTTGTACAGCAGCTCCTGGGTTGTCTCATAGTCTCCAGCCAGGGCAAAGGCATAGGCCAGCACAGCTTCTGTGTAGATGTTGGTGACGTTGTGAACTGCCTGTTGCAGGCAGCGCAGGGTAGCCTGCATCAGTTTGCCCTGTGATGGAGAAGAAACAGATGACAAACTCTGACAAGGGCAAAGCCGGGGGGCAGGGGTCTCGTTCCAGAGAGCTGGACTGTGTGTTCCTGGTGTAGCTCCAGCCAAATCCACTAAATTACACACTCTCTTGAGAAAACAGCGCACCAGGAGCTATAACCACCAAACACTATTGCACCATGGCAGTGTTACTGAGTGACCCCTTTTGAGGAATGACTTCACAGTTTGGCCAAACATTGTCTCCCTCACAGCAGCTCCCTACCTGTTCCTGGCCTGGAGAATGTCAGCATTGCCAGCTGGCATATCCCCATAGCAGTGCCCAGGCATGGGAGCGTGTAGGGGAGCAGGAGGTAGAGGGAGTGTGCTCACCTTCGGCGGCTGACCCAGCTCCAGCAGTGCTGCAGCGACGTATGCCCCCAGGGAGATTTCATCATCCACGCCACCCTGTGGGAATGCACCTTTCACTCTCTAAGTGGTGTTGGGCACAGGCAGTGACTTCCCAGAGAGAAAAGCATGCTTTATGCATTCCCCACCCCACACCCTGCGCTCCTTAAGGCTGGTTGCATGGGCTGCAGGAATGACCTTCCAGGACCCTTTGGGATCCCACAATCTTTTGCTGCCACAGCACTTGTCCAACTATTCTCCAGCTGTGCTGCCTGCCTTGGCCCTCATTTACCTTTAGGGAGGAGTGAAAGAGACTCCCTTTGGTTGCAAAGCAGCCACTGCGGAGCTGGTTTTGCTCTAGCCAGCGTAGGGCATCCTGGATGTTCTTGTCATCTACATAGATGTATTTTCTGGCTTGACCAAAACTCTTGACAACAAAAGCTGTCAACCTAAGAAGAGGATGAGTTGTGAGAGAAAGAGAAACACACAAAAAAAGCAAAGAGAAAGTCAAAAGCCTCCTGGTGCTCACCCCTGAAGTTAACACAGACACAGTGAGGTGCCAAAAATGAGTCATTTTCGTACAGAGACTCAAGCTAAAAGTGGAAATTGTCCATAACACTCAAGTGGCTCCTCTCCCTCAGCCTGGCTCCACAAATGTACTACTCATGTACGACTGCTTTACCCAGTCACTTCACAGCTGAAAAACCTCTTACCCCTTCTACTTCTACCTGTTGCACTTCATCTCCCCAGCTACCTAGAGGCAATCTTGAATTTCCCATTTCCTTCCTCTCTTCCTTTCTCCATTTCTCCCAGACCAGATACCACAGAGCCAAACTGGGCCAGAGAAGCTCTTTCAAACCGTTCCAAGCAACTCCATACCTGGGGAGATGATTTTTCACTTGTTCTTCCCTCATCTACCTCCAGTAAGTATGTATCCCTCTTGGCTGCCAGGACACCACCAGTAGTACCCAGTGTTCTCTCTGGGGCAGCAGCATGGCCATAGAGATAAAAAAGGGACCTCCTGCCCCCCTGGGACCACATCTGTGTTGTTCCTCTTTCCCAGAAACTCTGCTGCCCTGCCTGGCTGCTTTTTCAAGTGGCTCAAGTCCCTCAATCTGTCTCCCTGACCAAGAGCTCCTGGGGTCTCCAGCCAAAAGAAGCAACTCACATCCTACCAATCAGATTCCCCAGGCACATCTGGCCCAGACAGGAGAAATCAGGAGTAAGGGATATTCCAGAGCTTACCAAGTGTTCCCTTCCCCATTCTGCTGCCCAAAGACACTGTAGGATCCATCTCTGTGCCTATAAAGAAGCTGCATCTGGTACCCTGGGGAGATGGGAATAGCAATTAATACAGCACAGAAACACAGTGGGGACAATACTGACAGAGTGAGGGCAAGGGCAAGAGCTATTGTTAGGTTGGACACAGGGGAAGGCAGAGGAGAAAGGTGGGTCTGCTGTACTTGCCATTGCGCAGGAATCCTGTTGCCCTCTCCTTGATCACAGGGGCCAGCTGCCTCGTCTTCTCCAGGTACTGCAGCACATAGACAATGGGGGCGAACAGCACCATGTTCTGCTCCCCACAGCCGTGGGGCATTTGCACCAGGTGGTCCAGGTTCTGCAGTGCCGTCCCCATGAGATCACCTATGCAAGGGTGTAAGGAACAAAGCAAGTGTCAGTATGATCTGAGGTGCTTCTTATCCAGGAACTTGATAATAGTGCTTTATGTCAGCACAGGAGGAAAACACTGGAGAGACCAACAAAGAGGAGAAAACAACAGAGTGCAGGATGGAGAGTGGCGACTATTCTAACACTTCCCAGTCTGGGCATCATGATGCAGGGTAACCACACTATGGAGTCCATGAGGAACTTTCCCTTCTCAACCTTTCCAGTCTGAAGGTCCCCAACCATAAGCAGTACTATTTGTAAAAGGCTATGAGCAGAGCTGCAGTTGCTTGGTGTGTGTCATACAGGCAGAAAAATATAAAAGCACTTAGGGAAAGGTTTGAGATATTTCTGGTCTTTAGGCAGGCCTGTTCTACCTGGCCATATATCAAACATCAAAATGCCAGCAGGGGTGCTAGTCAGATGGTGTGACGGTGTCCATATGTCCCCCAGCCAGCCAGAAAAGCCTTGTATTCTGTTTCCTCTCTGGCCACTTATGCAGGGACTGGCTTCATACCAATTCTGGCACAGGGGCAAATGAGCCCACTGCAAACAAGTGTATTGATTGGTAGGTACGTCTGGTCCCAGCAGCCTCTCCAAAGTGTGCTTTTGCAACTTAGTAATGCTGAGAAGGGTTTCTTCTCTCTGGGAGCTTCTGTTGTAGCAGCAAAACTTAACAGAAGACAAGACAATTATGAGCTTTGCTGATTGTATCTACATAGAACTAGCCAAGGTCCCCGAGTACCAGTAAAAATAATGGTCTGGAGTCTCTACTCCAAAATCCGAGTTAGAAAGATGAGGATTATTATCCTCTGCAGATTACTTTTCCCATGAAAGCCTAAGTGCTAATCTGAAAATCTGAAAGCCTGGTGTTGGCAAACCTTGCGGATAAACACAGCCATCCTCTCTTTTGAGTAGTCTCATGTCAAATGGATCCCCTGACATCATCACCAAGTTAAGCCTTGCTCATCTGTAACAGCAGTCAGTGAGCCCACAATAAAAATCACTTACCTGAGATGGAAATGGAAGCACTGGCAGATCCCTTTACTACTTTGTCAGGTAGGCGAAGGGACACAGGTTCTTCAGCCATGTTTCCTGATAATAGTAGGATAAAGGTGTAGCACGAAAAATCAAGCCAAATGCATCTAACCAGAGGGACAAGACTTGCACAGATAAATGAGAGGCTGCCTACATCCCACTCACACAGACTGCTCCCTACTGTCTGTCCCAGGCATCATGTCAAGCTCTATTGCCTGGGAACTTTTCAGATTAGAAGAGATGAGAGAGCTACTGGCCAGGCTGAGGGCTCACAACTCAATTCACTACGCTTCACAAGCTTCACAAGAGTCACGGTTCATCATCACTCAGCAGGGGGACATCCGGGAGAGAGTTGCTGCAGGGACAAGGTGGGAGAGTAGGAGCAGCTCTCACTGGTGACTGTCAAGCCTCAGGAACACCTTGGGGCTGCAGTGTGGGAAGGAGACTACAGGGCAGGATTTTGCCACCTATACACAGCAGCAAATTCAGTGGGCTAGCAAGTATGGAAGTGATATTTCTTGTTCTTTCCTGTCTAATAGGAAGCGAAATTCCTTTTGTGTAAAATTGTTTGAAAACATTCTTTCATCAGACGTCCCACAGTTTAGTTCAACCCTCAGATCTAGATATTTCAGGCTGTGGGATCCATTCAGGCTGTCCACATACCTCCTCTTGGGCACAGAAGGGAGCTGTAAGACTTCTCCACTAACACACCTTCTGGCTGCCAGGGCAGGAACAAGGAGAAACAAGATTACACACAAAATTTCCAAACGGCAGCAAAATTTCAGAGCAGTTTCAGGTCTGAATTCAGTGGTTAGTCCCCAGGCTGTCAGGAACTCCATCCTCCTCACCTTTGGCAGGGCTGCACTGAAGCTGCCTGCTTCACTGCTCAAGAGAGCAAGACAAAGCCTGAGGGACAGGGCTCTCTGATCAGTGAGCATATACAAAAGCTCATGTACAATGGGTGACTGAGCACGGAAAGGTACAGGGAGAAACACAGACAAGGTGAAGGAGTGGAGCTCAAGAAAAAGGTCCTCAGGGGAGCAAAGCAAACTGAGTCACAGCCTTGGTATGCTAAAGCAGGCCAAAAAATGAGGAGAGGAAAGCATTCAGCACAGCTCAGCCTCTCTTCCCCCAGCAGCATGGATACTCAAAGAGAGAGAAGTGAGCCTGTTCTCATACTGACTTGGACCAGCAAGGGTTTGACCAGTGTGAGCCTCCGCCTCACGTTAGCTGGCAAGGGTTTCCGGCCCCCACAACGTTGCATGGTGTCCAGTACCTCTGTCCTCACAGTGATATTCATAGTCCCTAGCAAATAAATTGAACAGAGCCTGTTTCTCATGCCTGTGGCCAAAAGGAGTCAGCTTGTTTTAACTGATAGCGGTCTGAGATGCTTCAGGTGGCTAGTCTTCATAGCCTCAGCAGTTTGGCAAGTAAGGGTGAGCCAGCCAGTACTGATGGCTTGTTCAGACACCCTGAGCATGAGGGAACTGCATAATGCTTCACCAACAGTGGCTTCATTGCACTACATATGATCGTACCAACAGAAGGTTCAGCACCTCCTTGGGCCCCTGTGTCCCCTTCCCACTGCCTATGAAGCCCAGTACCAGCAATACAAAGTTCCCCCACCCACATCCATGTAGACACATCCTCCCCAGCTGGTCCCACAGCTCTCTCTTCAAGAGTTCTCCATGCCACCCATTCAGTTCCTGCCCTTTCTGATGGGCCTGTCTAAGAAGGGAAATAAAACTGACACAAAGGTTCTCATGATTGAACCACTAAGAACAGACTTCAGGATTCAGAGACGGCAACGCTCTGCCAGCTTCTCTGGACCTCCCACTCCCTCTCACTTCAGTTTTAGGGTTCTCCATCACTACTCCCACTTTTGTTGCTGTACCCAGCTGGACTGCCGTCACATTCCACGTAAAGGTCTTGGACTCCTCCGCACACAGACACTCTTTTTCCCGGCAGGTCCGGCACATCTCTACCTGGAAGTCTGAGGATTTAGCCAGGGCCACATGGATCTGAGGGAATGACAGATGCAGGCGAGTGACTGGGCAACTCAGAAGAGATGACTTGGTGCAACGCACTCTAACACTGGAGTGCATGGTAGCTCTATCCCACACAGTGTTACCTGTGGCACAGGCACACACCTGTATGCACTGCTGCAGGTAGTTGAAGACAGTAGCCTTCAGCATGAAGGTCTCTCCTCGGATGACAGAATATGGCAACATCAGATGCACAAAGAAGGGCTGGACTGTTCTCAGGCTCATGGTCGGGGTAAGGCCAAATCCCCTCCCAGCCAAGCAGAACATCTTGACTTTCCAGTCTGTGGCAGCTGCAGGCACTGCGACTGGGACACTCCTGCTGCCATTGGAGCTGAGAGGAAGAGAGCACCCGTGTGACGAAATTCAGCCCACTCTGCTGCAATGGGGAAGGCTTGTGGCCCCGGGTGAGGGAGGCTATGCAGATCCTCAGACTCAGATCAACCTCTGATCCATCACCAATGTCTTCTGCTCCAGTGATTGGAGCCTTGCTACAAGGCATGTCTCAGCAATTTATTCCCTAAAGCCAAAATCCCTGCTTAAATGCTATCAATACTGGTGCTATACCCTTCTCCAGAGCAAGACACTGCCCCAGCATTCCAGCTCTGTACACTCAGTCAACAGTATGATGTTCTGGAAAGCAGCATCATGATATCCTTCTGAGTGCCGATTCATCAGTCTTAATGTAAGCACTGTAGCAACAAGGGCTACAAATCTAGCTGGTGCACCAACCAAATTGAGATGTTAGTAGAGTGTACCCCAATGTGTGAAGAAAGGATACTTTGTGGTTTGGTCTTGAAGTGTAGTGCTCTTGTCTAAACCTATGTAGACTTCAGTTCTATACCTCAAAGTCTACTAGTCCTTCAGTTTGACACACTACAAATGCAGGAAAGAGCCACAAAATTCGCATGCAGAACTCTCAGTACACCTATGACTGGACTTCTGCGCAAATGCAAGTTAGCCAAGGCTCGATAACAAAGGGATCATCCGCCTGTCCATTTGTAAAGTCTGGCATCACTTACCCAACAGAGAACAGACTCCAGATCCACGTTTCAGGGAAATAGCGGTGAAGTCTTCCGTGAGTCATAAGCTGGGGTTGTTCCTTAGGGATTCTCTGGTCTTCTGTAGAAAGCACCCCTGAAAGAAAGAATAATGAGTCCCACCAGGGCGGGAGAGGTGAACTCTGCCAATGATAGCCAGCCTGGCACTGGGGCAAGGAGCAAAGCAAACAGTAACCAAGACATGGGAAGAGTCTGGCAGAGCAAAACACAAGGGAATAGGCTGATTTGGTAGGAGAGGGAAAATAAGAAGGGAAAAGAGAGTAGTAACAGGAGAATTAGGTTCAGTGGTCCATGCACGCTGCACTAGATGATTATGTGATGATTGTCTAGTGATGTGATCTATTTACGTGATGATTATCATCTAGTGCAAGCTGAGACATAGTGGGAGGAAGTCACCGTCCCTGCAGTTGCAGGAGGAGACAGATGCCAGCCCTGCAGGGCAGTCACTGGGAAACAGATCCTGGCCCACACTTGCGTTTGTCTGTGCCGGGAAAGGGAACGCCAACATTTAATATCAGGGAATATGTAGGTAGTGACATTCTTCAGAGACCTTTTTATAGTGACGGAGTCATTCCTGCTGAGGCTGGTGGACTAGGTAGCTAGGCTGTGGCAGCAGCACCCGTTACTCCTCTGAGAGCCAATACCCACCACCAGCAAACCCCAGAGATCAGAGGGCTCTTCCATGTGGGTGACGTCATGTCCCATGTAGGCTGAAAGTGCAGCTCACCCATGGTCAGCCTCCTATCCATCCAAGGAAAGCACTGAGATGGCTTCTTGATTACAAGGTTTGAGAAAATTTTCAGCCCCATGTTCTGTTAGAGAAAGAAGGAGGACAGGGGAAGCTGAAAAGCCTCTGTGAGTGGGGAGGATCAAACACTGCTCTTCGAAATGGCTGTGAAAACCATCAGGGCCAGGAGAGCCTGGTGCCCAGGCAGCCCAGAGTGGCACTGGCCCAAGCAGACACTGTGCTGAGGGAGCCATGGCACAGCCTCCCTGATCCCTTCTTTCTCAGGCGGTCACTAAATAACAGCTTCTCTTCTGGGGGACACTGCGATATCTTGCTCCTCTCAGCACATTTCCAGTAGCAAGGACATAGATGAGAGGTGCCAGTGTCCTGCCCCATCCCCTCATGCATGCTGGAGAAACTAGCTGGATGAAATCTGCCCTCTGAAGTCATACAGAGGTGTCAGGGAGCACACCTCCCATTCAGCCCCTGGGGCTTTGACACCGGCCTGTCCACAAACACAAGAAGTGTCCCTGTACTGTGAAAGAGCCTCCTAGGATGTGTTCCTATTGCTAAATAAAAGAGGACAGTGACTGATCCCCAGGTCCAAAGCCTGTCTTGTGTCCACGCTGCTTAAGTCTTGTCATTTCTGGAGGACATCTGTCTTAATGGACATCTTGATCTCATCAAGAGATCTGCCTGGCAACAGTCCAAAACAGTACAGGAAAGCAGGCTAACAACTAAGCCACGTCAACAATCTGCGGTCTAATGCTTGGGATCACTCCTTGTCTCTCTTTTCTCTGATACTGTAGACAAATAGTACACAGCTAGGTGCCCAGGACATCATTTCCAAGCCCAAAAAGCCGGGGTTTGCTAGTCCAGGGTATCACCATCTTGCTTTCTGCATCTGTGGATAGGAACACAGGTGTTCGTACTCGTAATGGGATTGTACATCTCTTGAGACAGCACAGCTAGCTCAGGACAGACAGTTCTGGACAAGGAAAGGGCTTCTCAGACTGTCTGGGGGGAAAGATGTCTCAGATTTTCATAATTTATGGGAAAAGTCAGAGGTGATTACCCGGAAGAGGTTAAAGATGTCAGGCTGAAAGAAAGGCTGTGGCTTCCCTCGCAGCAAAGGTGACTTGGACTGGGGCTGAACACAGAGATCTGAATGTTCTTCTACTTGGGCAGGGTATCCATGTCGGTAGGCAGCAGGGAACAAATCATAGACCTAGGAAAACTCACAGACAGGGAATAACTGGGCAAGGAACGGATACCTCCAGATGTTTCACTCCACCCTCCAAATAGCACACGTACCTGTTCCTGCCCATCTCCCTAGGCAGACCCCACTTTCTCCTCCACACAAAGACCTCCTCATCCATTAGCCTCCATCTCCCCTTGCCACAGCCCCTGCCTGCCTCTCACAGCTCATCCATCACCCCAATTTTTTTGCCTAGTTGCACAGACACTCACCATTTGGCTTGTCAGCTCACTCTCTGGTCTTGCAAGGAACATGTTTCCATCCACTGCCTGTAGTGCACACAGGGAGCCAGGGGCTGCGTGCAGTTGGAGTTGCACCGTAGACCCTAGGTGGGCTTCTTTACCTGGAAAACCTACCTTGACCTTGAGCAACACACCAGGAAAAAAAATATGAAAAAGAGAGAAAGAAGGGTGAGGAGGCTCACAGACAGGTGGCACAAACAGAACGAGGGAGGCCAACTGGAGTCTTCCCTGCTTGGCCACTGCTATGAACAGAAGTCACTGCTGAAGCTCTCGTGGTCCCTGGGCACTGTGCTGCAGACATCCCCTTCCTCTCTTCTCCCCATTTCTCTCTTTGAATGATATGAGGGTCTCCTTTCCACAGGCCTGCTGACTCCTGCTTGTAAGAGCTCCCCCAGCCGCAGAAGTGAGTCTCACCTGGTTTTCAAAGCACAAGGCAACATCAAACCGGATGCTGTCAGCTGTCATTCCTCCATTGGGGAAGATGGCATACACCACTAAGGAAGGTGATGGGGTGAAGTCAGCAGTGAAGGTCAAAGGGATGGAGAAGGAGCCCTTCAACACTGAGGAAGGAAAGGAGAAGTGTTTTTATCACAGCCCCACCAAGATCTCCTTTTGGCCTCCTTCTTTTTCCTTTATAATCTTACAATGTCAAACCAATTCCTGCTGCTGCTTTGTCTACCTCTCCATTCTTGAACCCCATGTGCTCCATCTTCCCACAGGTCCTCCCAGTCTCTCTTCACTTCATTGCTTCCCTCGTTCTGTCTTCTCTTTGGCCTCTCCTAGCTGACACAATTACTTCCCCAGCCTCCTTCTGTCCTGTTAACTGACTGACCATGACCTATAGGTTCAGGGAATTTGGGAGAAAGTCTGGCAACTCTCTCTGTCCAACCTAGAAATCCAACCGTTTCCTGTTGTCCAGCCACCACAAACTTACTGTTCAACTTCCCGACCTGCACAATCCTCTGGCCCCTGACAACAATTCCAGACTTCCCAGTGACCTGAAGAAGGAGGGAAATGGGATGATCAGGCTGCTGTTTGCCACCAGAGCACAGTCATGCTCACCCGTGTGTATCTTGCTCTCCTAAGCAATGTCAGCAATAAATTGACAGCCCAAGCCAATCCCACACCTTGGGCCCATCAGATTTGCAGAAATCACATTAGGGGAGGTGAAGCTTTAGCGTATGAGGTTCTGGTTTGGTCCGCCCAGTTAGGACAATGGATTCACTGGAATTAGGACAGTGGGTTCACTGGAGATAAGTGAGAGACAGCTAAGGTATTTCCCCTCTAGTAGGCAAGTTTTTGGGCCAGACCAAAAGCCATTTCCACTGAGCAGCTGTTTGATAACCAGAGTGAAAAAGTGATACCTCATCCAGTTTTAAACAGAGAAGAGTTTGACAGCAACCTCTCCATAAGACCCCACTTCACCATTGGCAGAGGCGAGGGGGGTGATAGGCTGCAAATTTAGGAGCCTCCTCCCGTTCATGGAGGTGACTGTGGCCCCAATACCAGGATCACACTGCGACCAGGCTGAATCCTACCAGGTGTAGTGCTTACCCCGTTCTCCAAGAACAAGTTTTTCTTCTGGTCTCTCCAGGCATGATCTAAATTACACCCTCAACATTTCATTGGCATCTGGTCCCATCAGTGCAGCCTTTCCCCCCCAGGTCCTCTCCTACACTTACTCACATAATATGCAAATCCTATACGGCTGGTGTCTTCTCCCATGTCATCCCGACTGAGCATGAAAGTCACCTGGACATTCTGTCTCACCCCACAGGGTAGTGTTCCTGTGAGTGGGTGTATGTCTAGGAAGCTCTTGGTTGTGACATGGAAGGGCTGCAGGTGATGATAAGCATTTGTGTAACTGAAGTCCATTTTCCTACGTGTTTGCAAGAGATCCTCCAACGTGAACCTTCCCTGAGAGAGGACCAGAGACACACAGAAATCAAGAGCTTTATGCTTTAGTGCTTTGGTAGGATGTCATCAGCTTGGTTTGGGAAAGGCTGCTGCTTGATGACCCTCATAGCTCTGCACAGGCAGAGCTGTATGGGGAGCCCAGGACTGAGCTGACAAGGGGGGCTGCAGGACAGGAGTGGGGGACACTAGCAGAGCTCAAGGATCCTCACTTTTCTGTATGCAGAGGTGGGATTTACCTCCAAAGAGACTGATGAGCTGTTCCAGGCAGTTGTGTCCAGGTTGAATGATGCTATTCCACTGCCATCTGTGATGTATGTTTTGATCAACCGACGCCTCATGAACTTTATCACGAGATAAATTTTTCTGTTTTTCATACCATTTCCATAGTGATCCTGAAGCTTAATCTGGTGACAACAGGGTGAGGCAGAAAAGCCAAAATCAGATGTTCCTCCCAGTATTGTACCCAAAGCCTTCCTCCCTCTGACAAACATAGAACCTCCCGTATAGGTGCCCTTAGCTTCAGTCTGGCTGCAAGAAGATAGACCTATAAAACTCTCTCATCTCTAAAGCTGAGCTGAGAGTGACTAAAACCTGTACATTCCAAAAGGTGTGTGTGCCTAGAGCATGAGGAGCTCATCTCTTAGCCAACAGCTGAGACATCCTTGCATCCCAGCATCCGTACTGAGACATCACTCATTGCTCTCAGTAGCAGCCGAAGGTGTAATGACAACAGGGAATCTGAAATGCAGAAACTGGAGCTGCACGGTCAAGTAATGTGACACACTGCAAGGTAAAGTACTCTGTCTAGGGAACAGAAAATGGTTAGTGCCAGCAAAATTTACTAGACACTAAATTCCTTGGCAAATGATGGGGAGGGAAGAAACAAAGGAAAAATTACCTTCCCCCTGTAGGGTACTCCAGGGATGTAGTAAGCATTTGGTGTCGCAAACACTGCCCTTGCAGTTGTCCTGGCTATGAGGATTTGGCTGGAGGTGTTGATCTGCACCTCTGTTGGCATGCAGAGTATAAGGGAGGCAGGATCAGTGTCGGAGGTGACTACCACACTCTAGTTTAGTCTCACTTTGTTATTCCCAGCCCCTCTAATTAGAGTGTCTCAAACTTCCTTCCCCACACCAGCACCCTTCAAGGTTTAGAGGCTGTTCCTGTGGCAACTCCTTCTTTAGTTGAGATGTTTCCACTCCCCTTTGTGGCCTCATGGACCACGCTCCTGGTCACACTTCATCCACCTGCTGGCAGAGGAGCTCTCCGTGGGCACAGCGAGTTCCTCTGGCAGGACTGCTCTCTGTGTCCTGTGATGGTTGCAGCACTGTGTGGAGGAGAGGAGGAAGTGTTCCTGCTCTGACCCTCACACCTTCAGAATCGTCCCTCTCACCCTTGTACCTTCTCTGCTGCACCTGGTTTTAAGCAGATCCCACAAGTACCCGTTCCCTTCTCCAGGAGAGAGGCTTCTGCATGGAGCTTGCTGTCTTCCTCGCTGGGAGCCAGGTTGAAGACTGACGTGCTAACAGAAGAAGTGAAGCACCCCTTGCTCACAGTCTGCAATAGGAAGTGCTAGATATTATTTGGGGCTGGGAAGAAGTGGAGGAATTAGAACTACAAGGTGTTAGTCATTCTGTCATAACTGTTGATTGCAACAAGTAATAACGCAGGCTCATATATAGATAGATGTGGTTCACATTTTGAAGTCTATATTTTCTATGTAATGGTCATGGATATGTGCAATTAATACTGTAGAAAAATAAGTCATGCATCACAGTTTTATCAAAGTTACAATGTTGGGAACTTTCCAGTTTCGGTAGAAAACTGAAGACTGCACTAACTGGATCACTAAGCAACTACATGAGTATTTTAAGAGATCTAGCTAGGAGAACCACAGAATTAAATGAAAATTCAAAGAAATGAATTGTTTTCAGGGCTGGCAGATTATAACTACTGTAACAAGTCATAATGACAAATCATTAAGCATGAAAAGCTTAATGAAATCATTAAGCATGAAAATCATTAAGCATGAAAAATCATTAAGCATGAAAAGCGTGACAAATCATTAACCATATGTGCACGGGAAGAGCCCAGCTATGAAATACTTTGTTAGGAATGGAAAGATGTAGTAAGGGAAATAATATAAAAATATGCAATATGTAAGTATATAAAAAGATAAAGGATAGAAGTCACTATGTGATTTGGCTGCGGAATTAACGATGTCTTCACCATATGTTAATGTCCTTGTGCAAGTTCAGGATAGGTTCACCTTAATATGGTATTTTTGCACCTGAGAAAGCTCTACTAATTATTGTTTCCTACACTGCAGGAATTCTGGCTAGTTATGCACCTTTCTAGAGAAGAACAGAACTCATTCTTTCTGTGAGATTCCTCTTTTCTATTCCCTATCACTAGTAAGCAAAGTTGCACAGAAAAACTTCTCAGGGTAATTAATTGAATTGAAACAATTAATTATTCGTCTACATATACATTACAGAGACTGGCAAACCTCCCCTACCTAGCAGTTCATTCTGTGCACTCATCTCTTGAGACATTGTCCTGTGTGGTGCTCCTCCACTACCCAGGTATGTTCCAGGATTTTACTCACCGGACCACTGTATTCCCTACAGACGTCCTTGCTGGCATTTTGAGGCCGCCTCCTTGCCTTCTGGCACAAAGTCACCCGCATGATCCCTTGCACTGCTTTCCCATAGCTATACCTGCAGGAGAGCACCAGAAGAGCTGCTGAGCAGAGGCACTGAGTGTTTTGCTGAGCACACTGCTCCACACAGGTGGCCTTCCTGATGAAGTTCTTAATGCAGCTGGTAAGCAGGCAAGCACAAATGAAAATATGGCACACTGGGTACTTGGGGAGTGCAACGGTCCTGTGTCCAACAGAGACAGAGACAAAGCACAGACAGGAGAGGATCCATGCTCTCTGAAGCTCTCCCACTTCTGGGCACTTGCAGTTCTGGAATTGCAGACAGAGGCTGAGAGGTGACCTGCGTTGGTGTGTCCACATGGCACAGAGCAGCACCCGATGGAGATATTGGCTCAGGTGCGAAAGGAGCAGAAACCTGTGTCCCTGCAGACAGCAACAGCAAGTGCATGGCAGTAATAAAGCTACAGAGTGACCTCAGACCTGCCTTGCTATGAGCTTACCTCATGATCTGAACTCTTGTTTCCATCATCAGACCTGCTTTGCTTGTTTTTGCAAGGTACAGCAGAAGCGTGCCCTTGTCAGGGCACACTTCCTGACACTTCCACACTTCCCCGCCTGCCTTTCTCTGCTTTGATTCCTCTCTGGCTTTCTCTTTGGCAATGCTCCTGACAATATCAGTAACAGGAAGACATCTATGACCTGTCCTGGGGATGCAGAGTGCTATTGTATTTCCTACTACAGCTTCATGTAGTATAATTTTAAATGTCACAATTAATGAGAAATCTTGTCAGACCAGCCGCAAAAAGACACCAAAAGTCTTTGGACAACCTGGCCCCAAATACAAATGAGCTCACCCCCTTTATCTGTCTACAAAGTGCTTTCCAGGTCTTTCTCCTTCTTTCACACCCTCATCTGTTCAGTTTCTGCTAATGACTAAATAGTGAAACCCACCTGCTGCTTCTAAGAAGGTAATAAGTTCAGCAGCATGTAAGTGAGAAGGAACAGCTTAACCTTCCAAAGAAACACCAGTTCCTGCCCCTTTACCTCAGCAAATCAGTCCCATATCAGATATGTGTCTTTCCCTACATAAGGTCTTTCAAGGCTGGACATACACAGCTTCCAGAGCAGGGTATCACTTGCCTAGGACAAGTCTCCCTATAGCTGGATGGTCTCTCCCAAGTGTGGCTTGTGTACTTCTTCCTCAAGGAAGAACCCATCAGTTTGACTCTTGCACTATTTGGGATTCTTCGAAAGGAATGATTGTGTTTGGCCCTTCTTGAGCCACTTCTCCTTGGTGGATTCAGGAGACAGGAGACATAGGGAAAGAGAGACACAGTTTTGATGAGCTCTTTCCCCTGAACATTCTCCCTACCTGCCACACACACGCAGTGGGAAAGTTTTATCTGAAGCATAAATCTGAGCTGGTCCCTCGAAGAAAACATCAAACTTTTGCATCACTGGAACAAAAACCACAGAGTTACTCCATCAAAGGCAACAGACTACCTAGATATGGGATCACAAAAGGGAAGAGAGTAGTCATGTAAGGCTGGAGTCCCAAGAAGGAACACGTTCATGAGGTAAAATCAAGGACTAACTAAAAACAGGGAAATCAAAGAAAGAATGCCCCTTCCCCCCCACATATGAATGGTTTCACAAAGGCCTTTAGTGTATTCTTACTCTGTGCCAGCCTAGTTGTTAGCAGGTACCTTCTCCAGGAATCTCCAGCACAATCTCCCTTGTGTTCATTTCTCGTATTGCCCACTCTGTACTCTATAGATTTGTTTTTAATTATGGCTCTCAGACAGTAAATCTTAGTTTGCAATGTTTGGCTATATATTGTTATACAGACAGAGACAAGCAACATTTTCCATCCCACTCTTTGTTCTCTATACTCCATCTTACCGCGTTCCTCCACCTTAAAGGTACTGGATGCTTTTGAGTTCACCACACTGATGGTGTAAGTCCCCAGAGAGAGTTCCGCAGCTAACTGGAAAGAGAGATCTGCAATGCCCAGTTTCGGTTTCACATCCAGCCACTGGCCAATGCGGTTTTGCTTTGGGTCCTGCAGTCCAAGGGAAGGAAAGAAGAAGCAGTGATCAGCAGCACCTGTTATTCTCTAACCAGACCCCCCTGGATTCAAAGGCATTTCAGAGATTTCAGAGGCTTTCACGGGTTCCTGCTGGTTTTTTCCTCAGGTAGTGCTGAAGTGACCTGGATGCTGGAGCATCAACAGAGGTGAACCCAACCCACCCAGGGTCACTCTAGTCTATACTGCCATCAAAAAAGAAGGTATGAAAGGTCCTGACATTTAGACTCTCCAGCCTTATGTAAAGATGAACCATTAGAGTTAGCTAAAGCCTGGCTGGTGTTCCTGAATGTTGAAATGGGTGGAAGCTGAACCATTTGGATTGTCAATGCTTGTTAACAAGAACCACGTGGACAGAGGATGCGCATGCACATGTATACACAGACCCTAAGAAAAGTAATTTCACTCAGTAAAACAGCAGCCTAAGTAATATCCATACTGAAGTAACTTTCCTCATAACCCCTGAGGAGTCTGAAACACCCACCTGGAGTTCCACCACAGAGTACTGCAAAGCAAAGAGACAGCAATGTCAGAAACTGGCATGACATAGCAACCTGCATATAGACTTATCTTACCCACCTACTCCATGTGTCATGACAACACTGCCAGTCCCAAACGTTACAATACAAGCAGCTCGATCCTACCAAAACCAGGAGAATGGCTTTGAAATGGTAAGGAAAATATGTAACATAAAAATCTGTGCTATTCTTTGGTTTTGCTTTTTGATATCTGATTTTTTAAGACGCACTTTGATAGATACTCTACAACTGTGAAAGCTAGAATTTACTATAAAAAAGGAGAAAAGTAGAGAGACTCACAAATACCATCATTCCAAGTTCATAATTATTAAAAGGCATCAGTTTTGTAACTTAAATCCCAAGAATTAGCAAAACTGTATCACCTATAGGAAGAATATCCCCCAGATTTTCCTACCGCCAGGAGGCAGTAGTGGTGAAAGACATGTGATTTAGGGGCATGGGGCATAAGGAGGCAGGAACAGGGGCTTGCAGAGTAACTGGTCTGTAAACAGAAAGCCACAATTAATTCACATTATTCATCATTCTAAACTTTCAGGCAAGTTATCACAGGCAGCTCTGTTTCCACCGAAACAAAAAAAATTATGCAGGTTAACTATTTTCATATAACTTGAATCTAGTGCTAAAACAAAACATGATGGTGAATGGTGCCCATGTTATTGCTAAGCCATCTAATTTACAAACTATATAATAGCTTTAAAGTTGCAGTACACTCAAGTCTCATAAGAGCTTTGGTTAAACATGTCTTTTGAATTTTCATCACAGCCTTCTAACAGTTACAATGCTGATTTACTTATACTCACAGATAGACATCAAATATTTACAGTCAAATATCTTCATGAACGAATTGTAGGCATGGAAGCAAATGTATTTTTTACTCTATTAGTATACAGAGTATCTAGTATACAGCTAGATATAATTTCTCTGTTTGGGAGAGAAAGTAATGCATGATCCTAGGCCCCCATGAACAGCCCCAAAAAAGGAAATCAATTCAGCAATAAAGAAGCTGGAAGAATCTCTCTGTTTATTTCAGTCTAGAGGGATTTGATCCAACTCCGCTTACATGTGTCCTTCAGTATTTATCTGTGGTGGAATGAATACCTGTTGGTTTCCCTTAAATTGCTTCAGGATAGAGGAATGTGAAATAATTATAGCTGCTGGCTGCAGGTATAATTGCTTATCACAGAAACATGCTAGTCTTGCGGTTTCCTGACTAGCACATACCCAAGTCTCTGGCAACTTCTCACTGCCTTGACTTGGGGAGAATGAGCTGTTGCCAGCAGCAAGTCAGTATAATTTGGTTATACTGCTGTCTTTCCTTTCCCTTGTTGGTTTTTGGGGTTTTTTTTGATCCATTCATGCATATCCCTCCCCATATCAATTACTTTTCCTTAAAATGTTGCAGCTGTGTCACAGCTGGCTTCTGACCCTCCTGCCACCCTTAGGTGCAACACACTTCACAAAGCGCTGAGCTTTCCATAGCCGTGGGAGGAGAGCTTCAGGTCTGCCCAGGTCTGTACACAATTTGTCTGGTAACAGTGCCCAGGATGACCCCGGAAACCCTGCCTGGTTTTATTTTTTGGGGGGGGAAAGGGGCGGGGAGGGGAGGAAGGGAGGTGTCTGGGGGGAGCAGGTGCATGCAGCTCCCACGGTGGGAGCACTGGCACGCTCCCCAGATACCATCGGCACTGCCAGCCTCCCGCCAGCCAGCAGCCATCCTGTGAGAGTGACAGCATGGCCGCCAGCAAACAGGCACTGCTGTTCCAATTCAGTTTAGCTGCCAGCTGGCATGGGCCACCCTGGGTGCTGCAGACACTGGCGCTGTCTCAGCCTCCACAGCATGGGGCTGACAGAGGAGGAGGCAGAACTGACAGAGGCACCCTGGACACTCCCTCGCCTCCACTTAAATGGGCTTTACCTTCCTGTTAACGGGAGCAAAATCTTCAGTCAACGTTACAATCCGAAACTTCACTGAAGGGAGAAAATGGAGAAGAGCACATTCTAGAGATGGAGTGCATTCAGGAACGGACTTGCCCTGCACTTACCTTACCTTGAAATCACCGCTGCCCACACAGCCCCCCATGCCTGCCCTGCAGCCCCTCTTGCCCCTTGCTCAGCCCTGCTCACCACCTCTTCCCTCCCCGCGCACAACAGCAGCCCAGTTTAGGGACTTTTCCACAGGCTACACCCAGAATTACCCTTCTGGAGTTTTCTCATCTGCAGCATGAGCAGACCACTCCCACCTGGCCCTGCCTGAGAAGACCATGTGTAGGTCTGTTCCTTCTGAGCCAGCTCTGCTCCTAAAGCATGTGAGACTGATCCTTCCAGTCCCCTCCCACCTCTAAAATGTGGTGTGTGCTGCAGCAGATAGCTTCCCCCTCTGTCCCCACCGAGGCTGCATGGCACAAAGCACTTGGCACGCCACTCAAGGGAAACTGGGATCAAAGTGCAGGCAGATCAAGGCAGGGGAACTGTCAGTGTGCTCCCTGCAGAGTGCTCACCTGCCTGTCCTGGGTTATAGATGGGTTTTTCCACCTGGATGAAGGTGCCTGTACCAGCCCTGTGGATCAGGACTTGCTTCTCTTCATTTGCACTGAAGTAGTGGCCATTGGAGATGAGCAGGTGGACAGTGCCCACCTCTTGGTTGCCTGCAGGTTGGGGGACCTAGGACACAAAAGAGGAGCCACCAGGTTAACATGCAGCAGGAAAGGATAAGATGGCTCTTCTCACTCCTGCTGGACTGTGACACCAGCCTCTTCCGTGTCTTACTCCGAAAGCCAGCACAGGGTGTCCCCTCAGTGTGAGGGCTGTGTCTATGGAAGCACAGGAGATAACACCTTTGCACTTGGGCAAGAGGAAAAGGGAGCCTGTTCTGGGACAGAAATTGTGTCTGTCCCCTTCACAGGGCCTGCATGGAGCAAGATGGAGACAACTCAACCCAAGAGAAGAAAAGCTCTATGTTGGTAAAGAACCTGTTTCCTGACCTGTGTAGGTCATGGAGGCCGAAATCCACTCGCATTCATCAGTCCAAACCACGAAAATACGGTTCATGAGTTTGTCAGATCAGAAAGCCTTGTGTCAAGCTTGTGCATATAACCTCCCACATCTTTCCTAGTCCTCCAGCACATTTTCCAGCCCTTAAAGTGAAGCTTGGAGAGAAGCAGATGTGATGAGAGGCTGTCTGAGATTAAAAGTCTGGCTCTTCTTGCACTGTAATTCACAGATGACACCCTGTGACAGTGCTTTCTTCCCGCTGGAGAGAATGAGCTACACAGTTACCGTTTAGGTGCTTCTAAGATCTTGCATGCTCCTCAGTTCTCTGTGCCTGGACAGGCAGCCTTCCCTCAGTGTGCCACCAGGGTGGACTGTGAGATACCCAGCAGGAACAGTATTATGCAGACAGACAAAGGCAGGAAGCAAAGACACTAGGATCCCACTAAACACCCTCCCTGACTTTGCATTTTCTCCTCTCCATGCCCTTTCCCCTCCCATGATCCTCATTCTCAGTTTCTCTGGTGAGAGGAACCATGAGCCAAAAGAGCATGCTGGGAGCTGCCAGCTAGAGGGCCCTGCCAAGAATGATCCTGACCTGAAATCTGGAGCACTCAAAGGTCCAGTTGTTCCGGACGACCTTGCGGTAGAGGCTGAGGTTGCCAGACGGATGCACAAGAGTTAAGGCCACACGAATAGGCTTCTCCACCTCACGGAGGTCAAAGCACACCCTCTGGGAAGAGGGGTAGGGCAGTGCAGCTGGAAGGATGACCAGGTACCTCCTGCAGTGGGGAAACAAGACATCACATGCTGGGAGAACTCTCACCCACTTCTGGCACTAATACCCTACGGTCTGAGGAAGCAGGAGGATTTCCCATCTCTCTGGGGGCAGGAAGTGCTGCTCTGCTGGAGTGAGAGGGACAGATTAACTATGAGAATGTAAGACTCTCACGCAGATGATGGGAGGTATATAGTTAATGTCAGAAAAATGTGAGACACGCTTTCAGGTGACCTGAGGTCACACTGGTGAGTACACATTTTTTGGAGGATGCTACAACAGCACAGAGAAACATGTACAGTAGAAGCCATCTCTGCTTCTGCAAAGGGAAATATCAGGTGTTCCTGGTACACGTAGAAAAGGCAACAGTGCTATGGGACTAAGAAATGGAGCAAGATGCAAAGGTCAGGCTAGGGTCTGAATCCAAACCTGCCACATGTCTGTGTTCATTCACAGACCTGGGGTTGCAGCTGTGCAGTTCTGATCCCAGAGCTCTGTGACACCCCACATCATAAGCTCAGGATTCTTTGCAGCTCTACTCCAGCTGCTCAGTAGAAAAGAGTTCATACTTCTTGCTTTGAGATAGCTCCTCAACTACCTTGGCAGCAGACTGGTTCCTGCTTAATCATCCCCAGTCCTGCAGCCGTTTTCATTTGCCCTTCACTGTATCCTATGCCTTTCCCTTCAGGTTGCAGTCCCTCTCTCTTCTTGTTTCTACTGCCTGTCCTCACCTAGTTCTTGCACTGCAGCAAGATCTGTGGGAGAGGATTCCACCTTCAGGAGGATCCTGCACTCATCACAAGGCTTGTGGCATGCTACATGTCACCCCATACCTATCCCTTCCAAGAGATGATATTCAGGGTCCCACGCTCTCTCCCTGCTATCCTGGCCCCTCCCCCAGCATGACAACTATCAATCATGAGATTTTTAAATGGCACTTACGGTTGTGCCATTATCCCCAGGGTGTAGAGAAGGCAGGTCAGGAGGAAGGGAGTCCACATTTTCATGGGAGACCCCCAGAGAGGTGGATTCCTCTGGAGGGCCATTCAGGAGGGAAGGTAAGGGTGCAGCTTCTCTCCTTCCAAGGTCTCCAGGCCACCTGCTGTTGTTGCCTTTTCTCCCAGGAAGCAGACAAGAAACCCCAAAGTTTCCTTCCTTCTACCTCATTCCTGTGTTTATAGTGCTGCAGGCACAGGGTTGTACCATTCAGGATTTTCTCCAGCCAATCCAAGTCTTTTTGGACTCCAGCCTGTCTGTTCTCCTACTCCCCTGTGGATGGACCAGCATTATTCAGACAAATTTGCTTCTTATGTCACTAAGCAACAGCCTGTTTCCTGTTCACTGTGCTGACCCTGCTCACTGTGCCAGTTGTAGCCCCAGTCCCATTGTTTTGCCTCCAGCTGGATTGTCCCATGTCTCCTTGGCATGTGCACTCAGCTAGAGCTCACGGTGACCTGTGGTCATACTGTCCTCAAGCTTTCTGAATCTGTAGCTCCCAAGGCAGGTCTCAAGTCTTGAACTGGAGACCAGGCTTTCTACAAAATAAACATATATTTGTAGTGGTCTGCTCTTTAGCAGAGTGCTGCCTTACTCAGGAGGAGAGCACAGGGAGTAGGCAGAGCTGGAGTCCTCACCTTATCGCTTCCCTAGGGGTATTTTAGTTTGAAGAAGAAATCTAACAGCTGCAGGTCACTGTAGCTATATCACACAGTCCTGCGTGGTCTGGTCCGGGATCAGCTTACACACACATTCACTGCTGGAAATGAGAGTTGAACATCAGTCAGGCAGGTCAAAAACTGAGCAGCTTCAGTTCTACAGCTACCAAGAGGCTGTGGCTCTAGCCCTGGATGATGAGAACATATGCTACCTAGCTTGGGAACTTCTTTCTGCATACTGATTTTATACCTGTTAGTCTATTGATTACACTGAACTTTTCCCTGAGTATCTTACCATAACTGAAAAGAAAATCTGGTTCTTGAAACTACTTATTCTTAAAATAAGGACATTCTCTTTCAGTGTGACAGCCATTTCAAATCAAAATGCACCACTAATCCTCCAGTACCAATGGAGTTCTTAAATATGTAGGGTGTACTAATATTCTCCTTTTCTTCAGGAAAGATTGATGCATAACAAGGAAACTAGGATTTGTGGCTTTTTACTTTTTTTTTCTTGTTACACCGCCCACCCCACCTCGTAGAGTGGGCAGATAGAAATTCTCTCTTTTTTTTTCCCCCCCTGGGGTTTGTTCAGCCCAGAGATGCTGGTGCCAAGAGTTGGGAAGAAGGTGGAAGTGCACCTGGATAAACAAGTGAACAGGAACCGGAGCAAGAACATGAATCACTCTCTAACAGTAGGCTGCCCTTCATTTCTTTCCATGGGTCTCAAAAAGTACAGGCAGTGCCTGCTGAACAATCCCAGCTGACATTTGTTTGTTCACAGTAGATCCATAGCAGTTCCAAGGGACAGCCAGATCCCTCATAATAGCACAGGGGCTCACAATGGCAAAGGTATTGGGAGTACTGACTCCAGCAGCCATTTTGTAAGAGTGGACACCGAACACTTCTGAAGTTCTGGACTTAGCACTGATTGGAAAAGTACATCCTGAGCAGGCAAGCCAATCCAACCACCAGACAAACACAGAATCATAGAATGGTTTAGGTTGGAAGAGACCTGAAAGATCATCTAGTTCCAACCCCCTTGCCATGGGCAAGGACACCTCCTACTAGACCAGGTTGCTCAAAGCTCCATCCAATCTGGCCTTGAACACTTCCAAGGGATGGGGCATCCACAGCTTCCCTGGGCAACCTGTTCCAGTGCCTCACCACACTCACAGTGAAAAATTTCTTCGTGAGATCTAATCTAAATCTCCCCTCTTCCAGTTTGAAGCCATTACCCCTCATCCTATCACTATGTGCCCTTGTAAAAAGATCCTCTCCAGCTTTCTTGGAGGCAAGCAGTCCTCGGTGCTCAAGCAGCAGAGCTGATCACAAGGTAGATTAAGCACAGATACCACTAAGTCTCCCAGTTGAATCATCTCAACCCCTTAGTTTTGTGAAGGACAAATAAACGAGTGTGGTGTTTGACACTTTCTGGTATAAGCGGAGAAGGGGAAGCTTAGTCGACAGAGCAGTTAATGTGTTTCATAAAAAAGTGTTTTCCATGTCTTTAAATTCTCCTAGAAGACAGACCTCCCTCCAAATGCTCTCTAGTAGCCAGACACCACAGGTAATACAGTTTAAGTCCAAGAAACATTTTGAAGGACATTTTGAAGAGAAGAAATGTTAAATAAGTTGGCAGAGACACTGTGATGGATATGAAATCAAAAATGTCACTTCTTGCAGTTTTTACACAGAATGCATGTATGCATATGCATATGAGTGGGGTTTTTTGTGCGTGAACTCCTCCTGAAATAGTGGGGTCGGGCAGGAGTTACCCCTCCTGGGGTCAGTAAGGATTAAGTAGTACACGTGTGTGTGCGACCACTACAGCAATTGCTTTGCCAATAAACCTCAGTTCCAGGGACTTTTATCAGACGTGTTGTCTGTGCTAAGCATTGCAAAACAGATTTTAAGAGTATGTTGGTATTGGCCATAAGTGGGTTCCCTCTGTCTCTGCAAGAGCCCAAGCTCTAGCCAGTGGTGCTCTCTAAGTACCAATACCAGGGGCAGACCTGACTGGCTCCAGTTCTGCTTTTTTACATCATCAAGGACAGACATTGCCAGAGGTAAGGACAAAGGGGAGAGGAGACATTTGCAAAGAAAGCTGCAGTACATGCAAAGTTGTTTTTAAAAAGTTTCAAAGAAAGTAGTATTCTGGCAAAAATCCTCTTCTGCATAGTTGGGCCCTGCATTGCTCATGGACTGCCAAGGAAACTGAATAAACAGAAGGAAAAAACACCTGATTAAACAAAGGTGCAGAAAGAGGTAGAAAGTGAAACCTGGAATGAAGCTAACCTCAGCACAGACACTTCTGGCACTGCACTGGGCACTGGTAACGCCTCCCTGCTATGCTGAATTTAAGTAGTCATTTTGGTTCTATTAATCGGCACATGAAGTATGGAGCCGGCTTTCTGCAGCTTGCCCTGCTGGCAGATCTCCTCAGCGCACTATGGAAAGAGTTCACTCTTAACCAAAAGAACATGCAATGCTTGTGTCTTTGCCTCACAGAGATGACTTGCTGAGACTTCAGGGTTACCCTGGAACTTCAAAGTTGAAATTTAAACACGCTTTCCAAATCCACCACAAATCCCAGCCTTGCTGCAGGGTCTGGTCTGGGGGACTTTCAGGGCTGTAGCCAAATCCAGACCTCCAACTCCCACCCCACTCCCTGACCTTCCACTCCTAAGCCTGACATTGCATTTAGCAATCACACTCTCACAGCCAGCTCTATTGAGGGTCTGTGGAGACCTACCTGTCTATACAGGGATACAACGCTGCCAAGCTTGAAGATCCAAGATCACGAGCTGGAGTTTCTTAAATCACGAGGTTTTATTTTAAAAAGCAGTGATAGATGTTGAATTTTCACATACCCTTTGGTTCTTGAATTGCTCTTGCATCTCTTTGTCATGTGACAAAGACGCTGTTGACCCTCCAGTAGCTCATTAGTGAGGAACCTTCAGCCCTGGGGCACCATCCCTGCCTGAAAACTCATGTTTGAATTGTCCTGTGTGAGATCCAGCTTCACAGGAGGTGCAGAGAATAAAATTACTCCCCTACCTCTTTCTATGCTAGGAGGACAGAAGCTGATCTGTGAAATACACAGTAGGGTAGATTTCATTTATATCCATGCAAAATGCAGAATCAGCCAAGGCCTTATTGCTCAGCTACATCTGTTTGCAGTAGGTGATGCTTAGTGGGATCAGTCTCCATGAAGGATTGTCCTGGTTCCAGCTGGGCTAGGGTTAATTCCTGGCCCAGTTACAGGTATTCCATACCCATGCCCAGTCTATAGGGGGGAGCTGGTTGAGGAAAGGGGCGTGAAGTCTGGGAAGTGGGCTTAGGAGGGGGCTAAGGCTTCCCAGGGTCGGTGCATGATGGTACTGTAACCCTGTTTGTACATTCCTCTGTCAGTTTTATTATTGTTGTTTTCCTCTTTCCTTTACGGTTCTGTTAAACTGCCTTTATCTCAACCCATGAGTTTTGCCTTTTCCTCCCAATTTTCCCTCACTGCTGTGGGAGGTTGGGTGAGCAGCCTTGTGGTTCTTTGTTGCCGGCTGAGGCCAAACCACAACAAAGGTGAGGAGTCCTCACCCCATGCTGGTGGCTGTATGATGCTGCTGGAGTGGAATCCAGTGCTGGAATAAAGGAATGTCAGGTGCACAGTTCAGCTACACTCTCTCTAGAACAGTATTTTGCTCCAAGGTAATCTTGTGCTATGGAGTCCAAACACACATCACGGTACCCAGATTTGTGACTTATATTTTATTTTCATTCTTTTACAAGCAAGAAAATCCCTGGATTAAAACAAGCAGAATTAATCAGACACCCCAAAGAATGCACCAGGAAATGGCTGTCAGGATGAGCAGGATGACTTGGGCTGGGTTTAGTCCTGAAATCAAACTTGAGATCTGCCCCAGCACCAATATCCCAAGCCCACTGAGATGTGACTTTCCAGATGAAGCATGCTCCATCGTATGAGAAGCAATAATGCAGCAGCCCTGCTGTCCTAGGGCATCTTGCACTAGTGGGATCCCTGTGGGCTGAAACAGTGGTCAGTAAGGGAGCAGACCAAGACATTGGAGAAAATGAGAACAGGAGGGGGGAGTAATCCAGGGAGAAAATAACAAGACCCAAATTACTAACTCTGGGATGCTAACAGCTAGGGAGCCCAGGCTCTCACTAAGGTCTCTAAAGGAAAATGTTTCTCTGGTTGGATCTAGTGGCCTTCAGCCCCTCCCCAGGAAGAGGTGGGACTCTCCATACCCATACAGGGTAAGCTGAAACTAGTACCATGAATTCTGCTTGGAAGTTCTTCTGTAGCAGTGCAAGTTCTTCTGTAGTGTGCATTGTCCCAGAAAATGCACACAACTAGTCCTTTACAGCACGGACATGTTAATCACTTCATGTCCTGCCTACAGGGCAATCCAGCAAAGACTACATTACAAAGTCCAGTAAACAGAAGGAAGAGACTAAAGCCCCTGAAGGCCTAGGGAATTCTAGATGTAGTCCTAGATGAAGGAAACACGCTGTATCAGAGATAGACAGGACTCCTCTGGGACAAGCGAGAGGTGGTTGGGTTGCAGAGGAAACATCACAAGGCTGCCAGATCTGTACAGGGGCTGAGGAAGGGACTCATACCTACCTCAGATGCAGAAGACATTATAATCAGCCAGGGCCTGCTCCTCTGCAACAGGACAGGAGAGACCTAAGTTATCTTTGCACAGAGCCAAATGCAAACACCCAGACAGATGTGGCAGACCATGGTTCCACACTCACCTGGATGGTAGTAGTCATAGACCCTGACGTGGCCTGGCTTCAGGTTGGTCACCCCAACCTCCCGCTCCAGATGTAGAACACATGTCTCAGACTTATGGCTCAGCTGGGCAAGAAGAGCAAATGACAGTTCACTTAGAAGCTGTTCTTTTTATTCCTCACCTAAATTTGATGCTACTGACAGACAACAGCTCTGTTGAGTCAAAGGCAGGACTTCAAGATGAATATTCTGCTCTGCTAGTCCAGCCCTTGATTCCCCACACAACTCTGCCACTGCCCTCCACTCCTACAGCATCTCTAGTAGAACACACACATACCTTGTCCAAGTAGAGGGCAACACCTCCTTGTGTTTTCTCAGTTCTTCTCACAGGGTGCCAATGCTGTAGCTAGGACAGGAGAACAGAGGAAGCAATTTGGTTGGGGCTTTTGAAAACCAGGTGTTAGACATCCCAACAAGACTTATCTAAGCTTGCGTGGGCAGGTTCTCATTCACTCACTTCCAAACTTATGTTGGGCTCTTAGCCCTTCAGGCTGATCTCCCTGCAGGAGAGATCTCTCAGCTCCTACAAAACCCAAGGACAGGAACCTAGGCTACTTAGCTGTCAAGGATGTGCTGAGTGAATTGGACCAGAAGGATCACTATCCTCAAGGCACAGAGAGAGTATGTCTTCATGTTTGTTGTGTGGCAGAGGGGAAGGGATGATGAGGTTGCTCAAGAGAGAGACAGGCAACACTTTCCTATGCGACCTATCCCTCTTCTTGGGCACGGATGGTCCCACTGACAACACATCGCCATCCTAATTCCAGGCTTCTTACAGACATCCTGGATGCTGGAGCCATGACGAATCCAGACAGCAGGGACACCTCCACGATCACCATGTTAGAAGTGGATCTCTTCCCAGTGTACCTGGGGAGAAGATTAAAAAGACAGTGTCTCCCAGCTTCCCCTTCTCTCTACCACCACATACCCTGTGTGCAGGATCCTGATCCAGGCAGCCCAGCCAGGACCAGGGCCAAGGCAGTCACTGCTCCCTCTTGCAGCAGGCAGATGATGGCTGCACTGCTCTGAGCATCCTCAGTCTGAGGTGGCTACTCGCATTCCTCTCTCTAGCAAGACCCAAAGCCCTCAGAAACATTACCCCCTCCCCAGAGACAGTTGTATCTTTCCTTTCCTGTCTGCCACCTGGACCTTCTGCTGAAACTGCCTGGTGTCTCCATTGCAGCCAAGACACACCCCTCAGCTCCCCAGCCATGCCTGGCTTTCCTTCCCAAGTGGAGCTGTGTCTTTATAGTCACCTGATATTGACATAGACAGTAACAGAGTGTGTATCATCCTCCGTGCAATTGACTGGCTCAGTTTTCACTTGCAAGGCAAAGGATGTGGAGACCTGTGGGGAGGGCGTGTTGTACCTCAGCACCATCTGCAGGGAGAGGCAAAAAGACAGAATAAGACACAGATAATTAGGTCAATATCATCTGTCATACCTTTTTTCCGCACAGACTACTTTACTCTTCAAGATATGGACCCCAGACAGTGAGCGGCTAAACCATATGCAGTGAGCACACTCATCCCGATACTCAAAATAAAGGTCCCTCAGATTGGAAACCATCCACAATCCTTCCAGCTGGGGCTCCTTCTCCTCACCCTTCCCCTCGAGCCTGTGCAAGTTAGGCACACAGCAGTGGGACCACTGTGCAAGATTTCCATCTTTTCCCTGAGAGCCATGGAAGCATCACTGTCCTCACATTTGGAGACATTGTGTCTCAAGTCTCCTATGGCACACAGGCTTATTGCGTGGCGACAGACTGTGATTAAAGCGCAGTTAATGCACCTTTCTTTGCACAGAGCTGCAACGGAGACTTTTGGCTTTGCTAAGATGATGAGCAATGGGTTGTCACAGCAGGGTCTATGGGAAGGGAGCAACCCACCTGGGTAAAGACACAACAGTTGCCATGGGCCTGGACCGAGAATTTTCCTGGGACTTCTGTCAGCGCCACCTCCTGCACCAACAGCCGGTTCTGGTAGGAGACTTGGAACTCCCTCCCAAAGCCTCTCTGGGACCTCACCCTCACCTCTGCAACCCCTTTTGTGCTGTACGTCAGCGCTGCATACTTAGCCAAGGCCTGCAAAGCAACTACCGTGTCCTGAAAAGGAAGAAACACTTATATTTGCATGTTTGCTCTGCAGCTCTGAGACCCAAAGACACTTGAACTTGCTGTCCTGAGGACCTCAGTATACAAGGGCTCCTCTCCTCAAAGCCTTCATGCTGTTATTTTCACGCTTGCATGTATTATGCAGAGGTTCTTTCTCAAGCCACATCCCCTTCCCTGGCCACAAGTTACCTGTGTTGAGGCAAACCCTCCATAGGCATTCTGCTGCCTGGTGAGCCAGGCCACGATGCCAGAGGCTGTGGTGAGATCAGACTCTGTGCTATTTGGCTTGCAGAGCAGGGCCAGGAGGACATAGGCTGTCAACTCGACATCCACAGACAGTGGCCCTGACCAAGGGCTGGTGCTGGGTCTGGGCTCGGATGGGGTCTGACTCCAGTGGATCTGCCCATCTGGGAAAGAAAGGAAGTACATGACATTGAGGGATGTCAGGAAAGAAATCCCAAGGCCTAGGAGTCTGTGTATGCAAAGTTTGTGTATGCAAAGCTCATAAAGTAAGTACCTCATGGCTGGGTCATCACATCACTGGTGAACTGTAATCCCATGTATTTTGCAATACCCTACATACCCAATACATTGCAACACTCCATATTATGCATTTAAAGACCCATTTGCCAAGGTGATATGCAATACTAATATGCCAATAATCTGCATACACATTACCCCCCAGATATCCAACTTCTCCATTATCCTGTGTGCCAGATCTACTACCTGATACTAGCTAGCTAGTCAGTCCTGAGCATCAGGGAATAACAAGTGGGGCAGCTTGCCAGCTTGCTTCCATCTGTCACTTCGCAGTCCTGCCTAAAAAAGCCCACTTGTCTCCAAGCACAACCTCTACTTCAGGTACCAGAAAGGATGAGAGGTTTGAAGGAAGTCAGCACCCACACTACAGTATTGTCAGCACATACCTTGAGTTCATAGACTGGCTGTCTAAAAACTCCTTGGTGAAGGACAGGATTTAAGACCTAAAGGGTAAGGACCATAGTCCTTCCAGGTTGCATGTAATCAAAGGCTCAGAAAGGTCACTGGTCCCTTCTCTGATGTTCACCTGTCACTGAGGTTCCCGTACCTGCTCTGATTGCCTTTTGAGCAAGCATATCAAGTAGCTTTTGCGTGCGTTGAGAGTCCTTAGCCAGGGCAAAGGTGTAGGCCAGCAGAGCCTGGGTGTAAGTGCTGACAGCTTTGGGAATGGAAGGAGCGATGCAGCCCAGAGCCTTGCGCACCACTGTACTCTACGGAGAAGAGTTGCACAGATGTTGGTCACACACAAACACACATGAGGCAGGCAAACACTGAGGTACACAAGCAGAAGCATGCATTAGCATATGCTATATGTGTATCTACAGCACTTCAGGGTTTCTCCTCTTCCATTAAAGCCCATCAAAAGCAGTAAGCTAAGTTTCCACCATTTCAAAAGTCCTACTTTTTTATTTGCCCCTAAATACAGTAACTGCAAGCAGCACAGTAGCTGTTGTATTCTGTAACTGAATACACCTAAGTAGGAATTATATCACATTTGAGAATTTGTTCAGAGGCTCCTTTATTATTCCTTTTCTTTCTTAAATCTCTCACTCTCCCAGACAGTTAAAATGGAGGTAGCATCAGTAGTGTTTGTACAACTACCAAACTTCAAGTGAAAACTACTACCTGTGAAGTGCTGACTGTTATTACACATCTTACTACATTGTCTAGGAATAGTCTGGCATGTGTTATAACCCATCTGGCTCTGGTGTCTCCTAGTGAGACTGATCCAAGAACTGAGAGTGACACTCTGCTGGAAGTGTTTTGACACTTAGTGTGCTCATCTCGTTGTTGACAATAGCAGTCCTAAGTGCATGCTGTACAGAATCACTTAGCTTCCCTGGGAGCAGTCACGTACCAGCTAAGAAAGTGCTTCTCTACAACATGCCATTTGTTTCAGTAGTCAACATAAATAACCTGTTTTGTTCCAATAGATCAATTTCCAACTCAGAGTGGGTATTTGTCTCTGCCTAGACTTTTTTGTTATACAAACTATGCTTTAATATCAGTTCATTTAGAACAGTGTAAAATATCTCCAACTTTTCCCCTGCATTTTAACCCCTAACGACTTTCACGAGACTTTCAGGTATGATTGTAAGGGAAAGTAGGATCTGTTCTGAACATCTTGAGTGCATTAGCCCTTGCAGGACATCCTCCAACTTTTTCTCAGGATTTTGACTTCCAACGATTGTGTATTCTTTGTAAAATCATTTCTAATCCGCTCAAGGATAATCTTCTGGGTGCTATGACAAGCTTTGTGTTTCCCACATCACCTGCCCATAGACCTGCTCAACAAATTCCTTCACTGGGGCTAGGATAACTACTATGAGACTTTTTTATTTTTACCTATTTGTTGATACTTATAAGTGTCTTTCATTGTTGTGACCATTTTATCTAAAAACAATGATTTATGCATATGTGTCCAATTGAATAACAGGTTACTTTCACATCAACAAATCTTCGGATGCAACAAAGCATTCCGTACTCCATGGACACTCATTTCTGAGCTAACACCACATGTCATCTTCCCTGGAGCATGAGGAATTCTATGAAGTCTTGCACTTTGTGGTAGCCTAGATTTTCTCACCACTGTCAGAGCACTAAGTAACCCTCTGTGGACTCATTCAGGACAAAGTGGCTTCCACTAGCTTGTCATGCAAATTGCTTTGAGGTCCTGTTTGTCTCCCTTTCAGGATTTTACTCATGGATTTGGAGCACAGTCTGGTCTCTTCTCAGTAACTCTTTGGTTTCCTTCCAAATGACAAAACTGGTTCTTAAGACCGACAATGAACTCTTAGTTAATTTTCTACCAGGATGAAGGTCCTTGACATTTGTTTCATTCTGCTGCAAAGTACAGTATGTATCAAAACATCTGTCATCCAGTTTCATGAAAAGCCTTCTCCACATAAGTCAGCCAAAACACAGACACTTGATAGCATTACTAAATGATAGCGTAATTCAGATTGGGAAGGACCTCAGAAAATCTCTAATCCAACCTCCTATTCAAAGCAGGGTTGGCTATGAGATCAGGCCAGGTTGCTCCAGGTTTATCCAGTCAGGTCTTGAAAACTTCTAATGATGGAAACAACTAAGCCTCTCTAGGCAACCTGTTCCAATACTTAATTGTCTTCATGCTGAAGAAAGGTGACCTGAAGGACATCTCTTGCCAGAAAGGCTAATTTCCATGTCTCACGTTTTTCCCTAAGCACTTTGCTTTCAGTTGCAATGAAAAGCACTGCTCTTTCACTTACTTTCCTTATTACCAGAGAATTTTGCTTTTAAAGTCTACAACAATAGTATTTCTCCATCAAATAGAGACTATATTTCTTAACTGCCAGTACCAGAGTAATTAGTTATGATCTTCAGCACTTGTAAGAATTCCCTCTTTTTATTACTTAGGTGTGCAATTCCAACTGCCCTATTTCACAACAGGTATCTCCCTACAGCATTTCTTTCCCAGACTTCCACTTTCTGGGAAGCTAAAGCACATTAAAAATGTCATTATAGCTATTTACTTGACTGTGGGAGCAGCTACACCAACCTCTCCTCCCTAACTACTCACCACTAGCTCTCAGCTCTGTAGAGTACAAAGGGTAACAAGGGGGTGGGAGGATGGGGGACGAGGGGAGTAGGAATGAGCAGCCAAAGCCTGGGAAATGGGCATAGTATCTAGCCATGAACTCCAATGGCTTCCTATAGTCTAACCTCACCTCTTCCCCCGCCAGCAATGTCCTCCTCAAGGGACAGTTGAGACTTTTCCTGAGAAGTGGCAAGTTCTTCCTCCCCCTACCTATTACTTTTTCCACAAGTTTCTCCAAGACACTCTGTCACCTGCCTCAGTGACACCACTAAGCTCTTCAAGATTCAGATATTAAGACAAGAGCATGGCAAAGAATCCTAATATTTACCTCTGGTGTCTCTCCTGCCTCCAAATATGCAGAAGTGATATAGGCAGCCAAGGGGACTTCCCCATCCACACCTCCCTACAAAAAGCATAAACATCCAAAAAGCTGAGGAAGTTAATACACAAAGACCTGAAGCTTTTTCAGCAAAGGTTCCACCTATCCCTGGCTTGCTCCAACACAAGAAAGCAGAACAACATGGGCAAGTGAACTAAACCAATTACCAATAGACTTGGCAAGAACTGCTTTGAGTTGTCCTTCAAGGTGTTCTGGCTCCTACCTTCATGGCTGTGTGGAAAAGTTGGCCCACATTTCTGAAGCAACCACTGGGAAGCTGGTGGAACTCCAGCCAGGTGAGAGCAGCTTGGATGGTCCTGTTGTCCAAGAAAATGTATGGCTTGGCTTGAACAAAGCATTTAACCACAAATGCAGTCAGCCTGGTTGAGAAGACAAGAGAAAAAAGGCATGAGAGAGGGAAGACAGAAGCAGAAAGAGATGAAGTGAATGAGAGAGAGGAAAGAATGGGTGGAAAGAAAGAATCTAAGTAGAAGCTGAGGAAAAGGAGAAAAAGTGGGAGTTTGAAACTGGTGGGTCTCTCCTCTCCTATCATTCTGCTATTCCTCGTTTGCTAGGACAGTCCATCCAAAGGACAGCTACATACCTCTGGGGTGCCCTAGCCTGCAAAGCATCTGGAACACTTAGGGTCCAATAGGACAGAAAGGATTCTATGTTGGAAGCAGGAAGTTGCCCACCTTTAGGCTGTTAAACAGTAGCTAGACAGCAGGCAGAGAGCCCAAGGCTTACCAAGTATTACCGTACTCATCCTTGGTACCAAATTCACTGTAGGAACCATCAGGGTGCTGATACTGCAGCTGTATCTGGTACCCTGGGAAGCAGGATAGGATATTAGTGCTCAGAATGGTATTTGCGATGAAATCAGCGGGCAGGGAGTGGGGTGGTGTTAACATTGTAAGTGCTTGAGCGCTCTGGAGGGAAGGGGAGCAGGCAACCATTGATAGGTTGGACACAGGGGAAGGCAGAGGAGCAAGGTGGGTCTGCTGTACTTGCCATTGCGCAGGAATCCTGTTGCCCTCTCCTTGATCACAGGGGTCAGCTGCCTCGTCTTCTCCAGGTACTGCAGCACATAGACAATGGGGGCGAACAGCACCATGTTCTGCTCCCCACAGCCGTGGGGCATTTGCACCAGGTGGTCCAGGTTCTGCAGTGCCGTCCCCATGAGGTCACCTGGAACAGAGCATAGGGCACCCTTATCACGCCATGGGCAGGAGGCTTGGGGATTCACCTCCTCCTACCTGCGACTCGTTCCCAGCAGTGTGCCAGGCAAGAGAGCCCCAGCACAACAGTGGGGGCACACCTCTGTCCAGCCACCTTATCAGTTCTCCTGTGCCCTCCATACAGGCTGTACACATTCCCAGCCTGGTAGGGGAAGCCCGTAAACACAACACCTTCTCCCTTGCTGAGGGTTTTACTTATCTGGAAACAGGAAACACAGCCACACACATGGGAAGAACAAGGCAGTGGAGGCTCAGAAACCTCAGAAGGGGTATGGGAGGTTCTGGGTTTGGGCTTGAGCTTTCCTAGGGCTAAACTCAGAGATATGAGATTTGGAAAGGTATTATCATCACTGAATTCCTTACCAGTGACTGAGATGGTGGCTCTAACTGAACCTTCAACGACATTTCGAGGCAACATCAGAGACACAGACTCCTGTGCTGGATTCCCTGACACCGGCAGGGTAAAGTGTGCATAGAGGACAAAAAGAAAGAGATTTTGATGAAAACAGCCTTCAAAATCCCCAGAAACTGTTCAAGACTGTTCTGTGCTAACATCCCATTTTCCTGTCACAGAGGTGCAGATCACCTCAAAAACCCTGTCCCATTCCACCCTCAACTCCTTCCGTGCTCCTCATCGTGACTGCACTATCCTAACAGCTTGTCCTGGAAATCCTCTGTAGTCAAAGCCACCTGCTTTTCTCTACATAAATTGCTTCATCTCCTTTCAGATTTCAGTTGCAGGCCTGTCTTCTCAATGCGCCTTGTGCTCCCAAAATCTGCTAATGGCTCCATCATACACCATAAAATTCAGGAAAGTCATGTCCTCCAGTCCCACCACGTTCAGTAGTTTAGTTTTATTACTGCAAGTGAAAAAGGCCTCTAGCTGTTACATTAGTATCAGGGCTGTTGATGCTAAAAGATCCCCACATCCTTACCCAGGGGAAGCTCTAGCTGGCACCACAATTAGAATATGCTTCTGTAGCTTGGTAATATTGACAGAGAAAATATTTCAACAAGTGGGAAGACCCAGGAGGCGATTAGGCAGGAAGGGGCAGATGAGCAGGGTGAAAGAAGAAAACAATCTCTACCTTTTTTGGGACACAGGATGGAGCTGTGAGCCTTTTCTACCAACACTCCCTCTGGCTGTTGGAGCACATAAAAGTAGCATTATAATGTGCACACAGGAGAGAAACAGGGTTACAAGTGGATTAGAAATAGATATGGGGAAAATCCTGGTTCAGGGTGGAGAGTCAGCTGGAGTAACATCTTTATCACATAAAAATGTATATTATTGTCAATCATTTTCATTTCACATAAGAAAACAACATGCATTTTCAGAATATCATAACTTCTGAATGTCTGTGAAACTGATGCTGTAAGATTCAGCAGAGAGCTCAGGAATGAGGACATAGAAGAGTGTACGTATTTAAAGTTTACCATGGTATGAAGTCAAGGATACCCCTCTACGTCCCACATCCATCAGCCCTCACAGTTGGGCCCAGCTCAGGCCTTGAGATTCTAATTACACACCTTGAGTAGCAAGGGTAACTCCCCAAATTAACCTGCACAAAACGTGGGAATTGCACAAAGCCCACTTTTAGGTCTGTGTAACAGAAGAACTTATCTAACCCGGACTAGAAGGAGTTTGGTGATCATGTCTTTCTGTCCTTGGTTTGGGACAAATGGTATTTCTTTGCCACAGAGCTCTTCGGTGGCCACAGCCTCTGTGCTGAGCATGATGTTCATGAGCCCTGAAAACAATACACATTTAGGTGCATAAAACATCTTCTCAGGAAGCACTTCCTGTTAATACAATAGAAGTCACCTGTTGACTATGAAAAATTGTTGAGCATTAGAGCTCTATATGATTCTGTACCTCCTAGCACAGACTTCAGAATAATTATGACCTTAGGATGAATGCAAACGAGTTAACAGGGTAAAGAATTCCTCACTCCATGTCAGCTCTTACAAAACAGCCCCACCTTCATCTCACCCCTTCCCAATTCCACCACCCCACCTCCTGGTTCTTCTCACCCAGTTGCTCAGCTGTGACACTCCACTGAAAGGTCTTAGCTTCACCGGCACATAAGCAGCTGCTGTAGACACAGCCTTTGCATGGCTTCAGCTGGAAGTGTGTGAACTCCTCCAGGGTCACTTGGATCTGAAGGGCCAGCAGGGATGGCAGATGGTAACAAGATAAATATCACAGGCCATAGATTTCAGCCATCTCCTACCTACCCATACACTGCTTTTCTTGCAGAGCTTACCAGACCTCACCCACCTTCATGCATCGCTGCAGGTAGTTGAAGACTGTGGCCTTGAAGATGAAGGTCTCACCCCGGATCACAGAAGACGGAAGTGTGACCTCCACAAGAAAGGGCTTGAAAACTAGCAGACTGGAGGTTGGAGCAAGTCCAAAGCCACTACGTCCTACGCAGAACATCCCTGCTTTCCATTCTGTGACGGTGCTAGGCACAGTGACAGTGACGTTCTTGTTCCCGCTGGGACTGAGGAGAAGTAGACAGCAACAGACTCATTTAACTGAATCTTGCCGTATGGAGCACCAGGTGACCTGGTCTGTGCCATTCTCTCCAGTGCACCCCATCCCCTAACCTCAGTCTAACCCCTAACCTCTACTAAACTTGTAGTCCTTGTAGGGTTACAAGTAGGTCCTTGTAGAAGTAGGGACCCCTGCCTTAGATGCTTATATCAACAGAATATTTTTGACAATAGGGTACACGGCTACAAGAAGCCATCAGTCACATGCAGTGCTTTTCTCAGCCAGTGCTTGCCCTTTGCACATCTAAAAATGTTTTACACATCAGCAGTTTTATCCTTCTTGGCCTAGGGCTGGAGAACCAGACATCAGAAGAGTAACAAGACTGGCTCAACATCAGTAGAACTTAGCAGAAGAGTCAGACCCAGCCATTCACCTTCCTATGAGACACTGACAGCTTAAAGTCCAACATAAAGACAGGGCAGAGACATGGCTTGTTCCCACATCACAACTTCTGAGAGCAGCAGACTGTTCTGTGGCTGCTAAAAAACAGCCCTAGCTAAAGCTAATGGTATCATTTGACTCCAATAATTGGAGATATTCACTTTTGCCAGGCACATACAGGAAGGCAACACATACAACATAGAGACCTTTGGTTGCTCAGATCAGGTTTGTGGATGTCACATAGCAGATATCTACTGCTAGGGAGTGAAGAGATGGATATAGCTGGAAGGACAGTGGAGGTGGGAGAAGCCAGACGTGGGGGCATCTGGCCTGAGCAGACTCCAGTCTCCAGACACCAGACAAGTAATTCTTAAAAGTCAGAGATGAAAAAAATCCAAAAGCTCCCTCAACAGACCCTGTGCACTCACTGATCCTTTCTCACAGGATGCAATTCCCAGTCCTGTGAAGGATTTCTGTGGAAATCAGCATTCCCTGCATCCCAGGATACATCCTGTGAGCACAGTTTGGGAAATGCCAGCCCACAGGGCTACCACAAGTAGAGTGCAGGCAGTAAACCAAGCTGTTTTGCTGCACCACACCTGCTTTCTTATCTTCACATGCCAGCCACCTCCCACGGATGGACAATACTCCTGTATGATCACCCAGTACTGGAAAACGCATTTGATGCAGACATCAGCTCCAATGAGAAACAGCCTGACAGGTGTGAGTCCCGTGACTTATGTCCTTAGACGTCTTCCTCAGCAGCTCATGACCTAAACCCAGTTGTACCTGCTACCATTCCTGGTCACACTAAGCCACCCAGACTAGACCCCCACTGCTCAATTTACTCACCCCACAGAATATAAATCCCATATCCAGGTTTTGGGGAAATGCTTGTGTACTTTCTCTTGTGTAGCTGAAGAAACAGGTGAAAACATACTGGGCTGATAGGTAGATGTTGTCAGATGCTCTGCTGGAAATAACAAAGACCCAGTCACCACAGGGTCCTCAGGCCCCCGTTTAGAGCAGAGGGGCTCTAGCCCAGCTCAGGCTGCAGGTCATCCAGTCAGCTCTTGGAAAGCAGAGCACTGGAACAGAAGGTGCTATCCCAAATTTTAAAATCTCCTGCCTCATTTTAAACAACAGAGATGTTGTGGGCCTTAGTTGCGTTTGTAGGCACCAAGAGAAGGACAACTATTACCTCACCTCAGAGACAAGACCTGGGATCCAGACAGCTCATTAACATTTCAGAGCCAGAAGCTGTGAGCCCCAGGCACCCTCAAAATAGCATAACAGGTTTAGAGCCAGAGAACACTCTCGCTCCTCCATTTGCAATTAGAGCGAGTACTGCCTCTTAGCTCAAACCCAGGATTACTTTCACCTGAAAGACTGAGCATCCCACCTAAGAAGATACAGCCGGCAAATGCTTACTGTTGTACGCTTTATGGGGCTGGGCAAACATCAACATGGGCCTGGAAGTAAATGTTGCTGTTTCCTGCAGCGTAGTTGTCAATGGAGTGGTTGGACACACTCTGGGTTTCCTGATATTGGTGTTGGACATAATTTTCAACCCCATTTCCTGTAGGAAAAAAAAAGAACTGATACACCAGAAGCTTGTCCTCTCCTCTCTGCTCTCAACCCTGTGCCCTCTTGTCCCCTCACGCAGTGGGGACTTGGCTGTCCTCTGGCTTAACAAAGTATTCTCTTGCTTCATTTTAAGAGGAAATTATTCAGATCTTCATAGGTGGGCAAAGAATCTAATTCATCTGGTCTGGGTCAAGACAAATTTATTCTTTTTCAAACACATTGTCATATAGGTACTATGCCTTCTCAACCTGCAGAGTGCAATTGCTCATGCTATGGAGATTAAACAAACTATGTGAAATCTAATTAAAGTAACTATAATCCTTGGCATGCTGAATCACACAACCACAGCACAGTAACCACACAATTTCTTCTTGGTCAACAATTTCAAGTCACTTACTCAAATAATGAGTTACAAGGGCCTTAGCTGGACCTGTTCCCTGTACTCTCTGCAGCAGCATCCCTAGGATATTGGTAAAGTCAGGCGGCCACACTTCCCTAAGTTCATGAATTATCCCTACCCACCAAATAAACCATTTTTACCTTGAATGCTGTAAACACATCACGCTCATCAAAATTTGGGAACCCGCATGAATGATCTTCTTCAGACACTTGGCGAGGATACCTGGAGTTATAAACAGATGGGAACAGCCCATAGATCTGGGAAAGCAAGAAACGGAAAAAAAAAAAATCAGCACAGATCAAACCTGGCATTCCCTTCCTGTCTTACATCCAAGGTCTGTTTGAATTGCTTCTGGCTACTGTGCATGAATGCATGCCAGAAAACCCAGGCTCACTGTCAGTCTTCCCTGGCTCTCCTCTAGTACAGCCAGCACAAGCCTCTGAATTGAACACGAGGCAGAACAACAGAAGCTGATTTACCACCAGTGCGCTGAGTGATGTTCAACCTCTTTCTTAACCCATGCCCCCTAACCCTTACCTGTGCCACACTTAGAGCACTGCTGATTCCTCTGGGCAGTGCTTTGAGTTCCTTGGGAGATAAGCTCTGCACAGATGCAGTGGCCTGTCACCCCCTTCCCTTTCCTTTCCTTTCCTTCCCTTCCCTTCCCTTCCTCCCTCTTCACCTCAGTACAAGGGAAGGGAAGAAGTCAGAGCAGGCTCACTCACCAAGGAGTTGCTGAGCTCTTTTCCTGACTTGAGCAAAAGGTCACTCTGATCCACAGCCCAGAGAGCACATGTGGACCCAGGAGATGCCAGCAGGTGGAGACCAACCTCTGAATCAGGAAGAGTCTCCAGAGTAGAAAAGCCCAGCTCCACCTGGAGAGGAAGAATGCAGGCAATAGGTGAGTGACATTTCTGCTGCTGGCCACCCTACCTCTTCCTGAAGAGGAAAGGGACCTACATTAAGGGAGTTTCCAAGGAGTTGGCTTGGATGGAAATCCAAAGAATCTCACAAGGACCCCCAGAAGGTATTAAAAAAACCCATTGCATTGAGGTTCTAACAGGAAAGATGACAGAGGGGGAACCATCAGTGTGCACAGCTAACAGTACTGGAGGCACTCCTGTGTGAGAACACAGCACTGTCTTTAGCCAGCAAACGAGCCAGCCATGATCACACACCTCACACAATTGACTTACTGCTCCTTTTGGAGCCCCAGATGAAAAATAAGCCTAGTCCTTATCTCCAGGCTCTTTGTGGGGTTGGTCTCCATTTCCTGAAGCAGTCCCTATTCTTGCTTGAATCTGACTGTCCATTTCAGATAAAAAACTGTGGAACAGGGATAATGCTAGTCCTCAGAAGTTCATCTTTAGAGCACAAGACACAGACAAAAAAGCAGATTCCCATGGATGTCACAATGACCACAAGAGCTCAGCCCTTTCTGGACGGCCAGTTAAATCCATCAGCCACTTTCAGCTGTTTTCCCAATACCACATATTAACAAATCAAAGTGTCTGCTGCAGCAGCAGAGCAGCCTTGAGCTCTCCTGGGAATCACACTAATAACCTGTGCCGGGCTGTGATCCTACTGGGTTATAGTTGCTATACAAGCCTATGAAGATAGACACCAATTCTCTGCTTTTCCTAAACATTGCAGCAGCCCCCACAATGCTCACCATATACTTGCTCCATACATCACAGCACACTTACCATTCATATACTGCAGTTCACGACAGCATCCCACACATTATCAGCTACACACAGCTACACTTATTATGTATTCCTCAGTCTCTTCCTTCACTGAAGCAGACACGTACACTCTCACACATTTAGTCATGGCCTCAGACACAAATCCTACCTTATTTCTGAAGCACGTGGAGACACTGAAGGTGGCAGAATCAGCAATGATTTTTCCATTAGGGAAGATAACATAAACAACAAGTCTTGGAGCTGGGGCATAGACCATGCTGAAGGTAAGAGGGATGGAGAAGAAGCCTTTCAGCACTAGACGGAGGAGAGAGAGAAGAAGAGGAAAGTAGATTTGGTAGCAGAACTGAACTCTGACCAGCCTTTGCCATTCTGCATGTGCCTGCTTAATTCCTTTTCTCAAGTCTTTCGGGACCAAGGGGATTTCTGGAGACCACTGAAACTATCAGCATATCTCTGGATCTGGTATTCAAGACCAGAAAATTACTCTTCCTGGTTCTGTTCATTGCCTCAAGGAGATGAAACAGCTCTTTGGAGTTCAAGGTTATCTCCACAAAGAATAAGAGTTTCAGACACCTTTCAAAGCCTCCCATCACCAAACATCTTCAAGCCCCAACAAAGAGGTGACCTTTGTCTCAAAGCACCTATAATTTAGGTTTTTAAAAAAAAAAAAAAGAGCTGGAGAAATAGATAACAGTGAGTCAACACTCATCAAAATTATAACCTGTGGCATCCTAACTACTCAAAGATTATTTGTAGACACAATTGCAAATTAAAGTATGACACATTAAAGTTTTGACAGAGGGCAAGACTACAGTTTCGTGACACTTGCAGGGGCAGCAAAAGGAGACTTCTTTGAAAGTGAAGAAAATAGAGGATGAGCCTATGGGCTGGGAAATGCTGAGTACTGTTCTCTCGGTACTGAGCAGGAGGATAAAGGAAACATGAAAGCTGGAAAGGCACGCTGCTCTGATGCAATAGAAGAGTAGTGAAGCAGCTCTAAATTGCGAAGAGGTTTATGCACATATCCAAATAAGACAGGATGCCAGAGACCACTGAGTGCTTGCTATACATGGAACAGGGGAGTGCACTTACTTCTCGGCAGCCCAACCCAAACAGTCTTCTGACCTGCATGGACAATCCCACTTTTCCCTGTGACCTAGGGAAGAATACAGAAGGAGAAAGGAATGCCAGTCACATAGTCCTTGTGATCACTATGCAGATTAAAGTAAGCCTGAAATTGGAGCGTCAATGGGGATGGGGAAGGGATATGAGCTTTAGTCGCTCTCAGGTAGCAGGGAGAGCTCAGGGAAGGACAGGTAAGGCCAATACCTGCCCTGCACCTGTGCAGAGCCCAAAAGAAAGGTGCTGCCTTTCTTGCTCTTACTGCAGACCCAGGATTGAAACCAGGATCCAGCCCCATGATGGCCCATGATGGGCTACCTGTCGCAGGCTGAGCCAAATCTATCAAATACCAGGCTTGAATATGTAGGAGATGCTGATCTTGTGCCTTGAGCCATCGCGCAGTAGCACTTCCCCAGAAACTCACAAAATAGGAGAAAATGACACGCTTGGGCCCGTGTTCCAGGTCCTCCTGGTATATTCTGAAGTCCACCTGGACAGCCTGCTTTTTACCACAAGGCATTGTTTCTGGCACATGGACAATAGAGAGAAAACTCCTGCTGGTGCTGTAGAATGGACGTATGAAATGAGAGGCTCGCTGGTAACTCAAATCAACTGTCCCAGGCTCTTTATCCAAATCTTGATGCAGGACACTTGCCTAGTGAGACAAAAACAACCCCTTCCAGTTAATTTCTCTAGATAAGCAAGTCAGCTGCAAACAACCCTAGCTGCAGTTTGGTAAGAAGCTCAGATCAGATCTGAGCAACAGGTCTCTGCACGGAGAGTTCATGAGGAAAGTAACTGGGATACTGAGAATAAGCTCTCAGAGGGAGCCAAGATCCAGAATAGGCTGAGGTGTTTCAGGGTTTAATTACTGTCCTTCAGGAGGAAACAGGGGAGATGTCTGTGGGGCAGTAAATAGCTCTGAGATGCACGTGTACCCCTGCCAACAAGACAGACCCTTACTCACCTCCAGGGAGGCTGAAGTGCTGTTCCAAGCAGTCGTGTTCAGGCTAAATGAAGCTGTCCCAGAGTCCCCAGTGATGTATTTCTGCTTAAACTGCTGCTCACCGCAGCTTACTACAAGGGTGACTCTTTTGTGCTTCAGTGCCTTTCCTTGGTAGTCGATGACTTTAATCTGAGAACATGAGAAGTGCAGAAGGGTCTAATCAGTGGACAGAATCTCCTACTTCTCCACGCCAGGAGCAGCATTTCCAAAGACAGCAAGGTCACCCTTCCAGTCATTAACAATATTATCAATACTGCTACTGGTGATCTCCTGTTGTCTCCTGCACTACCATGTTTATTCACACCCATGCTCTCTACCCCTTCACAGCAGAAGGCCTCCTGGCTGCTAAAATTCCAAATGTTTGGGTTTGCACCCCATATATGGATCCCCATAGCTGCTGCTACTCAAGGCTTATTTAGCAAATGGCAGTCTTGGGTGTTATTCTCACTTTTGACAATTCGAGAGTTTTGTCTCTGGGAGTCATTCATGCCCTCCCAAGCCCCTGGCTGGAGCTGAGGTCGGAAGAGACACAGGTAACAGTTGCTGTGAAGGCATTGCTCATGCTCTTCCCTCCAAAGGACTGAAACTGGGAATTACCTTCCCCCTGTACATCTCTCCAGTGTGGTAGTAAGAATTCACATCATCAAACAAGGCCATCCCGCCAATCTTGGAAACGAGTAATTTGTGGGAAGCATTGACCTGTATCCCTGAATGAAAGCAGCGAGACAGAAACATGAGGGAGGGAGCAAGGTAGCCAAGCAACCCTCGTCAATTTCCCTGCAGAGTTCATTGATGCACACACATTTCCTATCAGGGAGATGATCTGCCCAGCGCTCTGAGTATCTTCTAGCCCTTAGACAGGTCCCTAAGCTCCACCATCTGAGACCGCAGGCAGGCAGAATGAGTGTGTCATGCCACCAGGAATCGGTGTCTCTCTCTGTGAGGTTAGATGGCAAGGCCCCAATGGGCTCAGAAAGCTCAGAGCCCTTCCTAGCCCGAAAGTCTCCAGTGTTCTTGGTATGATTAGTGCACCTCCACATGCTTCCTCCCAGCCACCAGAGACATTTCCAGAGTTACCTGTGCCATCCTCCACCAGCAAGGCCTCTACCATTATGCTGTCCTGATAGTACCGAAAGTCTTGACTGAAGGAAGACAGATTAACATTTGTGAAGAAGCAACCCATCTCATCTGTCTGAAAGTACAAAGAGAGGAAACAAGGTCTGAGCAAGGCACTTGCGCTAGAAATTACCCAAATGGGGCGGAAACAGCAGTGCAAAATCCCTGCTCTCAGGGAGCTTGCCTTTCGACATCGCAGTCCAGGATGTGGAGCAGGCACGTGATGCACGTCCAGTCAGAGTCACCCGGCACAGTTACTAAGAGGCACCACCAATAGACCACTGGCCAAGCAGCCCAAACCACCAGGTAACATCACTATTTGAAAAAATAGCTGAAAAGCTAAAGCCTCCAGCAGCCTTGCCTTGCCCTGCGGCTGAGCACAAATGTCTTTGAATCCAGCTAGGCTCCTGCTATGCATCTCACCTGGTTGTTGAATTCCTGACAGAGATCAGGTTTCAAAGCACTGGGCAGGAACAGGGCTATCTTCTGACAAAGGCTCACATGGACCATCCCCTGGATGCCTTTCCCATAGGTGTATCTGTTTGGGGGAGCAGGGAAAGGAAGAGACAGTCACACACAGTGAGAGAACATAAAGCTTGCTTTGCATCACCCCAAAAAACACTTATTCATGGATATTCACTGCATAGCACGAGAGTGGCAGCCACACAGCAGGTCCAGGAGCCCTGACCCAGTAAGCAGGGTCAGGCTAGGGCACTGCAGTGACAGGACACCAAGGGCTCTGTGATATAACTAGTGCTAAACAAGTCTATTCTGGGAAACCAGAACGTTGCAGGCGCTGGCTCAGCATAGAGCTCTGCACTTTATATCAGCATCACCTGCAATAATCCCAGGATATGCTGAAGGTATGCATCATCTTACGAGCAGAAACATGGGTGATTAAGAAAGCACCTTTAAGGCTGTTAACCCTAACATTGTCCTTGGACTGTACCTGGGGCAATTTCTTTTTGCCTCTCTCTAGTTTCCTCCGGAGCATAAGCTGGAAACGCTTCCCTTCATTCCCATGGGTTTGTTCTGCACAGGCATGACCACCAAACATCTGCCATGTTCTGCCCCACAAATGGCTGCTTGTTAAAAGGTAGGTTGTTCCCCCAAGTTTTGTGTGTAGAGACTTGTGGTGTGCTTTTGGAAAAGGGTCATTAGAGTACCAGAAGGATAGTTACAGGAATTTTTTGTGTTGCATCAGGGTGCAAACAACTCCCATGGAAGATTCTGGCCTTCTGTAACTAACGGGTAGTAAATTTCCCCTGAGCTCCTCACGGTTACCGAGCCATCTTGTGCTCCACAGGCCAGAAATTAACACATGGCCATCCATCCAAGCAGAATTCTCACCTGCCACATATCCGGAGCGGGAGGGTTTTATCTAGCACATAAATCTGATTTGGCGCCTCAAAGATCACTTCAAATTTTGGCAGCACTGGAAAGAAGAAACAGAGAACTGTAGGGAACACTGGCCAGGGACAGCCTTTCCAGAGAATCAACATAAAGATAGACTATGGTGGAATAGGAGCCAGGAAACGAAGAAGGAAGGTGGTAAGAAGGGGAAAGGGAAGATTTCCATTGTTTTTTTAACAGATTTGTGTGGTTGATTGCTCCTTCCCAAACTAAAACCCAAACATGTCCATGTCACTGCACTTCTGACAGCTATTGGCACTGAGAGAAGCCGAGACTCCCAACACAGTTAATTAGGGGACGAAAGAGAAGTGGGATGGCACTGGATTTCATACTCTCTGGAAAAGCCCATCCTAAATGACCTTGTTTTGGCTGATGCAGAGATCTGCAGCAATCAGCTGTGTCAAAGGTCTGGGGCCATACACAACACTGACCCAAGGTCCCAAATTGGTCTTTCTCCTGAGCCTCAGCTTAAGAGTCTCCTCTATGACATGCTATTACTTCTCCCATTTGTTCCCAGGATAGTTATGGAATAAACACCCAGCTTCAAGATCAAGAGTGCGAGTGCCTCTCTGCAGCTCAGACATATCCCCCACGTGCTCATACCATACTCCTCAACGGAGAAGCTGCCATATGCTTTTGCACTGGTTACATTGATGACATATGTCCCCAGCAGAGGCTCATCACTTAGCTGGAAAGACAGATCTGCAATGCCGTCTTGGGGGACCACATTCAGCCACTGCTCTATCTGGTTGTTCTTAGGGTCCTATACCCACAAGAGAGGAAGAAACAGTTGTTCCAGCATCTTACTGATCCACACCCCATAGAAATCAAGCTTCAGGATTCCAGTGCTGCAGACTGAATCCAGTAGATTCTATAGCTAGGGAATGAAGTTTGATATAGGCTAGTTAAGAAATTTTGAAGACAATATAATGCTCAGATTTTGCTCCCAGCATCTGAATCTCCTTCTATGCTTCTCTAAATTCTGATCTCAAGGAAAGATTCTTCACAGTTCTTATCTTTTTCATAAAGGTCCAAGCTGACCTGTCTATACTCTTGCAAGACTAGAACTCAGATTTCTCCTGAAGTAACTGGAAGCATAACCTTAAGTGCACAAAACAGAAGCCATAGGGAGTACGTTAATTTAAGAAATTTTGAAGTTCTACCATTCCACTTGCAGATCTGTAAAATCCATCAGGAACTGAATATCAATAGCCCAGTGAAATGGCTGCCATCAAGATTACTGTAACACTAGATGTCAGCATCACTCACCTGGAGAAACAAGGAAATCTGGGGGGAAAAAAAGGCAAAACCATTAGAAGACAGAAACACATGCCAGCAACACACACAACATACTTCAGATGCAGAACCTGCCCTGAAGGATGCGCAACTAATGACTTGGAAATTTAGAGCAGACAACAATATAAAGTAAAACAAACATCATCATAAAGGAGAAATACTGTGTGGGTCCATTATAGGAAGGTCTGCAGAAAAGGAAAGGAAAAGCCAATCTGGAGGTCACCCAGAAGTTGATAATGACTTCTTGACAGAGTCCCCCATCAGGAAAACTCACTAAAAACCAGACATAGCTCTGGCTCAGCTGCAGTCTTAAGGGGGTTACAGAGGTACAGGATCACATACTTTGGAAGCAACCTCTGGAGGTCATTAGGACAACACCCTACAACACCTGAAGCATATCTTCTTAAAGAAGGTTGCTCATAGCCTTCTCCGGCTGAGTTTTGAACATCTCCAAGGATAAAAATGCCTTCTCTTGGCACCTGTTTCAGTATCTGATCATCATCGCAATGAAAAAGTTCTTCCTAATGTCCAGTTAGAACTTCCCGTGTTCTCACTTGTAGGAGACAGACTAAGAGCATCCCTCTCCACTACACGTCCAGAAAAACACAACTTGCAAACTATTCACTCCCCACATGACACCTTCACATCAGGAATCAGTATGTTCCATGCTTGTGTTTGCATGACCATTTTACCAAGATGAGCAAGAGACATGTAAACCTCTGCCGTCTTCCCGAGTTACCAGCTTTTACTTGAGTTATTATTCTACTCTGGATGCTCATCAGGCCTGGCCCAGGGATGAATGTGGAAAAGTTGCAGCTTTAGGAGATGAGCAGGGTAGAAAGTAAGTAGAATCCATGCATGGAACAGAGCAGCTTTTTCCACAGCCCTAGAGGAATGGCTTACCGAATCGTTGAGTGCAATGAAGTCCTCATCCATAGTCACAATGCGAAATTTCACTGAAGGCAAGGAAATTGGGGAATACATTTATCAAACCTCAGTCCTTCCCTACAGAGCCCTGCTCTATCTGTTCCTCCAGCTCCTCTATTCTCTACGTATTTGTGGTAACATCTGACACAGACATTCCCACATGTGAGATACCATGGACCTATTGCCTCCTGCAACTTCAGTCACCGCAAGCTGGACATTACAGCCACTGAAAACATCACATCAGCAAAAGACATCATCTCAAAACCTTCTGCTAGGGCTGTTCATGAATTTCAGGCAGTCAAAGGCTTTCTGTATGGTGTTACTAGCTGAAAGCCTAAGGCACATGGTTGGTCCCATTTGTATCTCTCACCCGTCTGCCCTGGTTGATAGAAGGGCTTGTCTGTTTGGATGAAGGTGCCACTGCTGGCCTTGCGGATCAGGACCTTTTTCTTCTCCTCGATACTGACCCCTTCGCCTGTGATGGTCAGTTTGACAGTGGCAATCTCCTCTGTGCTATCAGCTGGAGGTGCAACCTATACAGACAGAGAGAGGAGAGCATGCAGCCCCCAGGTAATCTTCTGGGGGCCCCGAGCAGGAATTGAGAGTAAAGCAGAAGAACTAAGCAGTTCCCCTCCACCTGTCCAAGGACATCCCCTCCAATATCTGGATCCAGATCACATCCAGATCTCACTCAGTCCTACATGACAGCAGGAGGCCCTGCACGTCACGGAATCTGTCCTTTTTCCCCACTGGCTAAGGAATACTGCCTTTGGTGACAGGCAGATGCCTGACACCTCTGGTTCTTCAGACTTAGTCAGGAAGATGGGCAGATGCCAGGAAGGTAGGAGATGGTAGCACAGGCTCAAAGGAAAGGGATTGAGCTGTAGCACAGCCTCAAATGCTAGGCCTTCAGAACTGCCCAGCATGTACAAGTAAGAAAGCCAGATTAGAAAAAACCACCAGAGGGTCTTTATGATTCAAGCAGCCAAAGACCCCAGCAGCCTCAGCACAGAATATACTGTATAATAGAAGGGATACTGTTTAGGCCTTATCCTAGATCTTTGTTAAATTCTCACCAACAACTCATCAGCTCTAAGATGCTGTTTAAAAATAACAAGCGTGTCCATTTTCATCCAACCGCTCTTCAGTAGCTCCTAAGAGCTGAGTTGCTGCCTGACTTCAGGTCCTACAGAAACTGTAGTATGTCATGCAAACCACTGTTTCTCCAAGCTTTAGCGGTGGAGCTGCACAAACCCTTCAGAGAATAGCTAAAGCTTCTTCATCTGATCTGGGACAGAAGAAAAGGCTTCTTCTTATGTATCCAGAAGTGTCGTAGATTATAATGAACATAACTTCAATTTAAAAAGTAGATTCAGAAGGGGAATTCAGTGCTGACCAAGAGATACTGTGCTGGGGTACCTACACCTGGGCACCACCCACTCCTGAAGGGAAAATCAGTGATGGCATTTGCCTAGGATGGCTCACCCAGAACTTAGTGCACATGAAAGTCTTCTTTTTCTGGATGAGTTCTTGCACTAAGAGCTCACGTCCTGCAGAGCGCTCTAGGACCAGATTCACTTGAAGTTTTGTTTCATAACAGGGTATATGGAGGCAGGCAGCTTGGGTGGATGGGTAGCGGAGATCTGCAGGGATCACTACCAGGTAATGTCTGGGGCAGGAGAAAGAAGACATCAGAAGTGGCATCAGGTTGAGGGCTCAGAGATGCAAAAGAGCTTCACTGCAGTGGCCCACTACTGCAGAATTCCTCAACAATGTGCCATGGCTCCAGTCAATATTCAAAAGCAACAGCGAACCCAGCAAAGTGATTGCTCCACTGATAACTTGAGAAATAGATTCTGCTTGTTTAGTTTAAGTACAGCCCTACGATCTATTTCAAACCCCTTACTCCAGTTATCTTCTGAACTCCCCAAAACCATCCTTCGCAGCTTTCAGAAGTGGCCTCATAACCTTGCAGTCTAGACACCAGTGATTTGATCTGGCATGGCAACCGGAGAAGCAAATATCTTTGGTCCTAAGGTCTGACTTGGAAGTCCCCCAAAAAGGTAGCTTGTATTTTAACTCACAGGAGTATATCTAATGCATGGTAGGCCAGGTAAATGATTCGGCTACCCTCTGAGGTGATCTGATAGAGCAGAAAGCAGGAGAGCTGACAGCATGAAATGTGGTCCATATACTTAGATTGATGCCTTCATGAAAGAGACCTAAAGAGAAGTTCAGCATCACTCACAGTTGGTGAAAAGCAGCTGCAATGTGGAATAGAAGGCTCAGGAGGACAGCTATCCTCATCTTGGGGGCTCTTGCTGCCCAGTCTCCAATGGCCCTCTTCCTCTGAAATCACTGAGGCTGTTTTTAGAGAGGTAATTTCTTTCTAGCACAGCCAAAATGAAGAGGTGGGATGCAGGGAGGAGCCAGCCTCTCCCCACCTCTTCCTTCTTCCTGAGATTATAGGCAGGCAGCAGTAGGTATGGGTGTACTGTGCCAAGTGCCCCTTAGCCAAGAGCAGCTGCTTTGGCTGCCATCCACCAGTTCAGAACATACCCTCCCGCAAAGCTGCCATGGAGACATCTGACCAGATGGACTTTTCATGGAAAAAAAACCCCACAACAGAGAGAACTTTGCTGATCAGTGACCCAGGCCAGGTCCCAATCACTTGGCACTTGCATCCCTTTGTTACAGGTGGAAATGGATTGCCGCTGTGCAGCCAGCAGCAAGAGCTGATCCCAGCACACAGCAGGCAGTGTTGTCAGTTGGCTCACTGGCTCACTAGCTTCTGTTGTCAGAGGCTCACTAGCTCTGGATCAGATTATGGGGATCTCCTTAGGCTGTTTGACGAGAATGGGAGCAAATCATTGCATGTGCATAAGGAAGCACTGTAGCAACACTACCACCAGCCAGCAACCACTAAGGAGCTAATGACTTTGCCTTTTCCTTCCTGGTATACAATGAGGGAAATGGAAATACATACTGGCCAAGTAAAGTCTCCACCAGCTCCCGGCAACACCTGTTAGCAATGGCACCATCTGCAAGGAGGGGGGTCTTGGGAACTGGTTCCTGTTCCTCATTGTTTATGTCTGGGTCTGAAAGGTCGAGGGTACAGGGATACAGCCTTTTGGCTCTGTTTTTAAACCTGATGCTCAGGTTAAAATTCACAAATTAAACATGTGGGACATCCTCTAGCACTGATGACAACCTGTAAAAAAGGGCAGATAAACGTGCTGTTTAACCAGCCTGGCCTCCAGAAAAGAACGGTCACCATGTAAACTGCCTGTTTTAAGTGGTACATAGATTGCATTAAACTCACAAACTACACATAAGACTTGTGTGAGACAGCATTAGTTAGCCCAGGCTGAAATGTACCAGGAACTGTCTTAAAAATACAAACAGCTATGGCTCTGTGTCCAGAAATATTTCCCAGCACTCTTTAACAGTGCTGATGCAGCCTAAGCTTTCCATATCTGTGTCCCAACATGGTGTTACTCAAGTAGGCAGTTGGGATCTTTCTGTCTGATAAAATCGGGTTGCAGGATGCCTAGAAATTTCCAGCTGACTTGGGATGCCTTGCAGATCCCAAGGCTCTGCATACTCTTTTTCCAGCTAGGCTTGGTAAGACTGATCTCCTCCATTTTACCTCTATTACTGGGCCACACTAGAACAACCATGCATCATGGGAGCTATACATTATGTACAGGAGCTGTGAGTGTTAGCATTGCCTCTGTCTCAAGTGAATATTTCACTGCTTAACTGATTGAGAGCGCTGGTCAAAGGCCAGATATCCCAACTGATTTCAGTAATGAGCTTTGAGTTGGTCTAAACCATGCTAGACTCCTAGGCAAGAAAGACAGGATACTTTTTATTTTGATGGACACATTTTCCCCATTCTTGTCTCTTTGTGAAGGTAGGGCATGTTACTGAGAATGGCAGGCAAATTTATAAACTTTTGTCTAAAACCAGAGATTTTCCTACAGAAAGCACCAGCCAGATCTGTCATAAATCAATAAACCGTACCGGAGAGGTCCAGCTGCCAGCAGACTTTTGACAGGAGCTGCACACACCAGGGCCAGCTCTGGGGAGAGCTCTCTGACCCTGCCCCACCGCGCTCCTCCTACTCTGTTTGCCCAGGTGTGTTCTCTATTCACAGGAACATACATCTGAAGGACCTGCATTGAAGGGAGTGACTGACAGCTGCACAGGTGTCATAGAACAAAGTCTCTGAAATAGAGAGAGCGCAGCAAGGATGTGCACAGTTTCTAGTTCTGCAGTTTCTTTTTCTAAATGGACTTGGAGAAGGCCCTTGTGATAGAAGTGCTGAGCCTGGAGACCCATGGGGAGTAAGGGATCTACCCCTCTTGAAAACACACCATTCAACTGGAGCAAAGGACGTAATACATACAAACAATACAAAACCAGATAGATACCTCTTCTCCACAGATACCTGGAATCAAAAATGAAAAGAAGAGTTAATAAAAGTCACACCTGTGATCATGGAACACATGTTCCATGGTTCAGAATGAGGACTAGGAGTAATGGCACCTTGGAAATCACTCCAGTGTTTTAATATTTTTGAAGAAAACAACCAGGCAATAGTATTGATGTTCTCTAGGAGAAGAGTACTGGGGAAACACTGATTCCTGCAGAGCACTTTGACAGGATACTGTGCAGAGAGAAGATAACATCATTTTCTTTAAAGAATCTCATCTGTTCGGAAGCCCGTAGTGCAGAATAATTCATCAAAGGAACTGAATTATTCTTCATTCTCCTCTAGAATTATTATTCATCCTCCTCCTCATCCTCCTCCTCACTCATTACCATCTTCAAACAGGCCTACGGCCTCCTCCATTTTTGCCTTCCATCCTTTACAGACACAAACTTCATGCTCCTAATTTCCACCTTGACTCTTAAACACACATACTCTATACCTACTGTGTAGTATCTTCAAAGAAAACAGGATCTGATATTATTGTGTTCAGATAGCAAAGTATAGTTTTGCATTAAGGGTATTTCACAGTCCATGCAGGGTTTGTAAAAATCCGAGGCCATACTATTTCTGCAACCTTAGCATATATAACATAATGGAATCTGTCAAAATAATCTCTCCATAATGCCAAGATAGAGCACTGCACCCATTTCTGCTACCTTGACAGCAGAATTTTTCCACTGCACCAAAGTCAAGCATGGAATTGAGAACACACCTGGACAAACACAGCAGAAGGAGCAGTAACTGACTGGGTCAGAAAGCTTGAAGGCAACATAGCGTAAACTCTTCTATGCATCTCTCAATGATTGGCTCCTACAACAAGATTATTTAAAGAACTGCAAATCTTCTGAAATCTTCGCCTGTTAATCTAGTGTAAGTTGGTAGGCTTCAAATTTGTTAACTAGAATTGAGCTTTGGGAGAATTACGGAACTATGCCCAAGGGAGTTTAGAAACCTTCACAAGAAGGCTCTCAAATCATAGGTGAGTGATGGCTCCCTCTCCAAAGAACAGGTGTGAACCTGCAGCTTTACATACCTTTCATGAAAGGGCACAAATACCTAGCACAGCTTACTTCTAGCTATCGCTCAAAAAATCCACACAACCCACTGAAAGAGCATATTATTTTCTGAACCTTCTTGGCCCAATACCAAAGCTGTGGTTCTTGCTTGGTCTCTCGCACTAACCCCAATGAACTGAGAAAGTCTCACCAGCACTGCAGGCACGGTGACTTCTCTGAACCACATCCTGACTTGTAAATTCAAATCTAGCCGTGAAGCATGTAAGCACTTATAGAAGTTGAAAAATATTTACAAGTTGGTAAACTGGTTCAACCAAAACCACAAGATTTAGAAACCACCAAAGACTTACAGATCTGAATGCTGTGGCATAGGAATCATCTCTAGTGTTAACAAAGAATCAAAACCCAAACCAGAACCTAGTAGTAGAGTTTGGGGTCCTAGATAAAGCACATTCCACCAGAATAATTGTGGTGAAGCTTCAACTACATGTGACATATTTGTGGATCCCTTTGTCAGGTGAGATTCTTAATTTTGGCAAAGCCACTTACTTTCTCAATTAACTTTGATTACACCCCAGGAGCTCCTTCTTGGTGACAGGACCAAACAAAACTCATTTTGTATAGAAATAGTTCTAGTAAACTGAACTAGAAACATTGCACTAGCTTGGATGACCTGATCTTTGTGGAAGACCTTGCACACTGCCAGATGGGGGCAGGAGGCTACACTCAAAGTCAGGATATTTCCCAAAAATCTTGTGACCATACCTTTTCACCTTAATGTAGGACGGAGCACATGATTGGAGATGAACTATGCAGCAAGTGATAGAGTCCTGCCAACAATTACTAATCAAAGGCTCAGAATTTTAAAATTAAAAGGCATGTTGGAGAAGCACCATTGTAAAACAGATATTCAATATTAGACGCAATTCACAATGCTGCACAATCTGCACCAGCTATTTTGATAACACACATACATATATGCCAGGTACAAAGGCATGCCATCTTTCTGGAGGCTGTATGAAGAATGGGACAGGGAAAATCTCTTCTTTGTGAGGAAAGGTATCAGATGTTACACTACACAGTGTTATGGGACTCAGCTAAGTGCTTAAACAGCTATGGGGCACACTACAACAACTAAGCATATTTGTTTTCCATAGGAAGCAATGAGATGATTTACACCATATCATACATTGTTCTGGCTATACAGGCAGAAAGCTGGGCAATGTCTGGATTTCAAACTGTGGTTCCACCAGCCAGGAATCTCAGAGGGTAATATGTCAGTACTGCAGCTGAGCAGGCTTCTTGTGCTCACTCTGGTCAATGGCTGCTTGGATCCTATTGGTTTCAGGCTACTTTTCTTCTCCTTCTAGAAGAGTCAGAAGAAGGAGGGAGAGGTGGGAGAAATCTGTTCTTTGAGAGAACTCTCAAAGTCCTAAAGAGTTCATCACCAGTCTTATGCTGAGTTTCCCCTTGCTGTGAAGCCATGACTCACAGAATTCCCATCTACAGCACAGGTGCACCAGGGGAGGTTTAAGTGGATATTAGGAAAAATTTCTTCACTGAAAGGGTGCTGAAACAGGTTGCCCAGGGAAGTGGCTAAGCCACCATCCCTGGAGGTATTTAAAAGACATGGTACTTAGGAACATGGTTTAGTGGTGGACTTGGCAGTGTTAGGTTTATGGTTGGACTCTATGACATTAAGGGTCTTTTCCAACCTAAAAGATTCTATAGGCCTTTCTTCTAAAGGGTTCCTGAACTTGCTTCTGAAAAAAAGATAATACAGTCGCTTCTCATACCCTGCTTGTCACATGGTAAACAGCAGGATTAGGGTGTTCAGAGAAATATCCATCAAGAGGTATCCCACATGGCTCTTTATTATTCCCTTTCTTACTATGTAAACATAAGCAAACACAGCTTCTTGCCTAAATTTACACCTGTCAAGAAGAGAGACTAGTGAGCAAGGGCAGGCCTCCTGGCTGCACCACCGTGGCCGTGGAGAAGAGCTGCCCCACATTTGCACAGCAGCCACGGTCCTGCTGCTTCCTGGCCATCCACTTCACAGCCGTTTGGATGATCTTGTCACCTATGATGATGTACTGCCTGGGTTTCAACAAGCATTTGGTCACTGATGCTGTCAGCCTAGGATAGGGAGCCTCAGACAGGAGAATAGGCTACCCGCAGAGTTGGTTCTAAGTAGTGACAGAGAGTTTAAGGAAGACTTGTTCCTTACTGTACTGAGGAGAGAAAGACATTTATTTACCAGAAGTCACCTTTCACATGACCCTCTCAAAATCCAGTGGAGGATCCATTGCTATGTTTGAACAGAAGCTCCCTCTGGTAGCCTGGGTGGGAGAGAAGTAAGAGTGAATTTTTTTCCAGAAGCAACAACTGCAGTCCCTCTGCCATAGTCACATTGTACTCCTGGAGAAGGAACATCTGATACGGTTCCATGATAATGGAACAAAGAAGTCACTCAGTACTCAGGATAAAGAAATTGTGTAACAGATTTGATGAACCTGTCTGCAAGAATCCTACAGCTTTAATCTGTAGCTGCCAGATGTCCTTTCTTCTCCAGGTACTGCAGCACACAGCTGATGGGGGCAAACGCCACCATGTTCTGCACCACAGACGATGCATCTGTCTGGGATGCAGAAACATGCAGTCCAGGTTCTCCAGTGACGTCACTTGGACATCAAAGATAAAGGACAAAAAGTCAAGGGCAAAGCTCCGATATTCAGGCAAATGGGGTTTGCGTCCATAACATCACTCCTTACCGCATTATCTCTGCCTGCATTCCACCTCAAATCCTCTCAACATTTGTCCAGCTACATAAGTTATCCCCTTTACCATATTCTGCAAGCCTCCACTTGGCTTCATCCATTTCTATGCACGTCATTCATCACCTTCAGCATTTTCTCATACATGCAAAATGCAGCTACGTCAGTAACATCTTGGTTTAGTGTAGTGACTCAGAAGAAAGAGTTGCTGTAGGAGGAAATTACTGTTCAGACCAGTCTTCACCAAGTAATTTCTACTTGTTCCAATTTCAAAACATGGATTTCAGTAAAAAAATGGCACTTTTTACTCAAAGCAAAATGTATCATCTCCATTTTGGGCACTTTCAAGTGAAGCAACACAGCTGAAAAAGAGGACTATGCTGGGTATATCTCAAAAATAACTGAAATAATGGGCAGGTCACTATCTTCAACTGGTAGTTAACCTAATCCTGGAACACCACTGAAGCGTTCATTTAAGCGTGACTTGCAAGTTATTCCAGATTTACCAAACCCAATTGTTCAGAAAGTAAGCTAAAATCTTTTTTTCAAATAATAAACACATAAAACACACAGACACAAAACACACACATTACTAGCAAGTTTATATAAATTATGTTCCCACTATGGAAGGGCAACTCTTCCTCATGTACTAAGGGTTTTCCAGCACCAGCACCTGCTCACAGTAGATTTTCACCCCCCAGGCCCAAAATTCTGTCATGACTAAGGCTCTCCCTGCCTTTTCAACTCACACCTACCTTCTAGAGAGAAGGGGAAGTGATGAGATTTATCCACAAATAAGGTTTACAGCTTTTGGAAAACACACAGGACAACACATTAAGGACAGTATAGCAACAAAAACTGTTCACATCTGCAAGGCTTTGGGACTGTGGTTGAACAAAGACTTTATAACACAGATTAAGGACCAACATTTGTCCTCCACCCACTCTAGAGGAACCAGGGGAAGTCTTGCATTGGGAATGTCTTGGCACCTACGTGTTGCCATTCCCTAATGGTGGCCAGTGTATTGTGTCTCTCATGCAGCCGCACAGTACAAATGGGCTCAGCCCGATTCCAGAAATCCTCAGGGAAAAAGAGGAACAAACTGTGCAGAGTTCAGAGGACTGGTGATTTCTGTAGAGGACAAACTGGTAGTTTAAGGAAAATGTATGTTGGTGCTCTGAAGTGATTTTTGTTTTTTCCCTGCGTACACAACTTGACATCATTACCCAATACATAAAAATGGAGTTAAAGGCTTGCCGTGTTCTGAAACACTCAGTTATTGGAGTGCTAAACCTCAGGTCTAGGGTCAGAGAGATCAATGACCTAACCAGCATGGCAGAAGCAACCTGGACAAGACAGACTCTTGGTCTAAGGCAAAGAGCAAAGCAGAATCCTGGATTAGCTTGAGCCACAGCCTGAAGAGCACAGCAACTCCCAGATGACCTTCTCCTCTCTGTCTCCTTTGCTTTCTCATGCAGGTTGATGGCTGTAACATCTCAGACAAAAGTCTTGTGCTCCTCAGCACATGGGCAGGCAGTGCGGTCACAGCTCACGCATGACTCCAACTGGTACTCCATGGTCTTGGCCAGCGTAAGCTGGGTCTGTCCCAGATACATAGGAAGACAGAGTTAGCAGCCACTGACAGGACATGTGGAGGCTTCACAGCAGACATCATTACAAGACAAGGGAGAAAGTGGGTGTCATTTTAATACACTATTTCTTTAACAGGGAATTTAGAAGATGCTGGAATAGCAGCGAACTGTACATCCCATTCAGACCTGTTATGGGTCTAAGTAGTGTTTTGATATATGGAAAGGGAAGTAAAGCTTGTGCTGGCTGTTGTAGACTTTTATCACAGTCTATGGAAAAAAGGGAGGGCTAAAGTATTATTTGATATCTTTTTTAAAACCAGTTCCAAATCCACTGTGTGTCTAGGGAGTGATTTATAAAAAGAAACAAGAAAACCTGAGCTGAATATGAGACCTTACCCAAATGCACCTTTTCAAACACTTGAATATAGTAGCTTTCAGCATAAATGACTCCCCCCAGATCATGGAATATGGTAAGGCCAGACCTGCAGAGAAAGGTTTGAAGGCTGTCAGTCCTACTGTGGAAGAGATCCCAAAGCCATCACTGCCCAAGACACAAAACATGATGCTTTCCATTCTATTACAGTATTAGGGACGGTGACTTGAACTTGCTTCTCTCCTGAACCCCTGAAAAGAAGCCAGAGCCCAGGATAAAGAAAAGAGGATGAACATTTAAAAAAGTAAATAAATAAAACATCTCTGAATATATGTACTAATACAAGGATTACCTGCAGCACTTCCATCTGTGCTTTTTCAAGCTTTGCAATGCTGAAGAGAAGGCAGACCAGCTACATCACCATCTGAGGAAGTCACAGGAGTCATAGGTAGGGAAGGGACTTGCTCAGGGTTGCACAGTGACTCATAACCAGTGCCCAGGAGACAAATCCCATGCTGAAGGCCAAGCAGATGCTTCCTCCAGAAATATTAACCTTTCACAGGTGGGGGTGCTGGGTCCAAAGACGCAGCCCCCAAACCAGCCCTAACAATTCAAGTGGGACTCAGCCAGTGGGGAACAGGTCTGAGATCCAGGTCTCAAGGGGAAAACTGATGGGCACGTGACTCGCTTCATCTGTGGATCCTCTGGGAGAGGGAAAGCCATGGGTACTCCAGGAAATGAACACAAGGAATATCCAGACAAGATTCACAAAGGCAGCTCAGCACTTTGACAAAATGCACGGAGGTGGAAAGAAGAGGGCTTGGCAGACCGGTCCCTTTGTCAGAGGTAGACATTAGGAGGACTGCAGCTGTTAAGAGAGTGAAAACAGTTTTTATAGGTAGGAACAACAATTCCTCACAAAGAAAATAAGGAGCTCCTCACGATTAAATAAGCAGTGCATTGGCTTCTTTATCTCGCCATTTCAGTCCCATGTACTCTTTGCATTAGAGATTTAAACACCAAACCAAATATAACATATCAGAAAAGGAATTCTATGTTTCCTTACAATCTCTCTTCTTGGTATGTCACTAAAGCCATTCCTTCAATTTTCTTTGCCATCCTCCATTTCTTCTCCTTCCTACAGTCTTTCCTGAGGTCTTTGCATACAACTCAAGAAAACTAGAGCTTAACAACGACTCCACAAGGTGGCTGACTGTCCCATTTGTCACTGGTGCCAGTAGCAGAGGGCCCAAGAACCAGTCTGGCTGGTTCAGCAGCACCTTGTACTAGCAGCGTGGAACAAGCTGTAAGGCCCAAGGCTACATAGTCTAAGTCTTATGCTAAAATGAGAGCAGAGCTTTTAAATATCTAGGTGAATCTTTATTAGTATTAGTTGTTTCCTTGTTTTTAACTTTGGGGGGTTGGGGAGAATTCCCAGATCTTTTTGCAGCTGCGGGAGTGGGGAAAAAAAAAAAAGTCAGTATGCAAACTTACGAGCTCAGATTCAAAATTTAGGACCCCTCTGTGCTATATTCACTTGCATTACTCTGCTCTGCCGAGATCCCACCTGGAGAACTGCATCCAGCTCCGTGGTCCCCAGTACAGGAAAGACATGGACCTGTTGAAGCAGGTCTAGAGGACAGCCACAAAAATGGTCAGAGGGAATAAACACCTCTCCCATGAGGAAGGCTGACAGAGTTGGGGTTGTTCAACCTGGAGGCGAGAAGACTCTGGGGAGACCTTATTGTGGCCTTCCAAAATATAAAAGGGGCTTATAAGAAAGAGCAACTTTTTACCAGGACCTACAGGACAATGGGCAATGGTTTTAAACTAAAAGAGTGTAGATTTAGATTAGATATAAGAAATAAATTCTTCACAATGAGAGTGGTGAGACAGCAAAACAGGAAGTTGTGGACGCCCCAACGCTGTAAGTGTTCAATGTCAGGTTGACCAGGCTTTGAGCAGCCTGATTTAGTGAAAGAGGGCCCTGCCCATGGCACGGGGGTTGGACTAAGTGATCTTTAAAGGTCCCCTCCAACCCAAACCATTCTGTGATTCTATGAAGAGCTTGTAGGAGTGTACCTTCGGAAGGTGAAGAAGTCAGCTGGTTAATCAAACCACAAGGGAAGACATCTTCTGCATTCCAGGGGCAGAGGATCAGTGACAGGCATTGAAAATTACATTACCCCTGGTACAAAGCAGTCCTCATTGACTTCACAGGGATAACCTCTATTTTGGGAGTAAAACATAGAATACACCTGTATAATCACACAAGANGAAAGAGGGCCCTGCCCATGGCACGGGGGTTGGACTAAGTGATCTTTAAAGGTCCCCTCCAACCCAAACCATTCTGTGATTCTATGAAGAGCTTGTAGGAGTGTACCTTCGGAAGGTGAAGAAGTCAGCTGGTTAATCAAACCACAAGGGAAGACATCTTCTGCATTCCAGGGGCAGAGGATCAGTGACAGGCATTGAAAATTACATTACCCCTGGTACAAAGCAGTCCTCATTGACTTCACAGGGATAACCTCTATTTTGGGAGTAAAACATAGAATACACCTGTATAATCACACAAGAAGGCCAAGAAAACTTAACAAAATGCTCACACTGCCGACAAAGCATGACAGTCTGCTACCTGTGGGTGATTTCTTGGCTA
>VZSF01011291.1:0-26131 GCA_013398295.1 Chionis minor
GAAGGGAAGGGAAGGGAAGGACAGGATCTGGGGAGACCTCAGAGCACCTTCCAGTATCTGAAAGGGGCTTCAGGAAAGCTGGGGAGGGACTCTGCATCAGGAAGTGGAGCCATACGATGAGGGAGAATGGTTTTAAACTGGAAGAGGGGAGATTTAGATGAGATATTAAAAAGAAATTGTTGCCTGTGAAGGTGGTGAGACTCTGTTGCAGGTTGCCCAGAGAAGCTGTGGCTGCCCCATCCCTGGAGGTTCAAGGCCAGGTTGGACGGGGCTTGGAGCAACCTGGTGTAGTGGGAGGTGTCCCTGCCCAGGGCAGGGGGGTGGGACTGGATGGTATTTAAGGTCCCTTCCAACCCAAACCATTCTGTGATTCTGTGGTTCTAAATATTGTTGTTGATGCAGAAGTCATACCTTGCTCACAATATCTACGAGCAGCACAAGCAGCGAGTTCTGCCTCAGACTTTGTATTACTTACGTAGAAAATTAAGCCTGGACTTTGCAGTCTGTGAAACAAGCTCATGCAGAGGGTTAGGGGTAATGGTTCCGCACTGGACATGAAGTCTCTATCAGTAATTCTTGAACTAATTGCTTTGTAGAGCTCGCAGTCTCACTTGAAATTTAGGCACCTAGAGAGAAATCAGGGCACTAAACATCTTTGAAGAGTGGTATCGTATATTTTTCTCTTTGTTCTGAAAGAGGTCATTTATGCAATGCCCGCACCCCTGCAGCTTAGTGCTTTGCACTGTTATTTCAGAAGTTAAAAGCTATTTTAATCGCCAGCGCAGCGTGACAGAAAACCTCGTTGCTTTGCGGCGATGGTCATATCATTGCGATACTGCCAGCTCCCTTAGGAACTGTGGAAGGCAACTTGCAGGCTGTAGGTGAGCCGGGTTTAGCCAAATAAGTGCATTAGAAGGAGGCCGTAGCATAATATGGAGTCGCACCGTAATTAGGCTCCTGGTTTTTCTGCCTTGTCCATGAAACAGAGTCAGTGGAACAGGACAACTTTTATAAATTCAGGGAGGGTCAAAATTATTATAACTAACCGTAACAACTCTTGGCTCTTTGAGGGCTTTTATCCAAATGGCTCCAAGCCCTTGCTCTTCACAGAGAGAGATAAATGTAATTATCACAGTTCTAAAGCGGGGAAAGCCGAGGCTTAATTAACTGCTCATGGATATACAGCAAATCAGTAGCAGAGATGGGAACAGAAACCAGTTTTCCTGACTCCCATTCGGGCTGTAGTCACTGGATCCCGGTGCCATCTCCATCAAGTAGCAACTGCAGGGGGATAAACACGGCAAAAAGTCCCAGTGGGATAAAGCTGAGGGTGGCCCAAAGAGCACCTAGACAGCCCCGTGGCCAGCTGAAGTGGTGCTGGGATACACCAGTGCTCTGGCACTTAGTGAACTGGGACCAGCACCAGAAACCTGCCCGTTGTATGTATGACACCAGTTTGCTCCTCATGGTGTTGTCCTCGTAACAGTTTGCTCGTGGGAAAGGGCTCCTGCTGCGGCATCGCCCACCTGGCTGCTCCCTGGCTCTCTCCACCGCTGCAGATGGGACTCCCGGCTTTATCCCAGTGGGGAAAGTCAATAGTCTAGGATGAAGCCACAGCGACATACACCCTACGCCATCCACTTAGCCTTCTTGCTTTCCAACCTCCGTCGTTTTTGTCCTGACCTGCCCCTCACCATCGGTGCAGGCTCGGCTGGGACCTGCGGCCACTGGGACCTGTGCTGGGCGACTCCTTCTTCCCAAAAGCGGCACCTGGAAAAAGAGGCTGTGCTAAGAGAAGCAGAGATGAGATAAACCACAGATTGATTCCTGAAAGGCAGCATTTAGCCGCTGTTCTCCCAAAAGGCTGACAGTGGAGGACAGCCTTGAAATGATGACGAAGACAATGTGAGAGCTGGAGCCCCTCTGCTGGGAGGACAGGCTGGGAGAGCTGGGGGGGGTCAGCCTGGAGAAGAGAAGGCTCCGGGGAGACCTTCCAGCCCCTGCCAGTGTCTGAAAGGGGCTCCAGGAAAGCTGGGGAGGGACTCTGGATCAGGGAGTGGAGCCATAGGGTGAGGGGGAACAGTTTTAAACTGAGAGAGAGGAGATTTAGATGAGCTATTGGGAAGAAATTGCTGCCTGTGAGGGTGGTGAGCCCCTGGCCGGGGCTGCCCAGAGAAGCTGTGGCTGCCCCATCCCTGGAGGTTCAAGGCCAGGTTGGACGGGGCTTGGAGCAACCTGGTGTAGTGGGAGGTGTCCCTGCCCAGGGCAGGGGGGTGGCACTGGATGGTCTTTAAGGTCCCTTCCAACCCAAACCATTCTGTGATTCTATGAAAATGTTCTGTTCTGACTAAACTGTGCCAAAACAGAGGAAAAGACCTCTCTTTTACCCCTTTCGCTGACTCTGGGCCAGGTATTTTGAAACTCTCTGTTGCCTCAATGCCTACACAACTTGGGTGCAGAGCTACGCTGAGCTGTGTCCTCCTTGTGCACCACCAGCTCTGGAAGCCAAGGTGCTCACAGCGTCTCCACAGGTTCTGTGGACGTCTCTTCAGCCATCCAACATTTGTTTTTCCCCGCTAGAGTTTTGATAGAAGTTGTCTCAGCATATGAGGAGAATTCATCACTACACAAGCGACATCCCTTTCCTGTTTTGGGTCAAAATGTAACCTTGAGCTAGTGGAATAAATCAGACTCCAGTCCCTGTGCCTCCCTGAGCGCAGTGTCTGCAGTCATTTATCTAACTCCAGGAAGAAAATCGAGTTAAAATGCCCAGAATGAGATTTTTTTCTAGCATTTACTGATGACTTAGGACATTGCAGCAATGAGGCTTTCAAAACAGGAAGGTATCTCTGCTCCAGGCTGAAAGAACATCCTTTAGCACGGCTGGCAGGGAGCTTGCTGCTCACACCCTGGGATTTTGCTGGGAATGGGAGTAGGTGCAGCCGTGGCAAGGGGTGACGCTGGTGGCAGAGAGGAACGTGTAAATAGGAATTGTTGCTTCCAGTCACAAGCAGAAGAGTTATTTAGCATTCACTCAGCTTACTACAGGACAATGTTGTTGTCATTTTGATCCCACTAAAGCTTAAGGGCGAGGGAGGATGAGGCTCCAGGCAGGCACAGTACTGCAGGAGGAACCCAGCCCCAAAGGCTTCCGCGGGAGAAACGTGGGATGGGGCAAAGGGACTAGGCGGGAGTACAACAACACAAGGGCAGAAAATATGCAAGTGCTGCTCTGCAGGGAATCCCAAAATGATGGAAAAGAAGGGGACGGGCTGTCTGTAGTAAGTTAGAAAAATCTAGAGGAAGGCTGGAGCTGTGACCCAGGCTAGGAAGGAAGTTCTCCGAGGCCACCTATATTCCAGTAAATTAATCACACCCAGGGCCTTTCTGTGGTGCTGAGTCCAACAGACCGGGAAGAGCTGGTGTCCATATCATTAAATTCTCTCAGCTGCCAAAAGATGATGTCTGACTCCACACGGACTCCTGGGAGCTCTCCCTGGCTTTTGCTAATTGCCAAGTCACGCCCAGAAACACAGACGTTAATTTGCACGAGCCAGAAACCTGCCAGGGAGAGCCCTGACAACTGAAATTCAGTGCCCAGGTCCAGCATTGGTCCATGCTCACGCAACCAAAGTCTTTGCTTGGCTCTTGCTGTGACTTCCCTTGCCTGGATTTGACTAACTCCTGCAGACATCTGCCAGCCACGGGTTGCTCCAAGCCCCGTCCAACCTGGCCTTGAAGACCTCCAGGGATGGGGCAGCCACAGCTTCTCGGGGCAACCCCGGCCAGGGGCTCACCACCCTCACAGGCAACAATTTCTCCACGATATTTCATCTAAATCTCCCCTCTTCCAGTTTGAAGCCATTACCCCTTGTCCTATCATTACATGCCCTTGTATTAAGTTCCTCCCCAGTTTTCCTGGAGCACCTTTCAGACACTGGCAGGGGCTGGAAGGTCTCCCCAGAGCCTTCTCTTCTCCAGGCTGAACACCCCCCAACTCACTCAGCCTGTCCTCACAGGAGAAGTGACTGTCTCCAGAGACACATGCGTTGGGGGCACATGGGCACGGAGCTGAGGAGGGTTTCCCTGTGCAGCTCTGGCGAGGGAGGTCTTCCAGCATTAAGAGAGCGTGGACGTGGCCAGGCCAAGCATTGAGTGTGGGCTACGTGTTGCAGCAGAGTGATGGAGGGTGATCATAAGAGCCCTGGAAGATGTACTGGCTGGTACAACTGTCACTCCCCTCTGCCCATGTCACCAGTCAAAGCGGTGAGCCAAACTCTTATGGGTTCTCCATCCCAGTCCCTCCTTCTGCTCCTGGCCCGATCCCAAAGGCAGCCGTGAACTGTCTCTGGTTGTGCCACCATCACATGTTCTCTAGGACAGAAATACACGTGGTGGACACCTCTTCTGTTCCTGGTTTAAATGGGGCTTTGAAAACTTGCGGTCTTAACTAGGTTGAGTGGAAGTGGTCATTGGCATTTTTGGATGCTACATGCATATGCATGTATGTACATATATGCATCTCCTATTTAAGATTCTCCAGTGTGACTTTGTAGTAATGGTTTTCAGCTCGGATGGCGCTTAAAGATATCCACATGCTGGTTTTTGTCTCAAGGCCTTGAAGAGAGAAATGGAGACTCTGGTTGTTTGCTGTGGTAGTAGCCTGATCCATCGCCCAGCTACCTTCTTCAGAGGAGGAATCTCAAAAAAGAGGAGTTTTAGGAGGCCAGTAAAGGTGCTTATTTGTGAAAACCAACCTGAAAACCGGAGGAAGGCAGCAACAAAGGTGCTGCAAGTGGAGACGCCACCGCAGCCCCCCTGCCACTACCTTCCACTGTGCAGATGCTACCAGCAGTAAGAGGAGCCCTGAGCATAGCACAGGTTCCCCTGGCATCACCAAATCCAGAAGCTATTCTTGGACACCACCTACTGGCATCTTCCCTGTTAACTCATCTCAAGGTGAAGAGCTGTGCAGGGTGGCGGCGGTATCCCAAACCTGGCAGTGAAGAGACAAACTTGACCTTCCCAGACCTTTGCAGTGAATGTCCGGTTCGTTTTCCTGAGAGAGGGGAGCTTGTGGAAAAGCTCCATTTTGTAAGGGAGGAATTTTCACGTGGGACTGGGAAAGGGGATGCTGATGTCAAAAGAAGCACCATGAATGGAGGCGAGTAAAAGAAACAAGAAAAAAAAATAAAAAGAGGGAGAAAAAAGTCTACAGGCACTAGTGTGGAGTAAACTGGAGGTCTTCCCTACCCCAGGGAGGGGGTATTTTATATCCATCAAGTGCCGGTTTAGATGGACTTTCAAGACCCAGAGCGTTTAAGTCCATGATCTTTTTTTTTTCGTCAAGGTTTGTGTGGCGCCAAAAAAAAAAACCCCAACCAAATAAAACCTTTTTAGTTTTTGGATGCAGCATTTTAAATGGGAAAGGGAGAGGTACGGCTCCTGACCGCTCTGCCTTTTGGCACCAATCCCAAAAAACGTATTGCTGATGTTTATAATTCCTGGCAGCCGTGACAGACAGACAAAAAACACCCAAAGAACACCCAAAGAACAAAGGACCGTAGTGGTCAGTCATCCTCATTTTCACAGGAGGCGAGGGTTGTGCTCAACCTCTGCGTGGTGTCGCTGCATGCGATAGGAAGAAGCCTCCCAGCTGCAGTTACTCCTCAGGGAGGATGCGATCCTGTTGGTCACTCAGTCTCCTGGCTGTGACCTGCTGCAGCTGTGGGGTTTTGGCAAAAAACCAACCCCCAGGAGGTCCCAATGGATCCTAATTGCTCTGAGCAGCCTCAGCTGGGGCCTCCGCCCACACCCTCTGCCCAGCAGTTCTAGTTAAGCTCAGCCTTGGGCTGTCTTGCAGATGGGTTGGTCTTTGCTTTTCCCACCTGGACGGAGCCTTTGGGTCTATGTTGTAGCTTGTCTCCATAGCCTCTTTGTTGACTGCAGCCCCTGGGTCAGCTCTGGACTTGGTGGACCCCTTGGCTGTGTCTGGGGCTGCTGATGGATGCAGCCCTGCTCAGGTACTGTTGGGCCATGGCTGCAGGTGAGCAAACTGCCTGTGGTGGGGTATCCTTGTCCCCTGTTGTGGGGCAGTGCTGCTCCCTGACATAGGTCAATGTTATTCCCACTCTTTCACTTCTTGTCCCTAATCCCCTTCAGGGCTTTCCAACAAGAGTTTCTCCTGTTTATAGGTGTATGTGTATTTTTTCCTGCTTATATTTGTATCAGAGACCACCTCATTTAATTTTCTTTTCCCTTGGGAGGTCTAAGTTTAAGATCATAAATGACTTTACCTTCTCATAAGATGATAGAGAAGCCTATGGTGCTGCCACCTGCCCAAGGCTTGTTGGGGGTCCCTGTTGCCTACTGCTGGGTTCCTGAGTCTGTTCACCTCCTTGTTGTCCATTAGGTCTCTGCCCACAAGCTGTTTTTTGCTTTCGGTCAGGTGAAGACTCCATCCCTTTGATTTTTACGTCTGTATTCCTCTCCTGTTCTCAAAGATGGTCTCCCAGGTTTTCTTATTTTAAGGGCTGTGGATGAGATGTTTCTCCAAAACACCTCTGCAAGCTGTACTAACTGATAATGAAATCTGTGATTTCATGGCCTGGGGTTGCCATGGAAGAATAGTTCTGAGCAACAAGTTCTATTCAAGACACAAAAATCCCTTGATTGTCCAGCTGGGAGGTCTTAGCTTAGGGTTCGTCCTTCTCTGTGACCTGAGCTCTTTTTCCAATTTTTTGTCTTGCCCTTCTGGGCTTAAGTCTGAGTTTCACTGGTGGTTGGGGGGGCAGAAAAGAAGCAGGGCTGTTCTGGTGCTGTGCATCCAGCGATCTGTGTGCTGCCGCCTCTGAGCAAGCCATCCGTACCTGCAGAGATCCTGCTGGCATCCCTGGATGGCCTCCTACTGAGGGTCAGGATGGTATAGGTAGGACAGTCTGGTGGGATTTTGAGAGGTTTGGTTTTTTTAAATATTAATTTCCTTTCCTGTTGGCTGCTTGTAGATGTTGTGAGGGATAAATGATGTATCTGGCAGGTGGAGCAGCCTTTGGAGGGGAACTTTGTTCAGTGTGGTGTACATAGGGTGGGAAACCGTAGCGTAATGGCTACCAATATCCAGAGCTTGCTGACATGATGGTAATTAGAGGCCTCTTCCTCCAGCAAAACTGAAATTCTCTGCCTTCAAACACTTCCACTTTCTGTTGTGTTGCAAAAGAAGGCTTTCATTGCTGTGCCATATCACCCAGGGCTCTCCTTTTGCATGAGTCCTGCCAAGTGGAGAGATGTGTTCCTGGAAAATACTTGCATGTCTCTGGCTCAACAGCTTTCTCTGATTGGGCAAGCTCTCTTTTTATGGCGAGTAAAACTGGAGGAGATTTATAGCCTACACTGGTACAATGTGATGCATCTGTGACATACAGCCCTTTCATCACAACAAATGATGGATCTCGTTGTTATTATGTTGTTTTATTACTGTAACAGGTAATTTTGAACTACACTTGGCCATAAAGGATGATTTGGTAGGCTGGAAGGCAAACACCAGAGCTGTTGTGGTTCAAACCCCCTTAAGAAGGAAAACTGTCTTGTGTGTCAGGTGTAGACTATTTCACACCGCAGAAAAACAACCTTACTGTTGGCTTTTTCTCTTTTTCAGGCTGCATTTCCTAATTTTAGAGGTGGAATTCATGTGCTCCTCTGACAGTGTTGGTGAGGTCTCTGGTGAAGTTATCTGTGTTTGGAGTAAGCCTTTTCATAATTAATACTAGCCCTAATTCTCCTCGATTTCCAGTCGCTTACAGGTAGCTGTTCAAAGTGGGTCTTGCATCTTCTGGTGTAGATCATCTTTGCAGAGCGGCATGGTAGACTGGTAGATTGTGTAGCCTACAATAATCTGTTTTATAACTTTTCTTTGTCTGTAAAATAAAAAAGCTAGGTGAGGATGATGCTGTGTAGAGCTGTAGGACTCAGCTCCATCACTTCCACGGACTTGAGAACAGAGTAAGTCATGACACATCTAAATTTGTGTGACAACCTGAGCTTCTGATGCTGAAGGAGATGTGGGGGTTGACCAACCAGCCAACCGCCTGTGTTGTGAACGGCCCACGCTATGTGCCAGTAATGTGCCTTAAACTGTGAGACTCCCAAAGCCCTGTTCCAAATGCACTTCCAGGCATTTGGAAGCTGTAACAGAGAAAAGGATGTTGTCATATTATCTGGAGAGCTGGCCGTTCAGCTGGCTTCCCTGGCACAGAAGCGAACTTGTAGTGATGGCACTAAAGCTTTGTGGATTTTGACTCTAGACAAGCCTCAACAGAATAACCGGTTCAAAACCCCTAACACAGTAAGTTTCACTAAAAATTAATTAGTAGGAAGGAAGAAAAGGAGGAAGGGCAGGCACTGCTTTGAAGATTGAGTTGCAAAAAGTAACGCCGTGATAACCCTGAAGGGTATTTGGACTAAAACAACATAGATTTTTGCACTTCAGTGGAAAAAAGATGGCAAAAGGATGATGTTACAGAGCTGGTGCTGCTTCCAAGATGCACAATACTGGGACTCCTGCCAGGTTTTTCTGACACTCTGAAATCTCAGTCCTCGACAGTGTGCTAGTGGCCTTCAAAAGGGGTGGCATGTCTGGAGCGTGTCCAGAGAAGGGCAATGGAGCTGGTGAAGGGTCTGGAGCACAAGTCTCTTGAGTAGCAGCTGAGGGAATGGGGGTTGTTCAGCCTGGAGAAGAGGAGGCTGAGGGGAGACCTTCTCACTCCCTACAGCTCTCTGAAAGGAGGGTGTAGCTGGGGGGGGGTGTGTGTGTCAGGTTCTTCTCCCAAGTAACAAGCAATAGGACAAGAGGAAATGGTCTCAAGTTATGCTGGGGGAGTTTAGGATGGATATTAGGAAAAACTTCACGGAAAGGGTTTCAAGCATTTAAACAGCCTGCCCAGGGAAGGGGTGGATTCACCATCCCTAGAGGTATTTAAAAGCTGGGTAGACTGAGGGACATGGGCTAGTGACGGACTTAGCAGCAGTAGGTGGATGGTTGGACTTGAAGATGTTAAAGGTCCCTTCCCACCTAGGTGATTCTATGGTTCTGGTGTTACTGCTGACCTTTCTGGAAGTCAGTTCTTTAGACACCTTTTGATGCTACCTGAGGAAGGAACTCCTGTCCCTCCAAAGAACAAGCCTTTCCTAAGGTATCTCAAGTCTGAAACAGAAGTTACCCTGAATTGCCAGATGCTCTGGGAGTAGGTCCTCATCTGCACCTCCAGGAGTAGGCAGGTCAAGTGGTGTGTAGTGGGACCTGGGAACCTTTGTAGGTCAAAAGAAACTTCTGTGAGAACCTGCATTTTTACCTCCCTGAGATGCAAAGCCCCTGTTTTCAGCTGGCTTTCCATGGGCTTGATCTCCAGTTTGGATGAGGAAAAAACCAGTCTAGTGCATGACCCTGGAGAGGCTGCAAAGCGCTCTGTGAGGATCTACATACGTGGGTGTGCATATATGCATCTTCATCACATGCATTTACTGTAGGCAAAAATGACAACGTTATTCACAGCTTTGGCTTCCCTATTCTTCCTGCTAGAGCTCCCTTTCTTTGCTTCTGACTTAACCAAAATTGCTTCTTTGGCTGCAGTTTTCCCTTGGTGCTGTTGTTTTTCCATTGTTTCTTGCTTGCCTCAGGCTTAGCTTTTTTCCTGAGGAGTCATAGTACAAAAGGTTTCACTGTTTTGGGGTTTTCTTGACCAAGTTTAGGAGGAAACAAACTTCTAACTGAAATAACTGTCTGATTATTTGAATGTTTCCATGTTCTGAAAAGCATCCTGGAAATCTGGCTGGAAGATCAACCTGTAGCAAAGGGTATGGGTTTTTTTGTCTTTGAAAAGTAGCCAAATAATTCTGTCAAGTTACAGGTCTGAAAATCCTTATTCGCATCCTTGTGGTGGGAGAGGAGCCAGCAGAGGCTGGTAGAGACTGCCTGTAGAAATGGTGTCTTCCCAAAGAGGAAGGGGATGGGGCAATTGAGCAGAATAATGAGCACTGAGACAGGTGGGTGGATGCACAAGCAAGGATGAGGGATGTGGGGGAAAAGGGTGAATGAAGCTTCTGTGGTAACCTAGACACAAGAGAACTGGTTAGAGGGCCTGCTGTCCAAAATTTGCCATGATACACAGAAGCTTTTGACCTCTGCATTTCTATATGGCCAGCCAAAAGCTGTGTTCTTTGTTGCCAAGGTTGTTCCCTTCCCTGGTCCATGGAAAGTTGACAGCTTTCCACTTGTCTTAGCTGTGCCAAGATCTCATGCCTGACATATAGGCCTTTAACAGAAATACTAATATTGGCATAAAGGAACTGGTGGCTGAAGACACCAGAAAAACAGCAGATGAAGGGTTAAAGGAGTGGCTGCAGAGCCATCCCACTTGTTTCATGCAAATAGCCCGAGGACAAAGAACAAGCTGAAGCCTTGGAGATAAAGATGTTGACCAAGGGCACTGGAGCTTTGAAATACCCAGATAAGGGTAACAAGCCTCATCCCTCAAGAGTTTCAGGCACAATTGAGTCACGACAGAGGGCTGGACATGGTGGTGTCCACTGCTGAAGGCTATAAAAGATGCATCCAAAAATAAAGAGGAGCCCAGAAGATGTGGTGAGGCCATGATGGTGTTATCCCATGTGCTTCCTGCTGCACACAGGGGACCCTGGCCAGACGGACACATACAGCTCTGTGCATGTGAGTATGTTGATGGGAGAGTGGGTAGAATCAACTTATTGGGTTCTTTTTAATAGAAAATCACCTTCCCTGTCTGTAAGGTCTTGCAACGAGTCTTCTTCCGCTAATTTCCCACAGCGATGTAAGAAAATGTTCCAGTTCTGCTAATGATTTATGTAGGAGGTGATATATATCCACATGATGGCATTTTCTGTATATTCCAGTTGCCTTAAAAAAAATCTAGATAATTGGATTGCAAAATTGCTGTGTCAAAGGAGTATTCGTGCCCAAGCTGGGTACTCAACTGCTCCGAATCTGAAGTTGTCTGCTTAAGCTTTGTGCTGCCCTCTTGTAGGAAAACTGCTGCAATCCAAATGTTTGCTGTGCTTCTCCTTTTCCAAGCACTCAGCTTGAGAGGCACGTTGCCCACGCGAGAGATGCACCCAATGCCATCAGTTATAGGTGATGCTGCCGCATTTACGCACCTAAAGCGGCATAACAATGCTATAAAGAAGAACCAGGCCACCCGAGTTGCAAAGCAGGCTTTTGGTGTGCGACCTGCCCTGGATGCTGCAGCTATAAAATGAAGGCGGCTCTTTGCTCCCACAGAACTCAGGAAAACTTGTGCTCCGACTGTGATCCAGGTGCCTTTTTTTTTTCCCCCCCCTTTCCTATCTGTCTCTGTTCCTGACCATGCTGGGTGGCCATGTGGGTGCTGCAAAATAGCTATTTATACCCACTGAGAGCTTATAGATGTCTGCTGTGCTGCTGTCAGTACAAGGGGCTTGTTACCTGCGGTGCCTTTTGCTCTTTCTCATGGAGCTGTGGGGAGAGAAAAATAAAAATAAATGCTTGTGAAGCATTTGGGGGTGATAGTGGTGAAGGCAGAGAAAAGCTACGCAGGAGGCTAATATGTCTGTATTCTTAAAATTGTTGAGGATGTAGAAGCAATGCTGGCCAACCAAAGTACTGAATGGATGCTGTTGGTTGTGTGTCACTCCTTTGGTGACACAGAGGAGGACATGGGGGAGTCTCGTGAGCAACAGTTGTGCCCTGTGATGGAATAAAATGAAGATATGGAGAATGGCTGGAGAGAGGCCCCCAGGAGAGGGACTTGGTGGGGGAGAGGCTCACCATGAGCCGGCACCATGCGCTGGCAGCCCAGAACCCCCCCGACTCCTGGGCTCCATCCCCACAGTGTGGGCAACAGGGCCGGGGGGGGATTCTGCCCCTCTGCTCCGCTCGGGGGAGACCCCACCAGGAATACTGCCTCCAGCTCCAGCTGTGGGGTCCCAACAGCAGGAGGACGCGGAGCTGGTGGAGCGGGGCCGGAGGAGGCCGCGGAGATGCTGGGAGAGCTGGAGCCCCTCTGCTGGGAGAACAGGCTGGGAGAGCTGGGGGGGTTCAGCCTGGAGAGGAGAAGGCTCCAGGGAGACCTTCCAGCCCCTGCCAGTCCCTAAAGGGGCTCCAGGAAAGCTGGGGAGGGACTTCATACAAGGGCATGTAGTGATAGGAAGAGGGGTAACGTCTTCAAACTGGAAAAAGGGAGATTTAGATGAAACTGCAGGAAGAAATTCTTCATTCTGAGGGTGGTGAAACTGCCACAGACCCTTGGGCTGCCCTTCAAGAAGCCTCCCTGTGCTTCACCTGTAAGTGAGAACATGTGGGGAGAATATTTCCTGTTTGCCTTGTGAAGTTAGGCTTAAAGACAGAAGTATGTTGTGTGTGTGTCCCCCCCCCCGTCTTTCTCTCACAAGAGTGGGGCAGGGTTAGTTTTGAGTGACTTAAATGTTTGCAACAACATGCTTAATCTAGAGTTCAAGGAAAAGATTTGTTGGTGATCAGTCAATGAACTTTAGTGTGGCAGCTGCCTTGAAGTCCAGTTGAAAAATAAATGTTTAGTGGATTCCTATTACTATTCTTGCTCTCTCAAACCTACAGAGATTTCCCTGCTGCCAATGGGTGGATTTGTTCTGTTCTCTGACAACAAAAAGCCAGATGATTCTCCTTCTTAAAAAAAAAAAAAACCAAAGGGGATTGCTAACACAGATCCTCTTCGCTGTGTGCCCATCCTAGTGTGCCCGCTCAAATCCCATCCCTTCTAGCAGCATGGAAAGGTTAATCCCTGGCATTGAAGGCACCCAGATTAACTCATAGCAGGATTAGGATGCTTGAGCTGGCGTTAGAGGATTTAGGATATTTGGTTCTCAACGTTTGCTGAACTTGGCCTGAAAATGTTTCCCGAGGAGGCCACTGACTCCCAGGTGCCACTTTGCCTGGCACGTTGGGAGAGGTTGGAGGGAAAGCAAAGATTAAATGGGAGTGTTGAGCAGGCAGAATGCATTTTGGGTTGGGACCAGTTATTGTTGCTGGTGGGGACAAAATACTCTGGTGATGGGGTCTGGAGGTGCCGAGGTCCTGCCTCTCTGGGGAGGTGTTTGTGGTAGCTGCGAGGGCTGTCCAGTGATTCCGTGTGGCTCGGGATGGAATTTCTGCCTTGACCCAGAGATCCCCCCTGGTGGCTCGGTCTGGGACAGGAGCCGTGTTGGTCGTCGTTCGCATTGGCACTTGGGAGTCGCACAGAGCTGTTCTTCGGGTCAACTCTTCCCTGCCTACGTGCATCCTGTGGTGTTGAAAACTTCTCCTTTTGAAAGGCTATTTTATTTGAAGTTGCTTGGCTGGGAGCGAGTACAGCCACTAACCTGGCACTGGTTTTAGAATCACTTGGGTTGGAAGAGACCTTCAAAATCGAGTCCAACCATAAACCTATGCCAAAACCACCCCTAACCCATGTCCCTCAGCACCACGTCTACCCGTCTTTTAAATACCTCCAGGGACAGCGATTCCACCACCTCCCTGGGCAGCCTGTTCCAATGCTTGAGAACCCTTGCGGTAAAGAAGCTTTTCCTAATATCCAACCTAAACCTCCCCTGGCACAACTTGAGACCATTTCCTCTTGTCCTATTGCTTGTTACTTGGGAGAAGAGATTCTTTTGTTCAACTATTTCTGCTGGTCTCCAGATAAGAGCGAAACAACTCCTTCCTAGGTGGTATTAGAGTCTTCCATGCGGAGGAAAAGTGCCTGTGAAATGGCTGCCCTGGTGCTTTGCTTTCTGGAGCTTCCTGCTAATGACTGTATGTGCCATTAAGTGGGTTAGTCGCCCGCAGATGGACTTGTCTGAGTTCCTGCACAGCGCAAAATGAGTTTATCTGGGGGGGCAGAGCCTCCACAATGGTACCTTTAGGTAGCAAGCAATTGGTGTTTCCACTTTCTCTGCTGGGACACAAATGGTCTATGCTCATAATGTCTTATTCCAGCTACTAACAGGAGGTTTCATGTTTGTGTTTTGTTTTTTTTTTAAATCTTTCTCTCATCAGCAGGGCATTAATTCCATCACAAAGGCTGCTCACACAAGCTCAGCTCCTTGTAAATGCTTACGCTGCTTTCTAGTGCACGGGGGAGCAGTAGTGGAGCTGTGGTCCCATTGCAGCCAGTCCCACTGCTGTGTGTGAACTGGTGTCCGAGGTGCCCTGATGCTGGTGGAACACACCGCGGTGTTGCTGGGAGTGTGCAAGGGGAAGGACCGGCATGGTAGATCTCTTCTCTGTCTTGAAAACAACTATTTTCCTTTTTTTCTGTGGGAAATGACAAATGAGGACTCTAAAAATAGACCCCTCTTGAAAGATTTTTTTGTAATACAGGAAGAATATGTATATTTCTCTTTGCTTTTCAGTGGAAAACTGCCATGGTGGTGAAATAACTGTTAGCTGGGAACTGTTTTTCTGTCCCGACCCACATGAATACAAACTTAACACTTGATTCAAAGCAGCTTGTCTTGAAAAGTACTGAACGCTGGCTGCGTTGTGGTATTGGTTCCAGTGATTTGATTTTTTTTTTTTCTGAGTATCTTGGTGTCAAGACACGTCGTTCTGTGAGTGTGGGTGGCATTGTGCTTCCCCCTCTCTGCGCCTACAAATGTTAACGGCCATTTCGTGGCTGAAATGCCTATAATTGCCCTTGTTGCTCATCTGACAATATAATTTCTCTTCCTCAACAGGCCAGCAAGGATATTTAGTTGAAATCCACGTGGAAGATAAGTCTAAAAGCTCTTTCAGTGAAGAATATACTGGAAAGGTAGAGCTTTTCCATGAATGTTTGCTTTGAGTTTGACACTGGTGCCTTAGAGCCATACCTGTGCGGCGCATTCCCACTTCCAGCAACGCTGTGCAACGGCAAGAGCCATTCCATTTTAACACATAAGCATTCAAATACACTCCTCTGTACTTTACAAACACATTTTGGGGGGGTTTCTGGAGAGCTGCATGATAAAATTGAATATTTTATGCAAGCCCTGTGCAATCTATTCTGGAAAAAAAAAACCTTTAAAACCCACATTCTGGGTTTTGAAGCTTCTGCCTGGCTTACTGTGGCAAGAGGACAAGGCCACTGCTGTGGTGGCACTGCCTCCAATTGTCTTGCTGAAACAAGACCGATGCACATGTAATAAAATATAAATAACTGGGAAAGGGCACGTTGGTTCTCCCACTTGGCCACTGACTTCCTGCGTGTGGAACTTGTCCTTGATATAGTTCAGTGTGGAACTGGCTGATCAGTTGTGCCCAACAGGCGCGTGTAAGGGGAAGTTGTCTGTATTAAGTAAAGAATTTCATGGGTGAAAATGCAATGTCTGGCATTGTGCTGAGGTTGTTCAGGCTGTCTGATGAGTAAAAACTGCACACATGCACTACATATAGAAAGTGGACTTTAAGACATCATGCAATGTGCAAAATGCACATTATAGGCTTTAATATAGTAGGAAGAGAGGCTTGTACACTGTAGGTAATGATTCTGCTTATATTTCAGCCTATACTTGCTGTAACAATGCTTACAAACTCCCAATCTGGATGAAGGCACTTGCTAGGACAAGGGGAAACACCCTGTGTCTGCATTTGGGGGATAAAGAGTGAAAAGAGAGGGAGATGTTAATGCCACCATACTGTGAGCTCAGGCCTTGGTTTTCTTCAAGGAACAGGCTATGCGGGAGCAGTTCCTGTTGGTGATCAGTGTGTAGAGCATAATGTATTGTCTTGCTGATTGGAAATAATCATAGCATCACTTGGGTTGGAAGAGACCCTCAAGATCGAGTCCAACCATAAACCTACACTGCCAAAACCACCCGTAACCCATGTCCCTCAGCACCACGTCTACCTGTCTTTTAAATACCTCCAGGGATGGTGATTCCACCACCTCCCTGGGCAGCCTGTTCCAATGATTGAGAACCCTTTTGGTAAAGAATTTTTTCCTAATATCCAACCTAAACCTCCCCTGGCACAACTTGAGGCCGTTTCCTCTTGTCCTATTGCTTGTTCCTTGGGAGAAGAGACTGACCCGCACCTGGCTATAACCTCCTTTCAGGGAGTTGTAGAGAGTGAGAAGGTCTCCCCTCAACCTTCTCTTCTCCAGGCTGAACAATCCCAACTCCCTCAGCTGCTCCTCGTAAGACTTGTTCTCCAGACCCCTCACCAGCTCCGTTGCTCTTCTCGGGACACACTCCAGCACCTCAGTGTCACACTTAAGCCACTGGTTTCCTCATTGGAATGCGTTCCAAGGGTGGACCTCAGACCTACACTGATAAGGTGGGCCTTGGCTGTGCTCATGGGATGCCCTGCCCTTCCCCACGGCGCAAATCCATGTTCACGCAGGCTTTGTACCCCCATCCCAAGGCTAGGGAAGCACCAGCAGGGTTCATTCCCAGCCCGGTGATGTTGCCTCTAATGGGTGTGGATAGCTGTTTGTTTATTCCCTGCCTTTGTTTTGTGTGCGTGGGGGTCCCTGGCAAGGCTGTCTGCTTGGTAGGTGCTGTAGTTGCACAAGATAAATAACGTTTTGATGCTGTGGGATATTTTTAATTGGCAATAACAGGTTGCCCAAGAAAACTGTGGCTGCCCCATCCCTGGAGGTGTTCAAGGCCAGGTTGGACCTTGCACCTGGTTTAGTGGGAGGTGGCCCTGCCCACGGCAGGGGGTTGGAACTAGATAGGCTTTAAGGTCCCTTCCAACCCAAACCATTCTGTGATAATGGTTTACATTTGAGGGCAAACAAGCAGAAATAAAAAAAAAAAAAAAAAAAGCATGGATTTGGTGAGACTGCAGACCTGTAGCAGACTGGTCACTCGTGTGGCTTGCTGTGCTTCTGTGGGACTGGCTTTGCAGTGGCAGCAGGAGCCGAACAAAAATTTACCTATGGAATATGCACCTGTATCCAAACAAAAATTTACTTATGGAATATGCTTGAAACCAATCTCAAAAAAACCCCCTAAACTGGAAAAGTCCATTTAGCACTTTAGGTCTGGGGTTATCTTCTCACCTTTCCTTCCTTTCTGGTTCTGGTGTCAGCAAGATTCTCCCTGGGATTTCTAGAGTCCTTCAGGTCTAGGAATTACTTTAAAAAGCCCAGGTCTGAGGCCATTTTGGGGGATTTGCAACAACGTGCGTTTCAAGGGACTGATATGAAGTGTGATAATACAGGGTTGCTGTACCCATGCTGGCCATGCAAGAGAAATCACTTGTATCTATATGGCATTTATCACTACAAAATACACCCTGAGTGCCAAGTCCTAGGAAGACCTCCGCTTTCAGCTGCCTCTGGAGCTAGGGGAGGATCCCTGGCTGCTCACAGCATCCGGACCTTGCCCTGTGTTCCATCTCCACCTTCCCTAAACCCCAAATCCAGGCTGTTTCTGTGGGCGCCCCTGCCAGCATCCCCCTCTCCCGTGCCAGAGCGCTGCCCAAGCTATGATTTTTTGAGGTGCAATAGTTTTGGATCGGAGCGCTCGGTTTCTCTCCTGGTGGCAGAGATGGGGAAGGACAAAGCAGGGGAGAGCTCGGGAGTGCAGACTCATTAACTTTTGTCTTCCAACGAGCTTGCTCTGGCTGTTATAAAAGGCCCTTGTTAAGTAATCACATTTCTCTTGCATAAGTGCTTGTTTTTTGGGAGGAGTTAGCCAATCGGAGCCTGCAGCTCACAGGCAGAAAGTGTGTCTAGCTGCCGTGATTATTATTATTATTATTATTTTTAAATAACGCCTGATTATTAATCTGCTGAAAGTTGTATAAAACTTCTCTCTTTAGACACAGCTGAGCAGCGGCGGCTCCCCAGGGCTGGTGGCAGCCCAGCTACAGCTGTAAGAGGCTGCCAAAAAGCCTGCGTGGATCCTTGTGAGTAATATTTCTGCTTCTTCTAAAGGGTGTTTGCAGCCGATAACTGCAGGCAGGGAAATATTGCAGCCATGTATTGCCGGCAATAAATTAGAGGGAGGCAGGAGGGGAGAAACAGTAGTGAAACTATTGCCTGCTTTTAAAATAAGACTTTCCTCCCAGGCTTCCGCGAGCAAGTATGGGTTTCTCTGAAGTGGTGTAATCAAGTCTCTTCCAAATATGCTGAGTAAAAAAAAAAAAAAAAAAGGAAAATTCAATTACAGGACTGTCAGGAGAACATAGATTTGGCCTGACAGGGAGATCAAAGGACCATCTTGCGCCATGTATTGGTTCAGAGTAGACAAAAGTCAAATGTTCAAGGGAAGAATATAAGAATAGGACAAGTGTACAGTGGTACTTCCTCCCCCCCCTGTGTTTTCCTGACTTTCAGAAATATGCAGGTCAGTTATTTTGTGAGTCAGAAATGGTATCTTTAATAATACAAGTGGATTTTTCTTTTCAGAATTTAATAATTCAGTGTATCTGTTGAAGACAAATTGTTTTGGAATCTGACAGACATAAATCTAATTGGGGTTTGATATCTTGAGTTAAACACACTCTTCCACATAGATATTTGTTTTTTTAAAAGAAGTGTAGCTTTCTGTTCAGATTGAACTGAGAAGGGAGAAGCTTGTATGGATTTATAGAAAACAGAATTTCCCCTCCCACTTCCCTGTGATATATCTGGATGCAGCTCAGCCCAGGAACAAAGCCCGGAACTATAAAACCATCCACTGAAGTGGGAACTGGAATTTATTAGTTCAATGCCCGAGCTGCTTGGAACAAGTCAGTTGTTATTCCTGCCAACCCTGGAAGGCATTGAAGTGCTAGTGTAGAGGGAAGACGGCTCCAGTGCTGAGCTACAAGGGGAAATAAAGCTGTTGCCTATAGTGTAGATGCATGTACGCTTGCTCTAACAGGTGGCACAAAATTTTTCCGTGATGTAAAAAACATTAAACTAATGGAGATCATGTGGGAGAGCTCAAGTCACTACCTACAAACTTTTTTTTTTTTTAAAAAGGCAGTATGTAGATTGTAAAATCTATAAAGTTCTTGAGACCTGCTAAATTATAAAACCTTATTTGTAGCCAGTAGATGAGGAGGTACCAAAAGTAAATATTTTGTAGGAATTATGGCATTAGAGAGGTGCATGTGAAAAGCTAGCCTGAACTTAAAGGCACTTGTCTGTGAAGCCATATTTCAATGTGTTCATATTTCCTTCCTAAAGAGGGCAAAATTGACAGGCCTGCTTGCTTCACTAAAACTGCTATAGCGATGTAAGATAAGCTGGAACCCCTCTTTTACACTTGCTCGCTAATTATTTAATTTTTTAGACCTTAAAACCTTTGCAATACATCCATAAGCAAACCTGTGTGATGTCTCACCGGCAGTGGCAGAGCAGGCTGCTCGCTGGGAGTTCTGTGGCTTTCCATTTCAATTCCCCAGCCTAGCAAAGCCTCTTTGCTGCCGTGTTTCAGTGTTTTGCTGAAAGCAGGCAGCCTTTCCCGCATGTCTGTGGTGGTTGCTCTCCATCTCAAACTTGGATGGGGGGTTCTTTAGCCATTACAGCACTAGGGGCTGGCAGAGGGAGGTGGCAGCCAATTTTAGACAGTTTTTTTTCTTTCTCCCCCAAAACATCAGGTCGCTTCATGAATCTGGAGAGTTTAGTTGTGTAAAAAAACCAAACAAACCCAAAACCCAAAAAAACTATGAGAGACCATCAAAGATGTTACTACTGTAAATCTTTGAGCTGCTAGAAGAGTATTCTGGGGAAGCATCCATTGCTTGCCCTGATTTTTGGGCTGTTCTGTGGGTTGCTGGCACTGACTGCTGTCAAAAGGATGCTGGTTCAAAGAACGATGCTCCTAGCTTGTGCAAAGCATCTTTTGGTTATTACAGGGGGGAAAAAAACCCCAAAACCCAAAACCAAACAAAAACCAAATAAAAGCAAGCACTTAAAACTGGGGGATTTACTGTATTATTTCTAGAAGAGCCTCTAGGATGCGGACCAAACCCAGGCGTACCTTAGGATGCCCAAAAAAATAGTTCTAATTTTTTTTTTTTTTTTTTTCTGGGGAAAATGGAAGCTATAAAAANTGCTCCTAGCTTGTGCAAAGCATCTTTTGGTTATTACAGGGGGGAAAAAAACCCCAAAACCCAAAACCAAACAAAAACCAAATAAAAGCAAGCACTTAAAACTGGGGGATTTACTGTATTATTTCTAGAAGAGCCTCTAGGATGCGGACCAAACCCAGGCGTACCTTAGGATGCCCAAAAAAATAGTTCTAATTTTTTTTTTTTTTTTTGCAGGGTAAAATGGACGCTATAAACAAGCTAAAGATTTTTGTGATGTTTCTGTCTCTGGCTGCTTTCACAGTCATGGTGATACTGAACGCTGGAAATGCCACTGGGCTATTTAAAGGTAATGTCAGCAAGCTGTCTTTGTTCAGAGAGGTGGGTTTTGTGCATTAGATCACTAAATCTCATAATCTCATAAATGTTTACAAATCCTTAAAGGGAGGGTGCCAGGAGGAGGGGGCCAGGCTTTTTTCAGGGGTGCCCAGTGGTAGGACAAGAGGGAACAGGCACAAACTTGACCATAGCAAGTCCCACCTGAACATGAGGAGAAACTTCTTTCCTTTGAAGGTGGCCGAGCACTGGCAGAGGCTGCCCAGAGAGGTGGTGGAGTCTCCGACTCTGGAGACATTCCCAACCCGCCTGGACGCCATCCTGTGCCACCTGCTGTAGGTGGACCTGCTCTGGCAGGGGGTTGGACCGGATGATCTCCAGAGGTCCTTTCCAACCCCGAACATTCTGTGATTCTAAATGATATAAGGCACCTTGGATGAGAGAGATCTGTTTGTCACCTCTTTGCTTCTCCAAATATACCCTGGTCTGTGAAAGATGGAAGTAGCTTGTGCATCCTCCAGGTGCCTGAGCCCTCTCCAGTCCCTTGAAATCACAGTAAATGGTCTTGTCCCTGGTGAACCCGCTTCTAGTGGTGAGTGGAAGCCCATCTTTGCATACGCTGTCCTTCTGTCCCTGGTGGAAGCCATTTGGGCAGCTGCTGTGGGTTTGCAGAGGGCAGTGGTGCTTGGTTTGAATGCTGGCCAGCTGAATCCATCAGAAATGGATGCTGTGCTCCTCCACAACTGGCTTTTCTGGTTCTTTGTAAGAGGGAAGGTGCCCAGGGTTCCGCATAGGGACAGAGATCCCATAATGGGTGTCTGAAGGCAAGCCAACTGCAGCACGTGGCTTGTTTTCACCAAGGGCATCCTCTCGTCTCCCTTGGATCCACTGAGGTGTGGGCTAAGGCTCGAGGAAGATTGCAGGGTGGGGGAAATCGGCGGTCTTTCCCCATCCTTAGTACGTAGTAACACTTTTGTCTGCAATAACATTCACCACTGCAGGTCTCTTCAGGACAACCCCTGGGAACATCTCGGCGAAGTACAACACTGAGTTCACGCCAGCTGGCTGGACTTTCCTCATCTGGAACGTCATCTACGCCTGGCAGCTGGCCTGGCTGCTCTACGCCTTGTCAGGGATCTGCCGGAGGTATTTTCCTTGCTTACGGTATAAATGAGGGACAGGGGCTCTTCCCTTCTGTAGCTCAGCCTTTTTCCCCCTTTTCTGGGGTCTCTAGTCAGTTATCTACTCGCTGCCATTCCTCTTGACTTTACCTGCTGAAGCTTTGCTGCTGGAGCATCGTTTTAGGCTCAGCTGGGAAGCATTTTGGAGGTGTATATGAACTGCTCTAACCCAGACAGGTTACAAACCTTCTGTGAGGCTCAGTTTCCACTAGTTCACACGATCTGACAGTTACCCAGTAGCTGCCCTTACCCACAGCTAGATACTGAGAATCCACTGAGGGGCAAAACTAACGGATTACGGAGCTAATGCTTTAAGTCTACTTAGAATCATAGAACCACCTAGGGTGGAAGACACCTTTAAGATCATTGAGTCCGACCATGAACTGCCAGAGCCACCACTAAACCATGTCCCTCAGCACCATGTCTACTTGTCTTTAACTTGCTGCTAGAGATCAGAGAATTATCGGTAATATTCGGTGGTGTCTTCCGTGGGGCAGACTGACTTGGCAGCTCTTTTGTCAAGGGGGACCATGGACCGCTCAGTTTGAGCCTTGTGTATCTCCTGTCTTCACATGACGTGTCAGAAGTCGTGCAACTGATAGTGGCCACACTGAAGGTTGAGGGAAGAATGAAGTGCGTGTTTGTACAAGAGTGACCAAGTCCATATACATGCATGTATAACACAACACATATATAATGCACTCTCAAACTACTATCCCAGAGCTTTTTTCCTCAAGAACTCAGCTAAAGTCTTGTGACGGTGACATTGTGCTACTGCCACCAGTAGCACAAGCTTTGCAGCACCCATGACACAGTCCTTATCACCCACCGAGTCGGTGGTGGTGCAGAGACCAGCAAGAAGTTCTGTATGCTCTGATGGAGAAAGCCACAGGGACTGTATTTCGTGTTGGAGAAATGTGCACAAATTCAGGCTGGGCAGAGGATGAGCAGCCCCCCGGAGAGGGACTTGGGGTGTTGGTGGGGGAGAAGCTCACCATGAGCCGGCACCGTGCGCTGGCAGCCCAGAACCCCCCCGCCCCCTGGGCTGCATCCCCACAGCGTGGGCAGCAGGGCCGGGGGGGGATTCTGCCCCTCTGCTCCGCTCGGGGGAGACCCCACCTGGAATACTGCCTCCAGCTCCAGCTGTGGGGTCCCAACAGCAGGAGGACACGGAGCTGGTGGAGCGGGGCCGGAGGAGGCCGCGGAGATGCTGGGAGGACAGGCTGGGAGAGCTGGGGGGGTTTAGCCTGGAGAAGAGAAGGCTCCGGGTAGACCTTCCAGTATCTGAAATGGGCTCCAGGAAAGCTGGGGAGGGACTCTGGATCAGGGAGTGGAGCCACAGAATGAGGTAGAATGGTTTTAAAGTGGAAGAGGGGAGATTTAGATGAGATATTGGGAAGAAATTGCTGCCTGTGAGGGTGGTGAGCCCCTGGCTGGGGTTGCCCAGAGAAGCTGTGGCTGCCCCATCCCTGGAGGTTCAAGGCCAGGTTGGATGGGGCTTGGAGTAACCTGGTCTAGTGGGAGGTGTCCCTGCCCAGGGCAGGGTGGTGGGACTGGATGATCTTTAATGTCCTTCCAACCCAAACAATTCTGTGATAAGGATGCAGAGGAGAAATAATCTGATTTAAACCGAAGTTTTTAACTCCAACATAGAGTACCTATTAGTATGAGTAAAATGAGGCCAACAAAGTTTGGTTGGTCATTGCAGGCATTGTTTTCCTTCCTGTATACCTACTGTTCCCTGGCAGGAATGAACTTGGATGTGTCTACGTAAAGCCAGACTTGCTGCCGATACCTTTTTACGTGATGTGGATTCTGAATAATGGCCTCAATGTTGGATGGCTGTTTCTCTGGGACCGAGAGTAAGTCACCTCTTGTTACAGATGTTTTCTAACCCTCTTGTTGGGACCGCCCCGATCCTTTATTGTGCCCTTCCCCCTACGTGCGAGTGCTTAATCCCACCTGTAAAACTCCACAGCAGACCTCGGCAAAAGGTAGTCTTCATAAAGTTTGGGGCTTTTGCTTGATGTTTTTGTCTTGCCCGTGAGATGGATCCAGTTATGGAAGTCAAAGATCTCAAAGCTGCTGTCCTTCTGTGGTTTTTTTTTCTTCCCCTCCACAGGTAGGACAAGAGTCATACCCTTCTTCATAAACACAGTTAAGCTCCTTGCCTGCGATTGTTTTCATAATCATGGTCACATGAAGGGCTTATAATAGTGCTGCTGTCAAGAGGTGAAGAAATCGGTTGCAGTCAGGGAAATAACAACTTTGTGATTAACAGAGTAAAACAGCAGTATGTCAAAACGAGGGTTATGTGTAGTGATTAACTTCATTAAGAGCTGATTAACTTAGTTAGTAAAGGCCAGGCACTAAAGCCTATGAATTAAGGCGTTGTGTCACCACTTGAAAATAATATATCGTATGCTGCGTGCACGCGTGTATTCTTTGTCCTAGATATCTCCTCCCAGCCCTGGTGTTCCTGGCAGCCCTGACTTTTACCACGTGTGCCGCCCTCTTCATTTCCCACCAAGCGCTGAGCATCCATTCCTCGTGGTTTGTGAAGGGTCACAAAGCTGAGCTCTGGCTCATCCGCATCCTAGTAAGTGGCATTTGGGAAGCTGTACTGTTGATTAAAAAAAAAACCAAAAAAACCCACACCCCAAACCATATGCTGAAGGTATTAAGAATGAAAGATTGAGTGTCAGGAGATGGGTAAAGCTAAGATTTCCACCCTGACTTTAACTTGTGCCTGCTGCAGGTACGCACAGGCTTAATTGTACCTGAGTTTCCTATTGGACATCATGGGAATGTCGCAGAACGAGGTGTATGCCTCAATTTTTCCGGCTGCTACAGAATGAAGTTTTCAGCCATGTATTGAAAACTTCAGCCTGGACTTGTGTTTGGGGCAGGGAGAAGAATATTTCTTGCAGAGGCAGAAGCCATTGCTAAAGGGTGGCTTCTGTTGCAGTAGCTCATGGTCATGTCCCCAGTGTTTGACTATAAAAAAACTATGTATTTCTTGTATGGGGAAGTGTACACTGCTCAAAGCTTCAAATACAGCGGCCTTTCTGAGTTTTTGCCAAACCCTGGAAGAAAATTACTTTTCTGCTGTCTCTGAGAAGAGTGGGTGTTTTGTTGCCAAACTGCACAGAGAAAATAAGATAAACAAGCTCCATCACTCCTTGATTTCCTCCTTGTGCCTCCCTCCTAGCTCAAACCTGCTACCCCAAACCCTTCCTCCCGACCCAGGACACCTCACTGCAGTTCCTCCCCTGGGTGCTGCATGTGCTTGAACCACCTTTGGTACCTTTGCTTGATGCTGGTGTTGCTTGGTGAGAGGGAGCATCAGCCAAAAAAAGCCCAGGGAAAGAGCTAGGAGGACTTTTGACAGAAGGGGAGCTTGCAAATCTGGGAGGTTCTACACAGCAAAGTTCCTACCAACCCTGCTGGAAATGTGTCTACATCTCTTGGCACAAACTGGGAGCGGGGTCTGTTCTTTACACCCTTTTGTTGCGTTTCCTGAGACACCAGTATAACACAGAGAACTGGGAAGAGCTGGGTTCCCCATCCTCATTCAGAAGTGGCTCCAGCCCTTGATGTTGCCTGCTGCTGGCTCCGTGTAGCAGAGATGTTTGCTGGGAGGCTGTTGAGATTCAAAAAAAACCCAAAACCCTCTTCTCTGCACCAGTACAGCAGCCAGCAACAACTGGGTTGGGCAGCCAGAGCTCTGTGTTGGGGTGTGGATGGGGAGCCCCTGCTCGGGTTGCAGGGCTTTGCATAGGGAATTTGGCAGTTGCTGCTGGGGTGGGTTTCTGGGGTACTTTGGGGACTCCAAGGCTTCAACTCCTCTCCATGTTGAGGGACTTTCCCTGCATCTGGGTCCAGAAGGCTGGCTTAACCTATGGGATACAGCTTAACCTATCTATGGGTCACAAAAGACAAACGGGAATTGCTTTTTTTTTTTTAAAAAAAAAAAATCACTGCTTATCATAGAATCACTTGGGTTGGAAGAGACCTTCAAGATCATCGAGTCCAATCATAAACCTACACTGCCAAAACCACCCCTAACCCATGTCCCTCATCTTGTGCTGTGTGGCAGGTCCAGAATGGGCTGGCGCTGTATGCCACGTGGACCACCATCGCCACTCTGCTGAACTTGGCCATTGTGTTGATCTACAAGTGGAACGTGTCCAATGAGGCAGCGACGACCACTTCTCTAAGCATCCTTGCTCTTGCCCTGGTAATATGGTAAGCAACCTCATGGGTTCCCACCAAGCCTGGAAGACCCCTCCACCTCTCACAAATGGGTTGGACCATCTGTCCCAACTCATTCATAGTCTGTCCCTGTACCGGCACTGAGTACAAAGGCCTCTGCCGTAACTCAACGGCCAGTGAACAGGGAGCCTGGGCAGAACTTTTCTCCCCTGACCCTCAGCAATGCCAACAAGCACGTGCCGTGGGTCAGGAACAGGTTGCTGTGACTTGCGTGAGCCCAATGTGCCCCAGGTTTTGCAGGCAAGGGCTTGATATGGAAAACCATATGAAACATAGCTTTATTTCCACCACCCCACCCCCCCCCCCCCCC
>VZSF01011291.1:26141-76995 GCA_013398295.1 Chionis minor
CCCCCCCCCCCAAACTTACCTTAGATAGTTTTTTTATCAATCTTCTGAATTTTAGTAAATTAACAATTTTGGACTCTAGTTGAAACTGGCCTGCAAAAAGAAAACCCCATTCTTTGTCCAATTCCTTTCTTATGGGAGGGGGGGAATGTACAGAGAAAATGCCTACTTTGGTCACTTTTTTTCTTTGCAGGTTTTATCTAGAAAACTTCTTTCTTGACAAGTATGTCCGCTATAACCTCACAATCTACCCAGTGGTCATAATAGCTCTGACCGGTAGCGCGTGCAAGAACTTCTCGTTTTCATCCCCAACGACGAACGGCATTTTTATAGGTAAATCTTTTGGACTGCTCCAATTCTTTTTTTAAAAAAGGACGTTAAACACTTCCGTATCTCTCCTGGGATTTAGGGGCAGAAAGATAGGCTTGCCTTTTGAAAAGTATTATTTATTAAAAGCAGAACTAGTGGTTTATTAGAAGGTATCCTTTTTGCAGAGTAAAGAGAGCAGAAATCGCTGCCCATGAGCTGTGGGGCTGGATTTGTGTTGCTTCCAGTTCACTTCCCAGCGCAATATAGAATCATAGAATCACTTGGGTTGGAAGAGACCTTCAGGATCATCAAGTCCAACCATAAACCTACACTGCCAAAACCACCCCTAAACCATGTCACTCAGCACTACGTCTATATGGCTTTTAAATACCTCTAGGAACGGCGATTCCTCCACCTCCCTGGGCAGCCTGTTCCAATGCTTGATAACCCTTTTGGTAAAGAAATTTTTCCTAATATCCAATCTAAACCTCCCCTGGCACAACTTGAGGCCATTTCCTCTTGTCCTTACAGTCTACCCAGGGGTCATAATAGCTCTGACTGGCAGCATGTGCAAGAACTTCTCGTTTTCATCCCTGTATCTCCTAGACTTGTCCATCACCCACTTGGCTCCTCTGCTGGTAGCTCCATCTGACACAGGGTAGGCCAAAGGAAGAGCGGGGCTGGGATGAAGGCTGCAGGCTTCCATTTGCCCTGTATCACTTGGGGATGTAGGACCAGCGTGGAAGTTTCTGACCCAAGGAGGGGTTGTATCTAAATTTCACAATGCGAAACCGTGCGCGTGTTCCCCTCCTACACAGAGCTCAGGCTAGCCTTAACAAGTTGTCCGGGGATTATTCGGTTGCTGCAGGCCACTGTAGTCGAGCGTAGTCATCCATTGTAAAAGGGGCTTATGTGGTTGGAATATACAATCACAGCCTGGCAGAAGCGATGCCATTATGAGTAGTTTTATGCTGGTGTGAAAGGTACAGAGCCGCATGAACTCCGAATCCTGCTGCAGCAGTTGGAGATGCCTCTTTCCACCATAGGGTCAGCAGAAGGGAGCGTGTTCCCACCCTTCCGCCTTCCCACTGCCGCGTACCCGTGGCTAAAGTGAATTTTTTGGCCTGACACCACCACTGCAGCCATAGTACATGTTCTGTTTAGCTGGACGGGCAGCTGGAGCCTGGTAATGCCTGAAAGCACCCAGCAGGATTTAGCAGAACTGGTCTGACAAAGGCAGGAGGGCACTGGAGACTCACCTCCTGATGGCTGTGGCCACCAGGAATGTGCGATCTCTGGCAGGCAGCTGTGTTCCTGTGGCAGGAGCGCTTCTACCAGCAAAACGTCGTTCTTAGTGGTTCAGCTTGTCTGGCTGGTAGGGCAAGAAAGCTTTTCCCAAACTACTGTGTGTTTCTTTATACAGTTCAACTGTTCTTGGAGTGGTTTGGTTAATGTAACGCGTTTTTATTCCTGTGTCCACAAAGCCCTCCCCATTTTTTAGGCATGCCTTGACCTGGAAGCGCTGGGATGGCAGTGAAACTCTGAACCCTGTGAAATGCAGCTCTGATGGGGATGATGGCTCCTGTACAGGGGGGGGTTCTCTTTTTTTTATTTTTCCCCCTCTTTCCCCTGGTGCCCCCTGTACTGGGAGCTGGGCTATGACAAGAGGTGCTGCCTTTCTCTCATGTGCTGCCTTGCTTCTGTGTTTCTCTTCTAGTTATTCTGCTGGCAATGACTTGCTTGATCTTTGCTGTGCGGCTGGGACTAGTCATGTGGAGACACTGTAAGAGACCACTGGAAGCATCAGAAGCCCCAAACCCATCAGGCACAGTGGCCTGAGACCTCTGGTATGTTGTGGCAGGTACTTTAAAGGGAAAAAAAAAAAAAGAATTTTGGCATCTGCTAGTCCTTCCTTCCAGTATCAATTGCCTTGTGCTCTTCTTTAATGCTTTCCGCCCCAAACGTGGATGGCTTGTGTCTGCAAACCTGTCCTGCTCCTGCGTTCCCTCAGATCAGCTACTCGCAGCCCCACCTTGAATCTGCCCCCTCCTCCGTTTGGTTTGACTCTGGGCCAGCACAGGAAAAAGTCCTTCAGCTGAAGAAGCCCTGTACCACCTTTGTGACAACTGAGCTGGGGCTCCCCGCTCCTGCCGGAGCAACCAGGACTGTCACCGGGCTCTTGGCGTCTCTTCCACAGACGGTTGGTCTTATTCTTCCCTGGGTAGTTCATTTTTCTTAAAGTGCGGCTCTAAGTGAACTGTCCCAGGGAGTCAAGGTGAGCACTGGGAGGTCTGTCATTCCTTTGGCCATCCCATGCTGGGTATCTGCAAGGCCCCGGTGGTGTGAGCAGATCCGCAGGCAGCGACCATTCCCTTTCCTGCTTCTCTTCGTGGTGGTGGGAACAGATACTACAACTGCTTCTCTTTGTGGTGGTGGCAACAGATACTACAACTCCAGAGATCTACCTCTGCGGTGTCAGCTCTGTTTGGTATCCAAGAAGGGAAGGAGGAGTGACTGACTACTTCTCACACGATCGCAAGCCTTCAACCTTCTAGAAGCAGGTCTAGAAATGGAAGATGCAGTCACTCTTCAGCACACAGTAAGACCTCTGGGTTGGGTTTTTTTTCCTGACTTTCTTGGCTGAGTCAGTCACCGTGGGGAGTTCGTGCTGGCCGTGTGCCTCCTGCTGGAGGCCGGGTTGTAGCCACTCTGGCAGGAGGCTAGATGTGCAGATGAGAAGATACCTGATCTGGGGTAAAGCTTGCTGCTTCAAAGGAAGCCTCTCTAAGAAATTAAAAAAAAAAAAAAAAAAAAGACTATTTGAACCGGTAGGGTGAGTTCCTCTTGGACCAGTGCCTTCTCATGTGGCTTCGCCACTACTATTAGGAAGCCTGAAAAGTGGATTGACTGAACTTTCGGACCACTGCTGCTCTTTCCTGTGCCTGCTCAAGGGGTGGTGGTGCCTCGCTGGTGTCTGGGAAGTGTTCCTATGTGGCAGGTGCTTTCAGATGCTGAATATTTTGCAATACTACTACAAAGGTGAATTATTCTCAAGTAACCTGTGCTATTGTTTACACTTAAAGAACAGAATCGGTGTAATCCAATTCCTTTGTTTTATTTACAAATAAATCGGCTAATTCCACCGCTCTTCCGCTATGTACATCACCTAAAGGGACTGTCTGAGCTCCTCCCTGGCTCATGTCCTGGGTCCTGCAGTGTCCCTGATCCCTTGCTGGGATGCTCCTGGGTGTGACCATGCCTTCCTCAGCCTGAGAGTCAAAGGTTTGGGTGACGCAGAATCCTATGTATGACTTAACGTCCTCTGCGTCCCGCCCCCCCATTCATGAAACTTCTGTTTTATGAGCTCTGCCTCCCAAGTGCCCGCCCAGAAAATTCCCTGAAGCCTCTCCATAAGGCACCTTCTTTAATACAGTGGTATTAAATCCCCTGGTGTGTGGATTTAAGGGGTCCAGGCACGGTGAGCGGTTAGTGTGAGGCTGTGCAGCAGTTAATGCACAGGGAGCTCAGGAATGTCGTACATCCTTCCCAAGCAAGAGCTTCCCAAAGGGCTCCTGGATCAGGGCAGCCCCACTGCCTTTCCACAGGACATTAAACAAAGCCTTCAGGGCCTCTCTTGGTGTCTGTACTGGCCAAATGACTAGAAGCTGTACCACAGGCTACAGTTAAGGTATTAATTAGCTGGGGAGAGTCAACAGGGCTTCTGTAGAGGGAAGTTGCATCTCGCACCTCTTTGAGTTCTCTGAAGGATTCAAAAAGCACGTAGGTAAGGGTGAATTGTTTTATATTGCCACTGGCTTCAAAAGAAGTCCAGAGCTATTGGCATAAAAGTCTATGTCCTCCCTTAAGTGATTAAGGCTGCAAAATGGGGTAAGGGCGGTTTCTCTCTAAGAAGGGAGGTTGCTGGTGGCCATGGCGGACCTCTGCTTAAATAATGCAGTCATTTAAAAAAAAAAACAAGGGATGGTTTGGTTTGATGACGGATGGTTATTTAGGATGCTAAAGGAGAAGGTTGGCTGGGGAGTTGCAAAAAGCTGTTATGAAGCTGAGAGTGGACAGTGCAAATGGTGGATGAAGGTCACTGTATGGAAGGATGCATAAGGGGAACATCAGGCTGCCCTTCACCTATCGAGTGATGTGCTCCAAGCTGGTCCCTGCTGCTCAGGCGCAAGAGCTTGGAGCTATGATAGCCATTCTCACCCAAATATTTCCACATCTGGCAGAAGTAGAGGCAAACTGTATATCAGGGGTGGTTAGGAAAGCGCTAAAATTGAGAATACCCTCATGCCTCTCTAAAGCTGCCACGTGCTCACCTCTTGAGGGCTTGGTGCAGTTTGGGTCCTTGTGTTTCCAGGAGCTTGTTGAGGGTTTGGGAAAGGTTTGGAGAAGAGCAATGGCACCAGGGAGCCAAGATGTTTCCCTGTCCATCTGTGCAGGTGAGGAGCAGCCTGGGGTGTCAGGAGGGGTGTGAGCACCTTCCCCATGGCCACCTCACTCTGCGTGGCACAGGGCCGGGCCCTGCTCTTCACCCTGCTCTCACCATTCCGAAATGAGCTGTGCGGAGTCCCTTGGAGGTCTCTTCCTGAGTGGCAATGAGGTGCCGCAGCAGCACCCAGTTAATCTTTTGCAGACCTCCCTGTGAGAAAGCTCCTGGCAACTGCTCCAAAATGATGAGGCTGAGCTAGCCCCAGCCCCCATTTGGCCACCCACAGATAAGCTCCTGGTCCCCAAAACCCTCTCCAAGCGCTATTTCCCAGGAGTTGAGGCAGGCAGGGCTCCAACCAGCTTGGGGAAAAGTGGCTTTCCTTGCATCTGCACAGGAAGAGGAGCCTAAAAATACCTTGTTTGCCCCTTTTTCTTTCAGCTGGAGGAGGGGAAAGATGGATGAAAAATAAGTATGAACCTTCCCCTTCCAGCCTTGGGACTAAAGATAGCCCCAAGGCTATTTTTAAAGGTTTTAGGTTTTTTTTTTTTATCCCTGTAATGCCTTATTTTTGTTTGTTTTTAAAAACCACTGATACGCAGTTTTGCCCACAAGAGATTTTCTTTCAGCAAAGCTGCATTTCACAAAGCTGGAGGCCTGCCAGCTTTTTAGCAAAAATAATCGGCCCAACCTTTGTTTCCATGAGAGATTATAGGATTTGGGTGAATTTTACTGGATTAAAAAAAATTTCTTGGAAAGCTGGTGGCCTTAAGAACCTAAAGCCTGAGAAATTAGTTTTGTTTCTGAAAAGGCGATTCAGGATCCTGGCAAATGTTTGTGTGTCTCCTAGCCCAGCCTGGACTCTGACCCAAGTCCCCTGGGCTGCCTCCCTTCCCTATGGATCTGGAAGATGGATGGGGCTGGCAAAGCCAGGCATGATGTGATTCCTGGGACATGAAGGCGTACCTTGTTTTTTTGGATACCGAAAGCTGGATTTATGCTTGTCATCCTCTGAAGAGATTCGGTCTGTGGCTAAATGAGAGGATAGGGAAAAGCAGGATGATCTATAAACCACCGTTGGGTGGACAATCCCACCACTGAGTCCAGGGATGTTTGGGGATGCCTCTTTCCTCTGGCTGGGGCCAGCTCCTGCCCAGGCTCGCTCCTGCTTTGTGCCTGGTAGCCTCCATCCAAGGGTGACCCATCATTTTGGCAATATTTTCTCTGGAGGGCTGCATCAGCTGGGCTGGATGTTGCTGAAGCTGCAAGACAGTTGTTTTCAGTAAAAGTTCCTGGGAAAATCTGGTTGGGAAGACTGTTGCATGGAAGAAGTTGTGGGTCAGGGGAAATATGCATCTCAACTGAGAGAGCAAATGTGCTAATTCCAAAGGAATTTTTTTAAAAAGTGGGGTTGTGAGACCCTGGATCAGGCTCTCAATAAAGCCTATGTGGCTTCCAGAGAAAAATATGCCTCTTCCAGAGAAAAAGACCTCCTCCTTGGCCACTGTGAGAGTGGCGGAGATCCTGGGATTTGGGGCAGGCTTCCCTTTGACACCTTCCACCAACAACACCACGCTGCAGGCAGTGTGTCCCACAGCCCATGCTGGGCGCCACGCTCCCCTCCAGATGCTCTTGGCTACGGAGCTCAGGCAGGTTCTTCTAATGGGCTCCCAAAAACCCACGCACTCAGGCAGAGGAGACATTGTGTTACAACCTAATTTATTCTCGCTTGACGCTCCCCCTCAGTACTAATTACTTTATATTAAAGCATCTGTGAAAAAGGAATAATAAATAAACAAAATTGACCCTGCTGGAGAGAAGAGATGCTCCATCATGATGCAAAGCACCAAAGCAGGATTGCCTTTCATCTGCAATTCGGAGGAATTCTGCAAACCCATTGCCTGGCTGCAACCAGGGGTGATGGGTGTAGTGAGATACAGGCAAAGATGCTGAGATATGGGTGCAAGTGGCACCGGCCAGGCTGGGCACCACCGCCAGCAGGAAAACATGGATGGGACTCTTGCTGGTGCCTTGTCCCTTCTCAAGGCATCTCATCGGAGGAGCGTCGGCCTTGGAGAGGCAACACAAAGGAGGCTGGCTTGAAATGTGGTGCCCTGAACGTTCTTCCTCCGGAGCTGGAGCGAATCCAACCCTTGCTGGCTGCACCTCCGTTTCCTTATCTGTAAAGCAGAGACGAACAGGACAAGCCTCTCCGTGGAGGACTGTGGAGATCTCCAGATAAAAGCGCCGAATACATATGACGATGATTAAAGGCATCGACGCCCTTTGCTATGCACACAGTCTAAACACGCTTGGGCCGTCCTGGGCTCTTTGAAAACTGTTAGATGTTTTCAAGCTAAATATTTATTTTATCTGCGCGGAGCCGGGACAGCCCCATGCTCAGCTCCCTCTGTCAAAGACATCGCAGCAAAGAGTTACAGGCTCAGGCAGGACACACACATGGGTTGAACATGTGGGAAAAAATGCTGGAGCAGCCCAAGGGCCTGACCCTGCTCCTGGCAGAGCTGGAGCCGGATCATGCATCAGCTGTGTAATGGTGCCATGGGCATTCCCCACTGGAAACTTTGACTCAAAACCCTTGAATAGCCAGATAAGGGTGCTGCATTTTGTCTCCTCTTCTGGAAGAAAGGGTCTTGAGGACCTTTGCAGCTGGTAAAATGTGATTTTTAACCAACCAAGAAGGGATGTCGGCTACTCTCGATGGGACCAATTGGGGTTAGGGAGTGCTGGCAACAACAGCGACATTAGCTGGTGACTTGGTTTGTCTCGATGTAGTTCTGATAAAAACTTGACTTTAAAAAAAAAAGGGCATTATTGGAAGCTGTTTAGTTTAAGTGACCCATGACATGAATTATTTTCATCCAAGAGAGGAAAAAAAAGAGTATGTGTGTGTTTGTGCCTGTGCTTGCTTCGCTTTCCCTGCAAAGTATGCTTTGCCATGTATTTTGCAGGAACAGAATAAAGGAATAATTTGGTATGAGATGGCCCCAGGGCTGAGAGAGGAATCAAGCAGAGACTTCCAAGAGCTGTGCTAGAGCAGCATGGCAGCCAGAGCCTGGTCTTCCTCACCCCGATGCCTTCCCTTAATCTCATTAGAAATAGCAAGGAGAAAACGTCTGCATGCTGTTGTTGCTTTGGGCCATGGTCCCTGCCAAAATGCAGCCTCCTGGGAGACCCACTGCATGTCCCCTGGTTCAGGGGGCACCTTGCCCCATCCTACTACCCTTGGTATGTGAAGGTTCCCACCAGGCATGGCAGTGGACTTCCAGCATGCTCTTATATTTTTTATCACAGAATCACAGAGTGGTTAGAATTGGAAGGGACCTTAAAGACCATCCAGCCCCACCCCCCTGCCCTGGGCAGGGACACCTCCCACTACACCAGGTTGCTCCAAGCCCCGTCCAACCTGGCCTTGAACCTCTACAGGGATGGGGCAGCCACAGCTTCTCTGGGCAGCCCCGGCCAGGGGCTCACCGCCCTCACAGGCAGGAATTTCTTCCTAATACCTCATCTAGATCTCCTCTCTTCCAGTTTAAAACCATTCCCACTCATCCTATGGCTCCACTCCCTGATCTGGAGTCCCTCCCCATTATCCTTGTGAACTGGGAGTGATGGAAGAGAGCAGTGTGATAGGTTTTGCAGGTATCTCCTGGCAGGGTCAGGAGATGGTCACCACCATGGTCCCCCACGCAGCCATCAGCTGGGTCTATGGAAGTCAGAGCACCGGGCTTGGGGGTGGGGGCTCTGGTACCCTGCAAGGTCTCTGGAGCAGAAGAGCAGGATTGTCCCCGTTCACAGCAGAGTTGCGTAGCTTTGGACTGGGAGCTCAGGAATGGTGCAGGCATAGCCGTGCAGTCTGAAAGGTGTGACGAGTGCTTAAGGGTTGGTCCCTGCTTTTGCATGAGGTGTGTGCGATGGCACCACATCGCCTGCATTTAAATGACGAAACAAGAAGAGCAACAAGAGGTTGAGGGGAGACCTTATCGCTCTCTACAACTACCTGCAAGGAGGGTGTAGCGAGGTGGGTGCTGGTGTCTTCTCCCAAGCAACAGGCGATAAGACAAGAGGAAATGGCCTCAAGTTGTGCCAGGGAAGGTTTAGGCTGGACATGAGGAAAAGTTTTTTCACTGAAAGAGTTACTAAACATTGGAACAGGCTGCCCAGGGAGGTTGGTCGAACCATCCCTAGGTGTGTTTAAAAGTCATGTAGATGTGGCGTTTAGAGACACAGTTTAGTGCCGGGTCTGGTAGAGTAGGGTCAATGGTTGGACTCGATGATCTTAAAGGTCTTTTCCAACTCAAATGATTCTATGGTTCTATGAGTGCTGCTGTCAGCAGCATTGGCCACGGCACCGGCTGTACCCTCTTCCTTGGCTACACTGTCCCCATCCCCAGGACAGCCCCTTCCTGTATCACGCTGTCACACCAGCTGGCAAAAGGCTCTTCATGGGGTGAAATTTTTACTTCATTGTCATGGATTAGGCTGGATTGGCCCAAGCAAGCCGAGCGACAGGTGTTCCTTCTCTCCTGCCGAGCAGGAGAGAGAGAAGAGAGACTAGTTTAGTTCGAACCAAACTACTTTAATGAAATATAAATGATAAAATAATAAAAAAGAAAATAATGAAATATATACAAAACCATATCAGGCTCCCAGGATGACAATCATGTCACCAGGACTGGACTCAGTGACGGATGGGAACTGGATTCCGTATCTGGATTCAGGAACACACAGGTCAGGATCAAAGGCAGATGAACAGACCGAGTCCTCCTCGGATGCCAGCCATTGAAGAAAAAGAGCTGACCCTTTGATCCCTCAGCTTTTATCCTGAGCATGAGGCAGATGGGATGGAACACCCTGTTGGTCAGTTTTGGGTCACCTGTCCTGTCCGCTCCTCCCCACAGGTGGGACCCCTCTGCGCTTTTCCGCTTCCCACCCTCCAATGGGGCAAATACCAAAGTTGGCTGGACTTGGTCGTTACAGCAACAAGTACAAGCCAGGGCCTCTCTGCATCCAATGCCTCGGCATCAGCTGTAAACATGGGTCTGATCCCTCTGAGAAAGACCTGTTTTCTGCACAATCTGCTTCCAATTTCAGCAGTTAGAAGAGGCCTAGTTAGAAAGCAGAGTTACTGAACAAAATCGGTCCTGTTTTACCTCAAACCGGGACACTCATTTATGTATTACCAACTAACCCAAAATTCTAATCCTTGGCTTGGTAACAAGGAAAAGAAAACACGCGTAATCACCTACTCGGGCACGCGCGAGCTGATCAGACACCCATGCATGGACTAACTGGGTGGCCTGACTTAACATGGGTGCTCATGTGCTCAACGAGCAAGGAGGGTGCTCAGGTGTTGCGTTGGTTGGGTGCTACTGCATCAACTCCTCGGGCACCCATGGCTGAATTAACGGCTCGCTCACCCTTGAGGTGCTTGGGCGCTCACGCGTGGAGCTATTGGGTGCTCATGCACGAATGAATTGGGTACTCATGCATCAGCTAACGGGGTTTTCATGCACGAATTGATGGGGCAATCATGCATAAATTAATTAGGTGCTCATGCACCAACTAATCGTGTGTTTGCGCATTAACTATTTGGGCTCCTGTGCATAAATTAACTGGGCGCTCATGCCCGCACCAAATGGGTGCTCGTGCATGAACCGCCTGAGCACTCACGCCGAGTAAACTAATTTGAGCCCTCGTGCAAGGACTAATTGTTGGCTCACAGGTGAGCGCGGCAAACCCCACGGGCCATGCCTGGTATGCCGCTGACCTGCAATGGCCAAGACTGCCTTAGGGCTACACGTGTCCTCCATCACCCGCCGAGCAGGTAGAGGTGTTGCGTGGGGTGTTATCGTCTGATCGCTCCTTGCTACACCGGTGATGCTGCGGACATTCCTATCCCTATGCAAGAAGCCATTCTTTGGGTGCTTCTGACGTCTCCTTGGGAGGACACCAGCCAATCTGCTTTGGGACACTGTATTTACGTATCTCCTCGTACTATCAATCCGTCGGGCACACCAGCTCTCTGACCTGGAGCACTGGGCTCACCTAAGGAAAACCTGATGGGAAATGATGGGCATATTGTCCTCGTATATAACCCCAGCTGGAAGAATGCACCCTACTCAAAACAGGAGGAGGAAAATCTGCTGGTGTGGTTTATGAGGATGGGTGGAAAACCAGGAAAATCACTGTTGTGGTGCCTCAGACAAGAACATCTTGTTCAGACAAATGCAAAGGCAGTCCTTGAGGACACTCCTGCCGAGACAAGGAGACAGGGTGATGGCAATAACGTCGGTGCCTGGCTGGGAAAATGGAAAGGAAGCATTTGATAATTATCACAGCGTTACCACAAAACGTATGCAGGCAGCATAGGAATGAGGTCAGGACTTCTGCAGCATTCGATCCTTTCCCTTTTTCTTCCAGCACCTTTTTCTGCCACGGCGTGGAGGATGGGGAGGAAGATGGTGGTACTCCCGCCTGTATCCCGGGCTGGAGGCAGGGAGGATCCCCGCCTCCCTTTGGGGAATTTGGCCTCACAGCCACCACCAGGCCAAGGTGTCCCCTATGCTGGAGCAGCTCCAGCCCGCAGTGTCAGCGGGGACACCCACTGCCTGGTCTGCCTGACCCTGCAGCAGAACCAAATCCTGCAGCGATGTTGCTGCATTACGGACGTGCAAGGGCTGCAGCCCGTGCCGTGGGATGCGTGCCCCAAGGGTCGCCCCACAGAGCCTGCCTGAAAATCCTGCCAGGTTTTAACGCGCTGGATGCACACTGAGGGTGACTTGCACGTAGACATGCACTCACGGGTGCAGAGAGCTGGCAGCAGTCAGTCGAGATGATTCGAAGTGGCGTGACGGCGCGGTGAGATGGGGTTTTTTGTTCAATATTAATGCACACTTACGTGTTTCTTGTCTGTTAAATGGGAAGAAGCGAGCAGCACGAGGTGTCCTGGGGTTGGCTCGCACCGGCCCTGGCTCTACGTGAAACCCAAGTACTGGTGGAGATGAATATTATTCCCACTTAAAACCTCCAGTGTCAAGTTAAACAGCGCTTTCCTCCCCGCCTGCATAGGGGAACGCAGATGTGTTGGTGGGACGGGCAGGCAGCAGCGCTATGACACCTTCACCAGCTCAGCTGGGATAGATGCCCGAGGGCAGGGAAACAACCCCCAGCAAGCCTTGGACACGGGGCTGGCGTAAAGGGAGTCCACACCAGGAGAGACCTAGAGCATCTCTAGGGTGATACCAGCTTGTGGAGTTTGCCGTGACGTTGCCTTTGATGTGGAGAAGCCCATGGGGGAAAAGGAGCTTCTACATCTCACCCTCCTCCACTGATGCTGCCCAGATGCAGAGGTTGAATCTCTCGGAAGACGCAAGACTCGGCATAAAGGGTTCGGATAGCTTCCTCACTGGCCCCAGCAGCCTCCTGAAGGCTGTTTCCTCATTACTCGTCTCTTTGCACCCCTCTGTAATCCTCTTAATCTTCAAATGTTTCTCAAAAGGCAAGTATGCTTCGTGTCAGGCAAGACTGGAACAGCTGCCAGCACGCTGTCTTCCATGGTGTTGGGATGGAGATGGTCAGGGAAATGACCATTTTTTTTTAGCTCTTCCCTCCTCTGATAGAAAGGCAGCTGTCTTCCTCAACCGTGGTGGGATGTCCTGTCCTTCAACACTGGTCGACCACAAATCAAAGCAATGCCAGGTCTTCAGCTTCTGAACAGCACTTGCTGCTGCTGCCAGTTGCTGCGAGCGGCACCTCCAACGGATGTTATTGAAGGACCTCCACTGCTCCTTCGATCAGCTCTGCACCAGACCCCAGGATCTGTTCTGGGTTGAACCTGGTGGCTGGAAAATGCTAGGTGAGATCACAGCCTGTAACTCTGCCTGCGGTTCCCAAGCCTTCTTTGCAAACTTCTCCTCTGCGTGCCCAGTAAATGATTTTTGAGCAGGCCTGGATGGTGCCAAGGCTTGAAGGGCGTGTATGGAGGGGGCAACCTTGGAAAAACCGGGGTCTTGTTGCCTCCGAAGAAAGACATACCTGAAACCTTGCAGAAACAACCCTGTTCCCCCATGATGCCTGCTTGAGATCTAACTTGGGATGCTTTTAAGGCTGGGCCTGATTATTTTATTACACTGAAGTTATACTAACGAAGGGTGGGAGGGTGGCAGTGCCCGAAACCCCACGTCTGAGCAGAGGACCGGCTTGTGACTCTCGCAAAGCCAATCTGCTCACTCAAGCTTTCCCAGCCAGGGTGTGTAGAGCAATAAAGAGCCTCTTGAAAGCTCTTGACAGCTTGTCAAAGGAGACGTCTTTCGCTGTGTATGCTGAAAGTATCCATGGCACGGAGTACAGGCGGCCTCTCCAGGGGTTTTGTCCTGCAAAACTGGCTTTCAGGAAAGACTTGTTATTGGGCAATGTCTTCCCCACGGGGGCGTGAACAGGCTTCAAAAAGGGCAACAAATGCAAAAACGTTGACTGGTGGGTCAGAGGCTTCAAGACAAAGAACCCCCCTTGGCTAAGGAAGCACAGGAAATGGCAACCAGGAGAGAAAAATTTGTCCTTTAGACCTTGAAAAACCTTTTTCCACCTGAAGCAGCCCCATCTCTGCTGCTGGGTAGCTCTCTTGCACAGTCGGGAAGCCTCTCCACTTCCACGCCGTACATAAACACACGTCATATTCCCTATCAAAGGCTGATAAACACAGTCTAAGTGTGTTTATCTGTTGGCTGACGAGCTCCGCTTAAGAGCTTAGTTTGCTAAGCTCGAAAGAGGTCTCGTCCCTCCCAGCGCGTCAGTCGGCTGGCCAGGCCGATGCCAGGAGGGTGCTGGAGAGTGTCTGGTGCTCCAGAGGGGCAGAGCCTGTCATCGAGCCCACTTAGTTCTTCGGCTGCTCAGCAGCTCCACCGTCTCCGGCTGAGGCAGCAGAGGTTGCGTTGCACGTGACCGGACAACCTGCCCGAGCCCACGGCTTTGGCTGCAGGAGGGAGGGTTGTCTGGGGCTGGGGATGAAGAAGAAGACATGAGCACTGTGGTCCTCTGCTGTGACCAGAGGCGCCGAAGCTCCCGGGGACACTTTTGGAAGCGGTTGCCCACAAAACCCTGCGCCCGCAGTGGTGGTCAGAGAGGGGTAAAGTGTCCTCCTTCAGCTGAATCCTGGAGAGGGCAAGTTTGGACGTCCTCTGCCGGGACGCGATTCCTCTGTGGAGGGCAAATCCATGCAAACGAGGACTTTCCAGGCAGGGGGCAAACTGCCTCACTCTTCGCTCTCTCTGCTCGACCTCCTCTTCCTCTAAGCATTTCCCATTGCGTTTCAGCACGACCTGAGGAACGGCTGGTTCCCCAAACCCCACCGCTACCCTGCAGGCTGCTCTGCCTCTGCAGAAGTCACCCCCTGAAGAGCCCTTTCTCCTCCCACCCAAGACTATGGCCGAAAACGCAGCCCAGGAGAAACACACGCTGGCTGTGAAAGGACTTTCAAGGCAGGGTGTAGAGCACCATCTAGTGAAGGTTAGCGAGGAATCCATCAGCTCCAAACCCCATGAGGAGCTGGTGCTCCTAGGGTCCCTGTGGGACAGCAGGCTGGTGCAAGCTGTATCTTCTTCCCAGTGTTTGCAAGGGGGGGAACTGGTGCCAGCAGCAGAGCAGGTGGAACTCAGGATGGAGTGCAATTTCTTGCCTCTCTTCTTTTTCTACTTTTCTCCTGTCCCTCCCAGGGCGAACAGGGCAGCTGGGACTCGTACGTAGACGAGCAACTCGGTTTCGCTCACCTTTCAAGCAGACGCCGTCCCCTCTGCCGCAGAGTCCTTTGTGAGAGAATATTTGTGGGATTATTTCAGGTGTCCTTCATGTGTTTGGATCTCTGACTGTAGGGAAGCTTTTGTTCTGTGAGACCTTAAAAAGCACCCAAACGCTCTTTCCGGGTGTTCTTTCATGATGCATGACTCTCTACCTGAGACTTTGGCCCGAGCAGCCGGAGAGCTGAGATCCCCTCACAAAAGCTGTGAGATGCTGCAGACTTGCCTACCTGCCACCTACAGTCACTCTAATTAAAACCTCAAGGATGAGTTAACATGTCTCTCTTCTTTTTTTTTTTTATGGACGTGTTTGAAGTGTCTCATTGCTTTGGGCAGTCTGTGCTGTAATGAAGTTATTAGCAGCGAAGCTTAAGCTTTACGAGTGTCCTTTATGACAAAACATCTCAGAGGATTGTCAGGCAGGTTTATTAGAAAGTGAAAACGCCTTTTGGTGCAAGAGCAGCCATAGATGGCTGAGGACAAGTCCGTAACGGTAAATTGCTGCCTCCACTCCCAGCCGGGAGCAGCCGGGATGGTGATGAGCTGCACCGTAGGTCGCTGGCTGGATCATCCTCCGAGGATGCTCCTTCCTGGCAGCACAGCACCGTTCTGATGGTAAGTTTATCCCTGTGCCTAAAGCTGGGAGCTTCGTGGTGGGATGTGTCTCCTGATGCCAGCCCCTGCTCTGAGTCTTGCCGCCCATCAAAGCCTTCCTCCCCTGGAGGTGTAGGCCAGTTGCCTTTAGACATCTCCCGGTGTCTTCTCTGACCTCAGGACATGGCACTTAGCCGTAATTTATTCCAACCGCTTGACATGATCTCCAAGCATTGATTCGTCTCCACCCACATCAATGAAGCAAAGTCACTTCCAACACCCCCCTCCCCAAATTCTGCTGGGCTCAAGCAATCGACGTAAACAACCTTCTTGTAAGCCCAAGTGCTGCCTGGCCCCCAGACACTTGGTCTCGAAAGCTCTACGGGATCCAGCTGAGCAGGAGCACCCTGGCAACAGTGCTGTCAGTGCCACAGCCTTCGTGAAGGATGGACCTGCAGCTCCCACCTCCTGTAGCGCCAAGACCCTTCAGCAACTGGTCTCTGTACTGGCAAAAGCCAAGGCTGGAGGCAGAGCTGGGGACATGGTGGCTCTCTGCCCCTGCCACCCGCCTTGGCAGAGCTGAAGATGCTCGTATTGGCTCGGGGCAATTTTGAGATGCTCTTAACTGCACCCTATCCAAAGCAGAACCTCAGGGACTGTGCCTTGGGCTCCCGTCCCATCCCCAAGGCCATGGCATGGCCATTTGCTGGCTGTGCAAAACCCTCTAGAGGGAGCCCCGACCCCAGACATTCCCAGCCAGGGCCCCACGAGGCCACAAAGCTTCTGTGTGGGTGTCCAGATGGTTTTGAGATGGTCTTGTGGGGGTTTTGTTGTTTTCTTTTTTTTCTTTAAGGTTCCACACAGCCTTAATGGTCTCACTGGCCACAGCTACAAGCTCGCTTGCCTTCTCTCAACATTTCTGCACATTCCCACCTTCCCACGTCCATCCTCACCCACCTCCAGCGTCTCGCTCCCTTAGAGCTCACTGAAGGTGGGGTGAAGTCTTTGGTGGGGTGGACGCCACCCTTGCACGGAGGAACCTCCTCCCATGGACTTTGCACTTGGAGAGGGCTGGGATTGTGCTTTCCTGGCCCCGAAAGCCAGTCGTGGTGGTTGCAGCATCTTCAGCATCCTACTGGGTGCTGCTGGGCACGCAAAGCAGCCCCACCAGATCTCACCAAACCAAGGGGAGTCACCTACATCAGGGGTCTCTGCTCACCAGGCTGTTTCTCCAGAGTGCGCGCCTCCTGAAACCTAACCTCAGAGTGCAAGGAGGTGAAGGAAATTCCTTCTGGCTTGAAGGTAACAGAATGGCGCTGAAGTTTTCTGGTTCCTGCAGCCTTCTGGTTCCTGCAGCCCCCAGCGCAGCCACAACCAGACCCCTGGAGAGACTAACCAGCTCCGTCACACGCACAGCATCCCCTCTGGCCAGCCGTGGAGCTCAGTGGCACTGACATGGCCTGAGAAATGCCCTTTTTCTTCGCTCACGGGCCACCTGGCTGAGCCCCCGTGCCCAAAGCTTTGCTCTGCTCCATGTCCTTCCCCTCCTGGGCCCAGCAGCAACTGCATGGGTTCCTCCGCTCTGGTTAAAGGTGCATCTTTCTCCTCCAGGCTTGTTCTGCCTTTAAGGAACCGCAATCTGTTATGCGGTGCTCTCGCTTCAGGGAGGCCATAGGGACACAGTAAATCCCATTAAGGCCAAATTGCATTTTCCAAGTTTTTAAGCTGTTTCCCATTTCCCTCCCTGCCTTTTGAACTGAAGCAACCAGGCTCCCCTCCGGATGAAGGCACGGTCCTGTGCAAGCCTTGAGCTGAGGCAAGGTTGAGCTGAATGCCCTCCTTGTAAGCATAACCCCTCCTCAGGGCTCTCCCCTGGAGGACCTCATGGCCAGAAGAAGAGACCACCCCACCCCACGCTTCCTTAGGCATCATCCTTGCTGGCCACTTACTGCCAAGAGGTCCGGCTTTGAAAGCGGGACGCTGTGGTGTATTGCAGTGAAGAAGGATGGACCAGGAGCACTCTGCTAACGAGCCCAACGCCGTTCAGCTTGCTTGGATTTCTTCCCACTGGCCAGGATCGGGATGACACCACCACGGAGCAAACGCGCTCGTTGTGGCAGTGTGCTTGAGGCAACCTCCAGATGCTGTGGAAGCAGTTAAATCTTTAAAGCCATTAAAACACGCACCATGTAGCTACTTGAAGGTGGTGGCCGGGGTGAAAACCTGTGCCTGTGGCCAGTTTTCCCCATCGCTGCTCGTATCAGAAGCCATGTCCCAAAATCTATTTGCCTACTTCGTGCCAGGGCTGGTCCGCAGACAGACAGAGGACTTCTGCTGCGCACGTGCTCCTCGCTCTGCGCTCAGACGCTAACGATCAGACGTCGCACATAGCCACGACGCACACCGCCTGGAGGTGCCGGGAATCGATGCTGCATCAAGCGACGTGCAAAACTGCAGCAAGCAGGAGGTGTGATGCTCATCTCAGGCTGGAGCAGGACTTGGAGCATTTTGGGGCAGCGACTGTCATTATTGGTATTTATAGCTCTTCGCAGAGCAGGGCCCTGCTGGTGGCTGGCTATTAGGGAGTCCCGCAGTGCTCCTGTGCAAGGAGCAGGGCTTTGTTTCCTTACAGAAAGCGGCTCGATGGATCCCAGTGTGGTGGCTGCGTTCCCAGCCCATGCTGACAGCCAGCCCAGGGCAAGCAGGAATGAGCTTCCCGTGGCGAGCTGCTGGGAAACGGCAAGGACCAGCCTTTTGTCTGTGCCTGGCAGGCAGAGCACGGTGCATGAAAAGGGACGCTGTGAACGCCGCGTTTCCAAGGATCTGCCCACCCTGGAGCCGCTCGCTCAGCCCAGCAACAGGTCGTTGTGGACCGCTGGAGCCGCTGCACTGGAGTGGATGTGAGGTAGGTCCCTGGGTTTTCGGCCAACTTGGGAACGGTTTCAGGCAGAAGCGTGCCCCGATTTAGCATGGTCGAGACAGGGCTTACGAAGGCTTCTTGAGCTGTTCCTGCTGCTTCTTGCGTTGGTTTCACCTTTTACCGAGTGGGTGCAAACAGGAGGTCCCACTGGAGATGCTGGATTTAGTGGTATGCTGAGCGAAATAGCCACGGCAGGGCTGTGTCTACATGTCTACAATAAAAGTGTGAGCACGGACAACTTCTTCTATTAATCTTAGTGTTTGCACCATGCTGTGATTGCACATAAGTCGCTCGAGCTCTGAAGGTGGCTGTGGGCCCATCCTGCTGCAAGCTGTCCCCAGGCAGTGTCCCATCTCTTAGAATCACAGAATGCTTTGGGTTGGAAAGGACCCTGAAGATGTTTTAAGTCGCACCCCCCTGCCCTGGGCAGGGACACCTCCCACCAGACCAGGTTGCTCCAAGCCCCGTCCAACCTGGCCTTGAACCTCCAGGGATGGGGCAGCCACAGCTGCTCTGGGCAACCCCGGCCAGGGGCTCACCACCCTCACAGCCAGGAATTTCTTCCCAATATCTCTTCTAAATCTCTGTTCCTTCAGTTTAAAACCATTTCCCATCATTCTATGGCTCCACTCCCTGATCCAGAGTCCCTCCCCAGCTTTCCTGGAGTCCCTTTCAGATACTGCAAGGGGCTGGAAGGTCTCCCTGGAGCCTTCTCTTCTCCAGGCTGAACCCCCCCAGCTCTCCCAGCCTGTCCTCCCAGCAGAGGGGCTCCAGCCCTCCCAGCATCTCCGGGGCCTCCTCTGGCCCCGCTCCACCAGCTCCGTGTCCTCCTGCTGTTGGGACCCCACAGCTGGAGGTGGAGGCAGTATTCCAGGTGGGGTCTCCCCCGAGCGGAGCAGAGGGGCAGAATCCCCCCCCGGCCCTGCTGCCCACGCTGTGGGGATGCAGCCCAGGGGGCGGGGGGGTTCTGGGCTGCCAGCGCACGGTGCCAGCTCATGGTGAGCTTCTCCCCCACCAACACCTCCAAGTCCCTCTCCTGGGGGCTGCTTCTTTCCTCCTCTTGCCACTCTGGGCTTTGGGGGCATCTATTCCCAGCAGACATCCCAGCATCCCCAGGCCATTCATCTGAGCAGCCACTGGGTGAACTGGGAACAGCAAGGGATGCTGCTCGGTGCCACTGGAGCAGCTGTCCTTTCCAGCCAGGCTCTGCTCATGGTAGCTTCCAGCAAGGCTTGCAATGAGTTTCTTCCCCATCCTCTTGCCTCCCTCCTCCTTCTCAGCTACTTATGACATCAAAGCCCTGAAGTTTCCACTCCTCCGTTCTCAGGAGATCTGGTTTAACCGTCGATGAAGGATTTATGCCCTGATAGGAGGCTCACTGCTGCCTGGAGGAGTAAGTCCCACGGATATTAACCATATCGGGATCAAGGTCCTGCTGGATTGCCTCCTCCAGCCTGGCTGGATCTTCCCTCCTTTCCTGCCTGGTCCTTTATTCATTTACAAGTCCTGTGAAGTCCCGACGCGACATCTGATTTCCATCCAGTTGGACAGTAAACTGACATTTTTCTCACGGTCTCTGTGCTCTTGTGCTTTGGGTCTCTGCCAAGCACTCCACATCTTTAACTTGCCTTTTTTTTTCCTTTTTTCTTTCAGACCCAGTTATCCCAGTCCTCCCTCCCTCCTCTCCCCCCAGCCTTTAAAGGAAGCAAAATAAAAAGGTCAACAAGAAGAGCTGAGCTCCTTCCAGGACTCCCCAGGGATGAACCCCCTTCCCTCCCTCCGTGCCAAGCGGCACCGAGATGCTTTCCCTCCGCCCCAGCGACGGCGGCTGCTCAACTCCCTGCTCCGAAAGTGGGAAACGCAGCAGCCAGTGCTGAGAAAAGGGGCTGTTCTCCGTCTCCCTCCCATTTTGCTAAGGGTTCCACTGCCAGTCCATCGTGAGTCGCTGCTCCTGGTCACGTCTGCTTCCCAGTGGCGTTTTGCTGCTCGTCCACTTCCAGCTGTCATGGGAAAGTAGAGCGAATGCGACGCGTCCCCTCAGGCTCCCTTCCTTTCCCACAGCCCCATGCCTTTTCTCTTTCTGCTCTGTTGGCCGGCAGGGTGGGAAGGAGAGAGGAGCATATCCTGGTTTCCCCCTCCCCAAACCTCTTGCTCCCCAGTACATCATCTCTTTGACATCCCTCCAGCCCGTTACGAATCCAAATGCCAGAGTGGTGGAAACTAATGCTCGTAGCAAAGCCTTGCAGCTGGCTGAAGGCAGCAGAAACCAAGGCATTTTCCCCAAAATAACCTACGGTATCTCAGAAAAACAACCAACCACAAGAACACCCTCCACTCCCGCTAGCCACTGGCCTTCAAAGGCACCACAGCTTCGTTGTGGTTGGGGCTACGCTAATGATTTGCCCTGAATTGTGGGGCCGTGATGGCTTTCTTCTGCTCGGAGACAACCTTGAGACAGCATAAATCCAAAGTCATGGTGGAAACACCTTTCTGGATCAACTGCTGCATTTAGGCAGGTCCCACAGCCGCTTACAGCGACTGCCTTTCATGCCCAACGCGAAGATGTTAGAGTGAAGAGGAACCAGCACGAGCACTTGCTGGCTTCCTCTTCTGTCATCTGCCGTGTCGCTGCATCACTGCGTCTTCTCATTTCGACTATAATGCAATTATTAAGTACTGCTGGCTGCTACTTCGGTGCCAAATTCATTCAGCCAGCGAAAACTGAGCTTAGTGAGCTGCCCTGCCGTTCTCCTTAGCGTTTCTCCAGCCCCGCGCAGATGATTCACTCCTAAACCCACAGCTGATGGAGAAGTCATTAGAAATGACTAAGCACTTTAGGAAACGAGCCCTCTGGTTTCTCAGGCAGCAGCTCTGGCCGTGCTTTCACACGCCAACATCCATCTGCCATCACATAAAGTTCAGCCAGGCCAAGAGCAAGGTCCTGCACGTGAGTTGGGGCAATCCCAAGCACAAATCCAGGCAGGGTGGAGAATGGCTGGAGAGCAGCCCCCCGGAGAGGGACGTGGGGGTGTTGGTGGGGGAGAAGCTCACCATGAGCCGGCACCGTGCGCTGGCAGCCCAGAACCCCCCCGCCCCCTGGGCTGCATCCCCACAGCGTGGGCAGCAGGGCCGGGGGGGGATTCTGCCCCTCTGCTCCGCTCGGGGGAGACCCCACCTGGAATACTGCCTCCAGCTCCAGCTGTGGGGTCCCAACAGCAGGAGGACACGGAGCTGGTGGAGCAGAGCCGGAGGAGGCTGCGGAGATGCTGGGAGAGCTGGGGGGGTTCAACCAGAAAAGAGAAGGCTCCAGGAAGACCTTCCAGCCCCTTGCAGTATCTGAAAGGGGCTCCAGGAAAGCTGGGGAGGGACTCTGGATCAGGGAGTGGAGCCATAGGATGAGGGGGAACGGTTTTACACTAGAAGAGGGGAGATTTAGATGAGCTATTGGGAAGAAATTCCTGGCTGTGAGGGTGGTGAGCCCCTGGCCGGGGTTGCCCAGAGCAGCTGTGGCTGCCCCATCCCTGGAGGTTCAAGGCCAGGTTGGACGGGGCTTGGAGCAACCTGGTGTAGTGGGAGGTGTCCCTGCCCAGGGCAGGGGGGTGGCACTGGATGATCCCCAAGGTCCCTTCCAGCTGTAAGTGCTGTATGATTCTATGATCCTGTGACAGTGGGCTAGTGGGGCTGCGTGTCCTCTCCTCGCACACAGGCACGTGTGTGCAAATTCGCTGCTGTGCAAAGACTTATTTTGATCCCAGTGAACTTTGTTGCTTCTTGATTTCCTCTGTAGGGAGCAAAGTCCCCCAGGTCAAAAGGGGTCCCTATTTTACTCGGAGGAAGTCTTATGGCAGCATGGATGTGCGGTGTTGCCATCCCAACCCGACTGATTTTTCTAGAAAAAATTATTGATTTTCGAATTGAGTCATGACTTGAAGCAGCAATAGGAAATTGAAGCAGTCAAACGCTAAACCTGCCCTCAATTTTTCACTAAGGGCAGGGTGAATCTCACCGGTCAGTAATGACTTAAGGTAAAGGCTGCTCACCTCTTTACGTTGGCCATTTTCTGCTCTTGCTCATGAAGATACTTGTTTGAAGCCAAGTTATTGCAGAAACGTCTGTCATGTTACAAAACAGCAAAAGATTTGCTTGGTTTTTGTTTTAAACTAGACTACTTGATTTCTGTATCTCAGAGGTTGATGAGATTCTTCTAAGACAGCAGCAAGTGTGTTTTGCTGGAATTAAAAAACATCATTTTCTCATTTTCTTAATTGACAAAACCCCTTAAATGTGCTGGGCATATGACACCATTCTTCTCACCCCAAGCTGTGCCCCTGTGGCTGGGACAGGTTTGTGGGGGGCCACCATGGCACCCTTGCCCCAGCCCCTGCCTTGGCCTGTCTTGCTACCACATTGACTGCGCTGCTCTCAACGTTTTCCTTGATTTTAGGCAAAAAACGCAAAGGCAGCAGGTTTCATCCTGTTCCCAGGTCTCATCTGCAAACACCTCCCAGTAGCAGATGGGACTGTTGTGCAAGCCTTTCAGGAGACCCTGTCGGACTCACGCATGGTGTTCAAAGATGACATTTAGCCCTCTTAAGCCTGACTCATTTCTTCTTCCTCCCTCGTGTGGAGCAGTTTTACTTCTTTTTGCTGTAGTACCTAAAATCACCAGCTTTTCCAAACCAGAGGGCTGAGTTTTATGCAGACGTCTGGGCACACTTGCGCTGAATTTGGTGGGACCTCGGTGCCTTGCTGGGCGGTTGGCTCCTGCGCAGCACCTTGGGCCGTACCAGCGGTGTTATTTGGTCTCTTCTGCTTTTAACACATCATCAAGAAAACCTTGTGGCTGTGTCCTGTGGAGGCTGAAGGGAAAGGCAGCGTAGGTGATGCCGGAGGAATGTTGCTTCCCAGCCATGCAGGGTGGCACGAGGCACTGGTGCAACTTTGAGGTGCCACAGCACCGTGGCTTAACGATGTCTCTGCTTAATTACTGGGACACATATAAGGAAAGGATTCTGTCCCTTCACCACCTTTGCCTGTTATCCTCCTTTTGTGACCATTTATGAAGTCTAGACAGGTCTGGAGCCCACACGTACAGCTTCCCCGCATTCTGAGTTGTCTGGATGAATGTTCCGTGACTCACACCACTCCCTTGCATAGGAGGAAACTTTCATTTATTGTTTCCCTCTATTATATCTTCCTCATGTAAAATGGTTCCTACTGGCATCCACCAAATCCCTGTTTCAGGCAGCAGCTGTGCCGGGCAGACCCCGGGGTGTCAGCATCCCAAGATTTGCCCGGCTATTGCTGATGGGGAAAGGGCAACCTTCCCTTTTTCCGATTTTTTTTATTCTCCTGTCGCGTCCGCACCATATCTCTGCTCCGCAAGAGTACCCGGAGGCCATGCCATGACTCCAGCATGGATGGGGTTCAGTTTGCATCTGAAACGGAAAAAAGAAAAATAATAATAACAACAACAATAATAATAGGAGAAGAAGAAGAAGGAGGAGGAGGAGGAGGAGAAGGAGAAGGAGAAGGAGAAGGAGAAGGAGAAGGAGAAGGAGAAGGAGAAGGAGGGAGACAAGAGAGGATCTGGAGCAAAATGCCAGAGGAACATGGTGCACTAGGGTGAAGTTGTGTTTTGTTTTCTATTTATCCTCCATGGTTTTTATTGGCGAACTTGGAAGGAAAATGGAGTAGAAGTGCAAATATGAGCTTGAGATGCTTGTCAGTAACCAGCTGCTCAGTGTAGCTAAAAGCCTGGTTTCCAACAGCTCTCTCATGTGGATTCTCTGATGCCTGATAAGGGCTGGGGTACCCTACAGCCTTTTCCCCAGACGAGCTATCGGTAGGGTTATTTTTCAATTTAATAACCACCCACCACTGTCTGTGGAAACCTGTGGAGCCTTAATAACTGTCTCCAAGAGTGCTACCCTCTGCTGCGGCTTGCTGAAATTTGGCAAGAAGAGCTGTCACTTGATGGGGACAGCAGGACCGTGCCAGCAGGTACACACCGGGGAAGCCGTAATTCTTCAAAGAAGGCTTTGCAACCAAAAATGAAGGGTAAGGCTGGTCTTGAAGCCCTCCAAAACAGTGAGCAATGAGGTCCCCCCTGAAACAGGTGGAACGAAAGAGTCAAAACCTTTGGGGTTTGGGCATAGAGGTGGTTTCAGCGATCCCTGATGCTCTTTATGACTTTAAATCAGGGCTTTAAAAATAGGTCCAGTGATGATGAAGCACACGCCCGGGATACGTCACTCACCACGTGACATGGCAGACGGAGATTTATGTGGTATGACGTAATGATTTTAATGGGTTCTGCCTAAAATGAGACTCGATGCTAAAAATCCAACCCCGGGCACTGTACAAGGTCAGAGCGATTGCCGGGCTCCCTCCAGCACAGCTTTGCAAGTGGAGGAAATTAAGAGCTCGGCCGACAGCAATGAAATGTTGCAGCAGTAAAAGCTCAAAACGCATCCCCAAAAAGCGGCGTGGGACTTTGCATGGAAGACTTCAGGGCTGTCGTGGACAGGATGAGCCCACGGCACCATGAGGGTCTGGCCCAGGGATGCGCAGTGCTCCCATGCCTCAAGGGATGGGGCGAAGAAGGAGTTAAGAAAAGACTTATTTTGGCTGCAGACAAAACCACTGGCAACTGAAAATAAACAGGCAAGACATCAGCTCCCATCGAGCTTTGAATAAAATGCAGGATTTGGAAAAAAATAAAAAAAAGTTGTTTGTTTCAAGCACAGCTTCAAGGAAGGTAAAAAAACCTTTGATCTCCCCAGCCTCTCTGCAGCGCAGCTTTCAATTTCAGGCCTGCGTCTTGTTGGGCGTAGATCTTAATATAGGTATTTTCTTACATGCTCTGTGCAAAAACAACAACAACAAAAAAAGCTCGCCTGCCTCATCTGTAATAACAGCCAAGATTTGATTTGATACGTTTAATTATGGCGGATGGCACAACCGATGCCTTACTCGCTAATAAACGTATGAGAAACACATGAATAAATGAGCTATCACACTAAAAAAAGCCCAGCTCTTAGAAGGTAACAAGGATGAAAGCCTTTCCCGAGGCACTTGTGTGGCACTGGGGACGCTGGAGGGACAGCCCCATGCCTGCTCGCTGCCGGTCACAGCTCATCCCGTGGGCAGTACGAGACCCGTGGGCTCGGGGGGTGATGGAGGCAATGGTCCAGCAGCCCTCGGCAGGTTTTCCGTTGAGGGATGTTGTTCCATACCTATTTACCTCATGCCGTGGCAAGCTGGAGCCTCCCATGAAACGTGAGCCCTGTTGCCTCCAAGATCTGATTTTTAGAGGAGGGACAATAGGGATGGTTTTTTTTTTTTTCCCAAAGATATTTTGGGTTCAACACCATGCCAATAAGCAGCACAATGGTTTTGAGCTCTGTTTTCTCTTATTCTGAGTCTCTGATTTCAAAGCCCTTCCCCCCCACCCCACCTTTTAAACATACATTAGATTGCTTTAAAGATAAAGCGGCATTTCCCGGCTCGGCTAATTAAAGCCCCAAAATTTGCGTTTGCTGCGTTAATGCAATAGTCTTGTCTGGTCCTTAATGTGCACAGAGATAACTCCGTGTTGGAGCCCTTTGATCGTGCCTGGGCATCTCCACAGCGGCGGCACCGGGTCCCGCTGGCCTGGAGGGAATCCAGGTGGGGAGAGAGGATGCCCGGGAAGGGAGAGGACCTCTGGCACCCAAATGGGACCCTCCTTGATTAAAGGGTGTGATGGGAGTGAGTCCAGCACAGCCGGTTGGTGATGACCATCTCTGGGCACCCAACAGGGATCTGGGGAGGGACGGAGGAGAGGCTGGTCCCAGCTGGAGAACCCCCAACCCAACGCTGCACCATCCCCGTTCCCCATCCCTTCCTACCAACCCATCCGCGCGTGATTCCCATCAGCTGTTTCTGGTCTCGAACACACATCCTGTCTCCTCCTCTTGCTTCTGCCTCAACGTGTGAATTTTGGGGATGGTGCCCTTGGGAAAAGGGTTCAGAATGTGCAGCAGTGTTATCCGTAGCTATAGAATTCCAGCTGGGTGGACAGCACTCTTTTTTTTACCTGGTCAGGTTGGAAATATAAATAAATATGTGGTAGTTGAAGGGATAATTTCTTTGATGGTGAAGAAGGTGAGCCGTGCATGCCGGAGGGGACGTGGGACCCAGGGGACCGCAGGCACAGCTCATACCCTGATGTAGGAGGAGGTGATGTGGCTGTAACAGGGAGAAGGAAGAGGGAGGACAGCAGCGACGAGACCACGTGTTCGTGGTGAGATGGTAGGATGCCACAAGGCAGATTTAGGGACCCAGGTGGTTGGTGCTGGAGTGAACACTGCCCTGTGCTTGGGTCGGTGGCATAAACAGCCGTTCAGACGACCATCAGCAGGATTAGACCATGAGACTTGGGCTTTTTGGGCAAGGGGCTTTACTGGGAAGAAGAGAAACATTCAGAGGAAGGAGGAGAGTGAGCAAGCAGCTGTGTGAAAAGAAATGGATGGGGTGAAATTCAATGTCACCTGAAGAAGTCACCAGAAACATTATCCAAGGGAGGCTTTGTGGTGGGGGGTGGAAGAGGCAGGGAACCCATTGCTGCTTGGGGGAGTGCTCCGGAGGAGCTGGCAGCCTTGGAGGAAGCCAGACTTTAGCTTGCCCCTCTCAAAAAATAAATTGCAACGAGTCCTTGCTGAGACTCCTGTGGTCCAGACAGCACCTTGGGTCAAAAGACCAAGCAAGGTCCATGGTCATCTCTCTTCCCTGCTGCTCCTTCTGCCTGTGACAGAGCCCGGAAACTGCCCCGGTTTCCATCCCCCAGCAGTTAATTGATCAGCTCCCGGCGGTTAATTCATTCATCAGCCCTCGAGGCTTTTCCCCTGCTCGACCCCACCTCGCCTGCAAGCAGACCCCAGCTCCCCAACACCTTCTCCTGCTTCGCCCGCTCCGACCCAATCTGTTTTGCATTGGTGCAAGAAAAAAGCTGCGCGAAGCTGTTTAGAAACAGGCCCCTCCGGTTATTTCCAGCTGCTCCGAAGCTGTTTGAAACCGTACACCAAGACCTCCCAGTGCTGCTTTTTCCCTGTACTCCTATTTCTCTTTTTTTTTTTTTTTTTTTTTTTTTTTTTTTTTTTGGGTCTTGTGTCTTTCCAGCTGCTTGTGTTCCAGAAAAATTAGCAAATTCCCTGCTGAGACGGAGAATTTGCTCGCCCTGTTTGAACGCTTCAGTCAGCTATAATAATAATTATATATTGTTAGTAATTATTAATATTGTATAATTAAGACTACAAATAATGTCACGTCGTCTTTGCATCACTCCCTGTCACCTCACAGCATTTTGGGGTTGCAGGCACCGCTTCTCCCTCTCTTGAGGACCACGTCTGCCACAGCTGATGCAGCCCAGGATTTTGGGGTGTTTAAGCTACGAGCTGGTGGTGCCACCAGCGGGGCTCACTGGGCACTGACTTGCTACGGTGCCTCAGAGACAAGTTGCTGCCCCCAGGGTCCCCACGGGGCGATTGACCTGCGTGTGCGGGCTGGGGTTTAAGATCATGATGGTTTGGGTTGAAAGGCACCTGTAAAGGTCACCTAGTCCAATTTTCCCTGTCCTGGGCAGGGACACCTCCCACTAGACCAGGTTGCTCCAAGCCCCGTCCAACCTGGCCTTGAACCTCCAGGGAAGGGGCAGCCACAGCTTCTCTGGGCAACCCCAGCCAGGGGCTCACCACCCTCACAGCCAGGAATTTCTTCCCAATATCTCTTCTAAATCTCCCCTCTGCCAGTTTAAAACTGTTCCCTCTCATCCTATGGCTCCATTCCCTGATCCAGAGTCCCTCCCCAGCTTTCCTGGAGCCCCTTTCAGATACTGCAAGGGGCTGGAAGGTCTCCCCAGAGCCTTCTCTTCTCCAGGCTGAACCCCCCCAGCTCTCCCAGCCTGTCCTCCCAGCAGACGGGCTCCAGCCCTCCCAGCATCGCCGGGGCCTCCTCCGGCCCCACTCCACCAGCTCCATGTCCTCCTGCTGTTGGGACCCCACAGCTGGAGGTGGAGGCAGTATTCCAGGTGGGGTCTCCCCCGAGCGGAGCAGAGGGGCAGAATCCCCCCCCGGCCCTGCTGCCCACGCTGTGGGGATGCAGCCCAGGGGGCGGGGGGGTTCTGGGCTGCCAGTGCACGGTGCCGACTCATGGTGAGCTTCTCCCCCACCAACACCCCCAAGTCCCTCTCCGGGGGGCTGCTCTCCATCCCAAGATGCTCCAGTGAGCACAGCATGAGGGACACACCCAGAAGAAAGCTTCACCATTGGCTTTCTCTTTGCCTTTGAACGGCAGTAGCCCGGTTCTCACCTCCCATCCTGCCATTGTGTCCGAAAACTCAGCAAAAAAAGCCCTAGCTGGTCGCTAGCGGCTTGCGGCTCAGTGCTTGGTGAATTTGGGCACCGGTTCAGCAGCGCTTGGGGACCTGCTTGTCTCTTGAGGAGTTCTAGCATCTCCGAGTGTATAAAATGCCACGTAAAGCAATGTACTGAAGGGTCTCCTTCCTTCACTACAGAGTAGGAAAACACTTATAAAAAACACACATCCGATGTCTTTCCCATAGGCATAAATTCTCCAGACGTTTGCTCCCTCTTTCTCATGTCCTTTTATTCAGGAGGTTAAGAAATACTGTATTTTTATCTTCTTTGCCATCTTCTGCCTCTCCTCCTTGGCCCCGCGCCGAATATCAGTAGCCTGCTCTAATAAATAATGTAGGGTCTGTCTGGGCAGTGGTTTGTGGTCTGATCTTCCGTGATGGATGGTGTTAGGGGAAGGGTTGAGCTGAACCTGCTTCGCTCTCTTCCATGGAGAAAAGCTATGCCGGTGTCCTCTGGAGGAGATGCTCCATTCAGGTATTAATCCCGTATCCAGAGGTAGAAGCTGGTTGAAGCAAGAGTTTCCCACCCTGTTGATGAGCATCCTGGCTCAGCACGTGGAGAAAATGTACGGGGCTCGAGGGAATAAAACCTCGGGGATTTAAGTATACACGCGAGGCGGCACTGGCCTCTTCCTCTGCTTGTTGCTGGGACTTGTGGCTTTGTCAAGCAGGAAATATTTCAGAGGTGTATGAAAATCGTTCCTGAACTTCGGTACATGCTTGAAGCATGTGAATTTTCCTACCCACTACTTCCCTCAGCCACCTCCTCTTGAAATGCCAGCTAATCCTGTCTTCAGGCAAAGCAACCCCCTCCCACTGCCTTTTGCAATGGGAAGCAGAGCCCTGCCCGCCCTCAGCCTTCCCGCTCTTACCATAACTCCTTCTCTCCCCATCAGAGCCATTTTCTTTAAATATGGTGAAAAAAACCCACTTTATTTTTGTCTCACCCATCCCTAATGCTCATCTTTCCCTAAGTGCCCATTCCCGGGCAGCGAGAGCCTCCTCTGGTCAGGGCACGGTGGCCAGGGGCAAGGGACAAGGGATGGGCCGTATCCTGCCATGGTGCACCAGGTGGTCCCCAAGGCTTGTCTGAAGCTGGTCGATGGTGTTCCTCACCGTCACCATGGGGGAGGTTTTTGGAAACTGTACAAAGACCCTGTTCTGTTGAAATGGGTGAGTTTGGAGACCAGGTGCTGGTGGCATCAGGCAGGAGCGCACCCAAGTGCTCTGCCTGCAGGTTATGGAGATGTTGCTGAGATGAGGACCTGCAACTTGTCAAGCAATTCACATACGGGGGAATCAGTCCCTGGGTATTCATATGGAGTAACCCTGCCACGAGGTGTATTTATGCATGGGATGTGTTTATGGCTTCTCTAAACCTTTTTCAGAGCCATAGAAGAAATTGTTTTGGGATGCTCAGCGCTGAAGGCTACTTCTCCATGGTGATAACTTCACTTTCCTGCTGTGCTGGGTGATATCGGCTTGAAAATAATTCCGATTTTCAGATACAGACCCCCTGTGTTTGTATTTGTGATAGAGTGGCTGAGTGTCTTCCACCGGCGCCGGCGCCAGACGTACAAATCTGGAAGTTGTATTGCACACAACGCCCAGTTGCGATGCCGACTGAATGCTGCCCTTCGGAGAAGGGCTTAGCTCCCGCTCGGCCTGAAAGGATTAAGGGAATTAGCTGTTGTGTTGCGTTGTTCACCGAGAAGAGCGTGTCCAGCATCACGCACAGTTCACAAGAAGATGCAGACCAAGCCTCGAGGAGTTTCCATCCTGCAGCCCTAGCTTTGTTTGGTACCAATGACTACCCATAATTTGGCTGGCTTGCCCTTCTGGAAGGACACCAGCTTTTTATTAGTAGACCATCCCCTGGTTCCTTAACCTCCTGAACCAAGCAGAGCTGGACCAGAGACACCTCTGGGTCGGTAAGACCCTCACCTTTGAAGCCTAGTGGTGACTAGAGCCCCACGAGTCCCAACCCCAAAACTTCTGGTCTTGGACAGCCAGCAGCTGAGGAGCCACCGAAGGTCGATGTCCTCAGGTCACACCGACAGAGGCTCAGATGTCAAGTCCCTCAGATGGCATATTGGCTGTGGTCCAGGCTGGAGGACAGGCTCCAGAAGGAAGTGGTGCAGTCCAGCGTCAATGGATCCAGCTCCCATCCCCTTCCAGCTTCTTAGCATTGCTTCCATACCCTTGTGCGTCCAACAAGGGCCCACATCATGACTCTGTGAGCATCTGCACTGACATCCGCCAAGCAAGGTGCTAACTGGCATGACTAAAGGAACCCGGGGCTGGCTGTGGGGTTGCCAAATCTCCATGTTTCACTAGAAACATGTAGTGTTTTTCATCAATGTCATGCAGCCATGAAAGTATCACCCAAGGTTTGATACCTCAGTTCGCTCTTGTCCGTCCCTCACCTGCCTGCAAGGGTTACAGGAACTCTGGAGCTCAAAAGCAGCCAGTGAAACACCAACGGCGTGACCTAAAGTGCAGGTTGTGGGTTGCCAGGGCTGTGTTTCCAGAGGCAGCAGTGTGAGGAAGTGGGAGAAGAAGCCAAATGGCCCAAAAATACAAGGCAGACCCACTGCTGATGTGGCCAGTTGTGCAAGGCTGGCTGCCGTGCAACCTTGGCTCATGCTGTGTGTAAATGGATGGGTCTCCCACGTCCATGCAAGAGCATGGAATTCACTTACGCGTGAGCACATCCAAGGTGATTTATGCCTGAGTGCTCAATTAATTTACACATGAGCACCTGAACACCTTACACATGGGCGTAAAGAGGCGTTAACAAGCACTCCTTGCCAAAAGGGAGGACCTTGGTGGCCAAGAAGCAACTTGTAGCGCCGAGCTGGGGAGCCGGAGCAGGAGAAATGAAGTTGGTGACTTGGGCGAGCAGAGTTCTGGGAAAACAGAGGGGAAAAGGGTTGCATTTGTGATGGGCATATATTCGAACTGCCGTCGTGAGCTCGGCTTCGTCTTGGAGGGACAAGGCCTGACGTTCGTAACACATGGGGGCAGCCATGGAGGTATGTTCAGACCGCTGCGGCCTTCCTGGCTGGGTGTTTTGCGGGAGCAAGGTGTGGAGCTTGCAGTCAGCACTGCATCCAGGTTTTTACAACATTGACTCCTCCAGCCTGGTCCTCAGCATTAAGGGGTGAAGTAATGAAAAATACATATATTTGGACTTCGATGATGTTGACTCTGAAAATCCAGTCTACGGTGCAAGGGGTGGAGCTCGTAACAGATGCAAGTTGGGGCTGTGGTACTGATAACCCCTGGACTCCGGAGTGAGCGGACACACGTGTTGCTTCAGTGTTAATCCCTCCATCTGGTCCGCAGGGAGGAAGAGCGGAGCTTGTAATTGATGTGTATTAAGATTACGGGAGACACTGAAAGTAAAGTTGGTAGTGGATTTGTGCTCGAACAGCTTTTAAGGCTGAGCTCCAAGGAGAGGAACGAGTTGGGCGTGAGCTGCAGGGATTACTGCGTTCGCCCCTGGGCGCTAATTAGTTCACACAGGAGCACCCGATAGGTTCATGCATGAGCAACCGATTAGCGCATCCGTGAGCACCCTATTAATTCATGTATGAGCACCCAGTCAGTGCTTGCGTGAGAACCCAGATAATCCATGCCTGGGCAGCCAATTAGCGCACCCATGAGTGCCTGATTAATTTACACATGAGTACTCTTTCTGCTCATGCATGCGTAGCCAAATGACTCACGCATGAGCGCCTGATTCGCTCGCGCATGGGCGCCCAATTAATTCGTGCATGAGCGCCAAATTAATTTATGCAGGATCACCCAGCCGGTTTGAGCACCCAAACGAAGTTCTGTATCCAAGAGGGCGATGAGAAGTTCATGTTAACTGGCAGTAAAATAAATAAAGTCAAAACTCCCCAGGTGGAGAGTGCTTTACCTGCAACGCTGCCGAGCCCCGCTCGCGCGGCAGCGGCGCAACGGCCCATAGGACCTGTGGCTGGGCCATGGAAGCAGGCTAGAAAGAAGGAGGCAGGGGTGGGTTTTGTCCTGGTGGTGACGTTGGGATCGTTGCCCGGCTTGCTGTGTAAGGGGGTCCCACAACGCGACAGCTGGGGGCGGGACCTTCAGGAGCATCCCCTTCTCCGTGCCTTTTCCCCCCCCTCTAAGCAGCTGCCGAGGTGAGTTTGGAGGCACATCCCGTGGCCTAAAAGGCTTCGCGAGCCTTCTCAGACTGGACTTTTGGGGGAGTACAAACTCCAGCTCCAAATGTGCTTTTTAGACAGCAAGCTCTGGGCTTTTTTGGTTGCCAACTTCTAATTTCTTTGCGGTGAGCACATCAATAAGAGATCACCTGTCATTACCCAGCCGCTCAGAAACTGGCCGTTGGGCCAAGAGCTGAGTTTTGGCTACTGTGTTTTTTAACTCACAGGGGCCAGGGCATCGTGACCGTGACATCCTCTGCCCCATGAGCACTATATGGGGGTCGGCTACTTCACCTGGGCCTTTCTGCACGGCACAACACGGCACGGGATGCTCCGCCAAGGTAGATGTTGGGGTCAGATGGTCACTTTCTCGTTCCCTGCAAACACGTGGAGGGTGAAACTGCTGGCTCAGGCAGACAGTAACCCACATCTAACCATCGCCATTGGCCTCTATTTACATGTTTGGGTGTTACTGCAGATGCTATTTATTTGGTGGTTGTTTTTGTTCTGCGTTGTATGACTTAGCAACCATAAATAATTGACCATGTCAGGGGTGAAATGACAAATAATAACCAGGTAAGCACAGGCATATTTGCACAAGAAAGAGGCAAAGCAGGCAGTGCCGACATCGGAGGCATTAAATTGGGTTTGGAGCGAACTCAGCGCAAAGCCCCATTCGTTTTCTTTATTTCAATGGGCGCCTGGTTCCCACTGAGCTCCGGTAACTCAGGGAAACCCGTCTTAAGCTTAGCAAAGCACTTACAGAGCTTTACAGGACCAATTTCAAAGCTCACACCTCCGAAAACAGTCAGCGCTCTGTGCAGACGTGGACCCTGGAGGCCAAATCCTGCTTCGGGCTTCGGTGCAGATGCTCCTGGACAGGGAAAACCAGTTTGGTGTGGTTGAGCCTGTGAGTGTCTCTCCTTGTCGGAGCATCCAGTTCACCGCAGGGAAGCACTAGGGCTCAGGAGGGAGGGGACGTGCACTTGGGTGCTCCGATGGGTCCTGAGCCACCTCGAGGTGTCCCCTGCCTGGCCACAGATAGAGCTCCCTTGTTCTGGCATGGTCATTTTGGGACTGGTGCTCCAGGAGAAGGTTGACTTGTGCCCTTGGACCACGTTGCAGATGATGGCTGTCACTTGGTGGCTGTCGCTTCTGGAGGGGGGGTGAAACCTGTGCTCCTCATCCAGCTCGCAGCATAACGTCTCGCCTCACGTTCGGGCAAGGATGTGGTATTCCTCCCTCTCACATCTGCTGCCCACCTGGGATGTTGGAAAAACCCCACCTTTTCCTCTCCCCTTGTCAAATCTCTGCTGCAGGAGAAAGATTGTGGCTTTGAAGCAAAAAGGGATAGGGAAACTCAACTTTAGGAAATCTTAAAAAATTAATTTAAAAAAGATTTTTCTCTTCCCAGAGCCTAAACTAAAAGGGTTTGTTGCGCCTTTTTTTCTTTTTTTTTTTTTTTTTTTAAAGTTAGGCCATTGCTGCACTGTCCCAGACAGATACAAGCTGGCCACAACCCTTTGCAGTGAGTGACTGCCCGGCTCCGGGACGGAGCACGGGGAAGCGGTGGGCAGGCGGCTCCGCTTGCGGAGCGAGCTTTGCACGGGCGCCCTGGTATCTGCTAAACATCCCTCTTACAGCTGAGGTCAGGGAGAGCCAGCAAAAACATTTTCTCTTCCCCAAGCCAGATTTGCAACCTCTCTGCTCCAGGTTTGCCAAGCACCGTGGCAGCGAGCGCTGGCACGATTTTCTGGGAACGAACAGTCCGTGGGGCTGGATGAAGCTGAGAAGGGTCCTAAATTAATAAACGTAATAGTGAAAGAAACCCGCACCAGGGCAGTGACTTTAATGGAAATAAGCTGCTCGACTTTGCCCTTGAAAGTTTATGGCGTTTAAAACAATTGTAAACATGTCAGTGTACATGGATACGGTTTCTATAGCAGCACAGCAACAGTTAAGGGCTTGCTCCCAAACATACCCCAAAGGAAACTAAAAATAGTGTGTCTGTTGTATCAAAATCTGTATACATATTTGGGAAGACGTACAGAAACTAGGATTTTATAAGCCTCCATCAGCTTTTTCTTTTTCTTTTTTTTTTTTTTTTCATCCCCCCCCTTTTTTTTTCCTCTTTTTTTGAAGAGGGATTGGGAGGAGGGTGCTGGAATCAGCAGCAGTGTGTGGGGAGGGATGAGCCCAATGTTGGCAGTCCCCTCCCCACTCCTTCCTAGCCTGGGCCAAGCCGGCAGGATGCCGCGTCCTCTCCTCCCTTGCCCTGGCTTAAACGGACCCATCGGCCAGCGGTGGAAGAGAAATCCAGTTTCCCCCCTCTCCGCTCTGTCCTCGTGGTCACCCAGGTGCCCGCTGCTCTGCCACTGCCTCTGCCACAGCCTGGAAACCAGTACAACTGCTGGTTTTTACCGGCAGCACCAAAAAATCTTAGGTACGTGCTGCACGCCGTGTAGCCAAGCTTTTCGGTGAGCGGCCTTTCTGGGAAGGAGGGAACGCGCTCCCCAAAAAGAGCCTTCAGAAACACCTCGGGAGGGTTTTGCAGTGACAACATCCTTCTCAATAAGAGCGCAGAAGTCCGTGGCATTCCTAAGAGACCGCGCGTTGCGTGCCGCAGCAAAAACCAAGGCGCGCAGCAGAGGAGCCAGCCAAAATATACAGCGGATACAGCGCGCCACAGCCAGCACCGAGAAATTTAACTTGACGCAAAGGATTTTCAAGCACTCAGGACCAGCCGTGGGCCACCTCTTCCCCAAAGGACATGGTCCTAACGTTACCTTTTTTCCCATGCGCTTTCGCAGTCCAGAAAACGCCATTTATAAAGGCTGAATGAAATGCAAGAACAGCTAAATCCCATCCTGCACAGTGAAACTGTCTCACTTCTTCCTTGCTTAGGTTTTTTTTTTTTCCCCCCCAAAGCATCCATCATCTCATGGCAAAGTCCAAAAGCTACAAAGAGAGTTGAGTGTCCAACTGTCCCCTGGAAGCGGTGCCGTACCCAGCGCATCGTTCATAACTGCAGCGTCCCACCAGGCGTTCCGGAGAGCCCCAGGGACAAAGAGGGTTATTTGTGTCCAATACCTTGACCGGCTCTACTCATGCTAAAATGATGTCGCTTTTACACCATAAAAGCCTTATGCTTTTTGTTTATTCTTAATTATAAACAGGTGCCTCCCTGTGTTTTAAAGAAGGGCTGCACGCCGTAGCAGTTAACGAGTGACAGGTCCCTGCTAAAAAAAATCTGCACAAGTGGATTTATTGTGGGCATTAATTTGCAAAATAACACCTTCATAACAAAACATAGCAGAGAAAGGCTTTTGGACTGCGGTCGGCGTTGGGGGAAATTGCTTGCTAGCCGGCTGAAATCATCACCCTCTTCAGCTTTTCAGGGATTTTATAATTGGGATCCCTCGGATAAGAGTGACAAATGGCATTTAGAGTTGCTGCAGCATCCTTAGCTACAAAGAAACAGCACAGAATGATAGAATCAGAATGTTTTGGGTTGGAAGGGACCTTGAAGATCACCAATCCCCCTGCCCTGGGCAGGGACACCTCCTGCTAGACCAGGTTGCTCCAAGTCCCGTCCAACCTGGCCTTGAATGCTTCATCTCTCTGTCTGCTTTTATTTTGCAGAGCTCAAATTCCTCCGCTTTGACAAATGGCACCCCTGAAAGTTTTGTTTCTGCATTCCCCCACGCGGCGTACCCGGGAAAATGGGAATGTCAAGCTGTAAACGGCACATTAGATCATAAGGAAGAAAAAAAAAATGAAGCAGCTGCATCACAGCACCTAATTGCCTTTGTGATCTGCCTAGGAGTTTGTCACTTTTCTACCTTTCACTCTGGTTTAAGGCGAGTAAAGTGTGCCACCAGGAAGGGCAGCATGACTGCGATGGTAGCGTTGGTGGCCCTCATGGGTGTGGGACAGGGTCTGGCTTTGCTCCCTGGCCGTGCAGCCCCTACGCTTGGAAAGATGGCTGTGCCACCACGTGCCTTTTGCTTCGCCCTTCCGGCTGTCCCACTCCCTGCTTTTAGGATGAAAGCACCCTCCATGTGACCTGAATTTCTGTTTCTTTGGGGAAAACGCGTGCTGAGGCAAAAACACCCTTTGGCTGAAGCCTGGTCATGGCATCACCTGCGCGTTTCTGCAACAGGAGGTGTAGCAATGCCACCATTCCCAAGCCAACTGGGAAGATGGTACCATGGGCCAAACTTCTTGGCCTCACCTGGCCCTCCCTGCACCTCATCCCCTCTCCCCACTTCCACTCAGCCATTATGCTCAGTGCCAAAGAGGAAAAAAAAAGCGCTCCCCACCCCAAGACATCAAAAAAAAAAAAAAGTTGTGCCCATGTTCAGCCCAGGGTTGAACTGCAGCTTTGGCTTCAGCCTTGCATTCCCAGCCACCTCCGTGCAGGCAATGCCAGAGGAGAGCCCAGACACACTGTCTCCCAGCTGATTTTACTCATGGGTTATTTAAAGCAGACATTGATAGCTCTGAAGTCGAGGCAGCTGAGCGCGGCCGCCAGTGGCTAATGAAGGTGAATGTCAGGAGTCATCATCGAAGTGATTAGTATAATTAAACTGAGCTGGGAAACGCTGAGCAACCAAAACGTCCCTCCAGTGGGAGGTTTGCCTCACTGGACTGAAAACTAGCTGCTTCCCTTGGATTTCCTGATGCACTACCTATAGGTGCGTTGCTTTTCCTTTGGTTTTCCTTTGCGTCAGCCCCCTTGTCCCGATGCGGTTGTTGAGCTCTGCCTGCACCTAGGCAGCCGCTCTTGCCGTGACCGTGGATGAGCTACTTTATTTTTTTATTTTATTTTATTTTTTCCCAGGTCTTGCTTCCCCAGGCTGCGAATCCCAGATGAAAATATTTAGCTGCCTACCTAACGAGGCTGATGTGCAGATTAATTAATATTTCTCAAGCGCCTTGAAAGTTGCCGAGTATTATTGCTACATAACAACTGTTGCTACGTAGGGAAAATTCCTGTTGCCGGATCCAGGCGCGGACACCGCACCTATGTTTCCTGGCCTTGCAGAGGTCAAAGCCCAGCTTCACTGTGATCACGCAGCCAGAAAAATCCTCTTTTTGGCCTTGCCGATGCTTCGCTCGTGTTGTTTCTGCAACAGCTTTGGTATGTCGGGCGGTGCAAGACACCACCATGTGCCCCCCATCCCAAAGCAACACGAGTGATGGTTTCTGCCGGCGCCAGAGCCCGGCCAGCAGCTGGTCTTGGCATGGCCGGGTTGCGTCAGAACACGTCTCACTCCCAACGGGATTTGCCGGGCTGCCGATGCCGGGCGGCCCTGGAGCAAGACTGCCTTCCCCGGGTGATCGGCCGTACCCAAAAACAGCGTCAACACCCAGCCCTGAAAAACTGCTTGGCTCCCGCCGCGGAAGCAAGGAAGCAAGGGTGGACCTGCTGAGCTCTGCAGGCTGCGATACCACACCTTAGGATCTGAGTGACTCACCAGGCGCTCTGTGAGCAGATGGTTTCGCTTCTCTTCCCCTTTTTCGTGCGACCGGGGTATGAGGTTTTACAAAAGAGTCCATTTCCCCCTCCGTTTCCTAGCTTTCCTGCTGGGAAAGCCTTGTTTCCCATGGCTGTGAACCTTGGCTTGGTGGGCGTCACAGTGGTCGCTCCTGCTGAGGAGCATCGGTGTTGCTGGCATGGAGGAAGCGGGATCAGCGTGGGTTACGTCTGTGGCTCTCACACCACATCGAGCATCAAAGACAACAGATTTATTAATAAATTAAGCGTGTGGCGGGTGGTTTCCTGGTCCTGAGGCCAGCTGGCAATGGGCTACTCCTGTCAAAGTCTCCCGCAGCCCCAGATGAGGTGGCCCCATCCAAACTGTCTCCTCCAAGTGGTCCCCAGCTCAGGTGATTTCATAGAATCATAGAATCACTTGGGTTGGAAGAGACCTTCAAGATCATTGAGTCCAACCATAAACCTACACTGCCAAAACCACCCCTAACCCATGTCCCTCAGCACCACGTCTACCCGTCTTTTAAATACCTCCAGGGACGGCGATTCCTCCACCTCCCTGGGCAGCCTGTTCCAATGCTTGAGAACCCTTTCCATAAAGAAGTTTTTCCTAATGTCCAACCTAAACCTCCCCTAGCACAACTTGAGGCCATTTCCTCTTGTCCTGTTGCTTGTTCCTTGGGAGAAGAGACTGACCCCACCTGGCTATAACCTCCTTTCAGGGAGCTGTAGAGAGTGAGAAGGTCTCCCCTCAACCTTCTCTTCTCCAGGCGGAACAATCCCAACTCTCTCAGCCGCTCCTCATAAGACTTGTTCTCCAGACCCCTCACCAGCTCCGTTGCCCTTCTCTGGACATGCTCTGGACATGCTCCGGCACCTCAATGTCTCTCCGATACTGCGGTGCCCAAAACTGAACACGGCACTCGAGCTGCGGCCTCACCAGTGCTGAGTACAGGGGCAACATTTGGGCTCGTTGGCCTGGTCCAAAACAATGCTGAGGCTCCGGCATGGGTTATTTTATTGTCGCGGGCACAACCAATGTGTTTTAGGGGCCGTTTATCACCGGGCCGTTAGAGGGGTGATGGGGTCCTGGCAAAGACCACCAGCGGTGGGTGGAACAGTCACACCTTCCTCAGGATCCTGCAGGACCCGATGGAGCCACCAGAGCCCGGGCTGGTGGGCAGGCAGGGATGAGCGTTTGCGAGGAAGGTGGGATGCTGGCTCCTGTTAACCAGCCTGTGCTTTCGCAGCTCTGATTCATCCCAGGTTGCAGCAAGCTGCCATACCCCAAGCCTGCAGACACCAGCCTGGGACGCGGTGTTCTTCGTCGTTTGGATAATACTCAGAGCAAGGCTTTTTCCTCACCAGTATCACAGCGGTTTACTCCAGGCGAGGCCAAGTAAATCTGAGGGGCTGCAGGAGGGGAGTTTTCCCAGGTGAAAGGGCAGGGTCACTTCAAATGAAGTCCAGTGACGATAAACAGAAATTAACGTGCAACAGCAGGAAACGTTTTGGTCTTTTAGGTGAAAGCAAGGGGATTTGGTGTTGGCTGCATCAGTCCAGGAGTGAAACACGGCTATGAATGGCCAAGTCTTGACTTCCAAATCTAGTAGGTGCCCCTAAAAGTGAAAAGAAACCCCAAACCAGTGGTAGGATCCAGATGCAGACCCCAAGGAAGGGGCAAACGCCACAGGTACTGGTTGGTCTGGAGAAGAAAAATCAAGCGCGGCGGGCAGCCCTGTCCCACAGGACCCTTCAATTAAGTGGAGAAAATGAGAGATTTGAAATGCTTGGCATAAAACCCCTGAAGCTCATTGCCCAACGCCTCCGCAGTCAGTAGGAACCTTTCAGTTCCTCCTCCAAAGATTCTACCCACGTCACCGATGGTGTCTGAACCTCCGTTCGGGTAGCACTGGTGATGCCCAGAGGAGAGCTGGTGGGTCCAGTCACAAGCCAGGCCACTGTGGGTCTTGCTGTAGAAATCTCACCACCCTCAAAATAGGTGGAAGGGTTGAAGGTGGCCATGCCAGCCTGGCCCTGGGGGCGCTCTTAATCACAGCCTGGATGCAAATCCCCCTTGAGTAACGATTAAACAAACCTCGTTTAGACAATGCCCATGGTGGGCTCCTTCCCTTTAACTTCTGCCTTGGACTGCCAGCCTTCAACCAGCCAGAAGACACCGTGTTAATCATATTTTTTGTGTGGGAAAGCCAAGGAAAGAGTATTACTCCGTTACCACGCAGCCAGCTCATGTGGCTTAAATCACAGCTACAACGGGCCTTCTGGCAGATGAGTTCCCAGAGAGAAAGCACAGGATTTTTTCCATCGCATGTGGTGGGGGGAAAGAAAAAAAGAAAAGGAAAAAAAAAAGAGCTTTGGCTGCCTGTATTGAATGCAAACAAAAAATATATAGACATCTGTGGGTTTGTGTGTTTTCATGGGATCCGAGAACTCAAAAGCTGCTTTGTTTCTTCAACTAACCTGTGGTTAAGACAGTGTGGACTTGGACGTGGCATGGACTGGTCTTGAGGTGGTAAATGGGCAAGGGGGCAGTGGCTGCTCCGTTCAAAGGAGGGTACGAGAAGGGAGGAGGAATCGCCTGGATGGGCGATGGGTGCTACGAGTGTCCCCAGTGCTCGCCAGTCCTTGTAAAATACGAGCAAGGTGCCGCCTCCGCGTGCCCGTCGCTCGTGCTCCTGTGCTGGCCCCAGTGCTGACAATATTCCTGGCCAAATCCCTTCATTTTTCTCTACCTCAGTTCCCTCACGTGTAAAAGGGGCTGTGGACGCCACCTGTGAGGCGGACCCATCCTCTGGGCGCCGGTAGCACTCCCAAGCTGATGTTTATGCACTGATTTTCTTATTACTTCGCCCTCCAGATTGATACACCGGCTCTAACGAGCGACGCGTGGTGTTTTCCTTGCACCTAATTACACATTTAAATACGCCTTGCTAAAGTAACACCCGCCTCCTCCATTTTGCTGGTTGTGCCACGGGTTGGGTGAGGGGCAGATGCTGCCACGTCCTCCTCTCTGGGAAAACGCATGGCGGCTGGTGTCCTTCCAGCCGACAGCTTCAGAGATCCTGCTTTAGAGAAGAACAGAAGAAAAAGAAGAAAAAAACAACCCACCCAACTTTAATTTTGGGAGTGGGTGTCTGGAAAAGCTGAGATGTGGGTTTGTGTGGTCCGTGGAAGGACCACTGTGAGGTTGAGCCAAGCAGCTTCTCCTGTCTGAGCCACCCGTCTGGTGCTCCTGGGGTGCTGCTGGTGGAGGGCTGACTGCACCTCGCGGGGGTTCGGTTGGTGGGGAAATCACTGCAAATGCTGAAGAAACTCCCTCTAGACCCACGCGCAAGGAAAAGCGATGAAACGCCCCAGAGCATGCGGGGTGCAGTCCCCTCCTCAGCAGAAGGACTTCATGTGCTGCTTAAGCTCCTCTTCTAAGGGAGGTCCTCTGAAAGGACTGCAGGTTTTGTCCCTCCTCGTTAATTAATGTACATCAAGTGGGATTGACATGTGGTGGCTGGCCACGCCAGCAGCATCCTCATTAAACACGGTTGCCGGTGCAACAGCTCCATCCCTCCCTCCTCTCCGCCGACATGAAGCGCCCCTTGATTTTGCGCCGCGGCAAATAGGCTTTGAGAGGGTAGATGTCTGCTAATTAATGTAAAGCAAATTACATTTCAAAGAACGGGTGGAAGAAGGTAATTTAATCGGCGCGCGGGGTCGGGCTGATTGATTGCGAATGATTGCACAGCCGCCCCTTTACTCTACCGAAGTGCGGCGCAGGTGCAAGGGCACTTCCCCACTGCCGGGCGTGGAAAAGGTGGGACCGGCTGCCAAGGCGCAGGGTGGTTCGTTTTTTTCTGCCGTGATTGAGTGCTGAGTCCTTAATGGACCAAAGGTTGAGTTTGTAACGAGACGGAGGAATCCGCGCACTCCTTTCGAAAAATCCAAAATATGGTGGTCGGGGCGATGGCTGCGCTCTGGGTCACGCCATCACGTCTTACGTTTGACACGCTCCGCGCTCCTGTCAGCCAGTGTTAAATAGCAATTTGCTGAGCCCTTCTAAGAAGGAATTCAGCGTTGACTTGTTATCTCAAATATTTTCACGCGACTGAAGTCTGACTAATGACTTAATCACAGCTCGCGGCTCCGAGCCACGGTGATTGCCCACGCAGGCCCGCACGGCAGCACGTCGTGGCACCGGCAGCCACCCAGCGTGTCATGGTGCTCGGTCCCAGCAGCTTTGGTCCCCGATGGAGTTTGTTCGGGTACAGGTTTGCATCCCTCTGAGTCTTAGAGGCTGGATGAGAATGGCGGCGCCAACCTCCGCTTGGCAGCCTGGGGAGGTGGCCGGTTTGGAGAGGAGTGAGGAGACCCCCCGGGGACACCGGGTCTCCCCCAGGGATGAGGGGCGCCTCTGGGGTTTTTGGGGAAGACTTGGTCAAGTATCCTGGCGGGTTGAATGTGGAAACCCAGGTCTAGAAGGTGATCTGTGCAAGGTCCTGCACATGGGTCAGGGCAATCCCAAGCACAAATCCAGGCTGGGGGGAGAATGGCTGGAGAGCAGCCCCCAGGAGAGGGACTTGGGGGTGTTGGTGGGGGAGAAGCTCACCATGAGCCGGCACCGTGCGCTGGCAGCCCAGAACCCCCCCGCCCCCTGGGCTGCATCCCCACAGCGTGGGCAGCAGGGCCGGGGGGGGATTCTGCCCCTCTGCTCCGCTCGGGGGAGACCCCACCTGGAATACTGCCTCCACCTCCAGCTGTGGGGTCCCAACAGCAGGACGACACGGAGCTGGTGGAGCGGGGCTGGAGGAGGCCCCAGAGATGCTGGGAGGGCTGGAGCCCCTCTGCTGGGAGGACAGGCTAGGAGAGCTGGGGGGGTTCAGCCTGGAGAAGAGAAGGCTCCGGGGAGACCTTCCAGCCCCTGCCAGTATCTGAGAGGGGCTCCAGGAAAGCTGGGGAGGGACTCTGGATGAGGGAGTGGAGCCATAGAATGACGGGAAATGGTTTTAAACTGAAGGAACGGAGATTTAGATGAGCTATTGGGAAGGAATTCCTGCCTGTGAGGGTGGTGAGCCCCTGGCCGGGGTTGCCCAGAGCAGCTGTGGCTGCCCCATCCCTGGAGGTTCAAGGCCAGGTTGGACGGGGCTTGGAGCAACCTGGTCTAGTGGGAGGTGTCCCTGCCCAGGGCAGAGGGGTGGGACTGGGTGGTCTTCAAGGTCCCCTCCAACCCGAACCATTCTGTGATTCTATGATCTGGGCATGGCCAGGAGAATCACTGGTGCCAGAGGAGGAGTTTTGTACCGGCGCCGTGTTTTTGGGGACGCAGGGTGTTCAGCGGCGTGGCCATGAGCCCAGCCAAGCCAGTCTGGCTCAGGGGCATTTTATTTAATAATAGAGACAGGAGCAGCAGGGTGTGAATGAGCCGTTGCTGTTGGGACCATAAGCGGTTTAGAGCGGCACAGAAACCTGGCCAAGAGCCTTCCCTGTTCCTTCGTCGCTGCAGTGAGATCACAGGACCATACGTGCTCTGACGGGAACATGAGAGGGGACCATGTGTTGTTTTATTTTGCTTCTGACTCAGAAAGCCTGTTCGACACGAACGCTGGAACAGTGTGTGGCTGTCAGAAAACAGAAAATAGTTGTTTAAATATCAAAGATGATTTCAGAGCTCCACCGCGCTGGGCGGTAGCTCCAAGTTTCAGAGCCAGGAGGGAAATAATGGTCCGGAACAAGATGGACCAGCAGAGGTGATGCTCTACCCACCCACCATCCCTTCTCCAACCAATTATCCATGCCGCTGGGTCACCTCAGGCCATCTTGGCCCCCCAAAAAACCCTGAGTCTTTAATGTTTCAGCTCCCCGCTGTCTCGCCCTGGGGTGGTACAAGCTTACGGGATGAGGGGACATGGCAGGATCAGAGGGAAAAGCAGCCCCAGGCTTGTTGCTGGCAGGTAGCTGAGTTCTGAAGAAGTCCAGTTTTTAGCGCCAGCTTCTCCAGACCTCCTGGGCATTTTGCAGAGGACGGGAAGCCTTGAGTGGCGGCAGCTCTTTTTCCATAGCAAGGGACATGTGTTAAATATAAGAAAATACCAAAAGCAGCCACCAAACTCAAGCTGTTCCCTCTTTTCTTTTTTTTTTTTTTTTTAAAGTGGGGAAAGAAAAGCTTTCTGAAAATTGTTCCTCCTACAAGAGGAATGCTTTGTAAAGCTGATTTGTCTCTCAAGCTTCCTCTGAACTGCGTTTGAGAAAAGAAATGAACCCTGAGGCGGGATGAAGATCAGAAAGGGAAAGGCAAGCTGGGCTGAGCCGGGGGGCTGCGTGAAGGATGAACGCTCACACGGATTTAAGGGATGGGGCCAATTCCCGGAACAGAAGTCCATCGACAGCTATTCATCACCAAGGTGCTAATTTAGAATTAAATAAAAGAGGGTCAGCGATAGGACACGAGCCCTGGTTCTGCTGGGGACTCTCTCCCGGGACAGCGTCAGGCTCGGCTCCAGCACTGCTGGCGCCTGGGACGCGGCCCCGAGGCAGCAGGGACGAGGTTGAGGTGGAATTGCTGGGATACTGGGATACTGGAAACATCTCATGGACACTTTGGCTTCTGCTGGGGGGGGGGACAGGACAGCACAGCTGGGCAAAACCAGGCAAGAGCCTCGCAAGGGTCTGAGTGACAAACCCATCAGCTGCTATGGAAAAGCCCAGCGGGTGAGAGCAGCCCGGAGCAGGTCCTGGGAGCCGGAGAGGATCCCGTTCATCATGGCAAGAGGGACTATTTGCTGTGTTAGGACACGCAAGCTTGGGGCAAGGCTCTGTACCGGCAGCGCCGAGCTCATCCTCTCCCCCCACGCTTTCCTCAGCATCACCCACGAGTGCTTCTGCACCGAATTCCTGCGTGGCTTAGTAAAGCCGGCATGGGACGATGGCGTGAGGGCTCCTGCAATCCAGCCCCAATACGCCCCAGGCATAATAATCACCGCTCCACGCCTCAGTTTCCCCTAGTAAATTGGATAATAATGAGATCTATTAACACTGCCATGTTGCATCACGCACGTGGCAGGTGATTCATTCCACGCAGAGCTCCCAGCACGTACAGCAGCACGCAGGGCTCAGGCAGCACCAGACTCATCCTGGCGTGATGGCTGGCGGTGACTGCGGCAGCGTTCCACCTATCCCTCACCCTCTTCCCCATCCCATCTCCCCCAGCTTTTGCCCCCCATCCCGGGGACAGAAGCGCTTGGTCCGTGGGAGGAGAGGCATAGACCCCACCTGGAATACTGCCTCCAGCTCTGGGGGTTCCAACAGCAGGAGGACACGGAGCTGGAGGAGCAGGGCCAGAGGAGGCCCCGGAGATGCTGGGAGGGCTGGAGCCCCTCTGCTGGGAGGACAGGCTGGGACAGCTGGGGGATTCAGCCTGGAGAAGAGAGGGCTCCAGGAAGACCTTCCAGCCCCTTGCAGTATCTGAAAGGGGCTCCAGGAAAGCTGGGGAGGGACTCTGGATCAGGGAGTGGAGCCACAGAATGACGGGAAATGGTTTTAAACTGAAGGAACGGAGATTTAGATGAGCTATTGGGAAGGAATTCCTGCCTGTGAGGGTGGTGAGCCCCTGGCCGGGGTTGCCCAGAGCAGCTGTGGCTGCCCCACCCCTGGAGGGTCAAGGCCAGGTTGGATGGGGCTTGGAGCAACCTGGTGTAGTGGGAGGGGTCCCTGCCCAGGGCAGGGAGTGGGACTGGATGATCTCTAAGGTCCCTTCCCACCCAAACCATTCCATGATTCTGTGATTCTTCCCAGGCGGGACCCAGTGGTCTTTTGATGCCGGGACTTGTCCCAGAAGCTTCTCCACCCATGCCCCTGCGCCACCATCGCCCAGCTCCTGACTCCTCCATGGTTGGGTCCCATGGGGAGCGGCACCTTCAGCAGCTCCGGGATGATGCGGAGGGCCAAGGTGCGACCTGCCCTGCAGCGAAGGATTAGGGGATGCTGGTATCAGTAGCTCAGCCAGGAGGAGATTAAAGGATGCCGCGACCAGCGGGCTATAAATACCTCGGTCGGAAAGAAAGCAGCGATAACGGGCTGTCGAGCGCGGAGAACAAAGTTATAGAAAATCCAAAGGCAAACCAATAAACGCTGGGCGGAGAGCTCCGCGTTAACAGCGGGCTTGGTTTGCCGCCGTCGCCAAAAGCGGGGGTGGATTCACCACGGGGGCTATTTTTATCTCACGCTTCTTTTGACGGAAACACGCCTTTGAGGCAAAAAGCTATTTTTGGGGATGCCCCCGGTTACACGGGAGGTCGGAAGAGATGATCACCCGGCCCCTTTCGTTCCCATAATCTGGGAGCTGCAAGTTATATCTCTTAATCTCTCTTTAAAAATCCCAGGGCTAATGAAACTCGGGTTAACGAGGAGCAGAGTGGTGCCTTGGCAGCCCGGCACTGCTAATTATTTCTAACGCTCGCTAATTCTCTGGCAGCTCGTGGTGTGATGGCAAGGCAAGTAGCTCCCTTGGTTTTCCGCTTCATGCCGGGGCAGGACAAAAATAAATAAAATTCCCCATTTACCTTAAAAATCTGTTTATTTGTTTCTCGCTACGTACAAGAAAACCAAAAATAAGTTAGAAAATCAAGTCTTTCTTTCCATTGCTAGGAGGGTCTTTCTGCGGAAATAGTATTTCAAGGTTTTTATTTCAAGAATATATTTTGTCCAAACTAATGCTCTCGGAGAAGCGCTGTGACCAGCAGGAGGACCGCCGGAGCAGCCGGTGATGTAGAGCGATTTCCCTGTCTTGCTTAAAATATGTTTATACCTATTTATTTATTTATTTAAGCAACCCACGGCAGCCGCTCCCTCCTGCTGATATTCGGTCCTGAGCCCGTGTTACCGGCCTTGGAGAGACACCCCCTGACTCCTCGCCACTGGGTTGCCTCTTCCACCATGCTTGGTGGTGTTATTAAAAAAATCGGAAAACTGGCTGGCTCTGCCTTCCAGAGATGGAGAGGGTTGTTCCTGCAGAAATGTTCCCGTAACGAGTATTTTGGAGGGTTTTAGGATCACAGAATCACGGAATGGTTTGGGTTGGAAGGGACCTTGAAGACCATCCAGTCCCACTCCCTGCCCTGGGCAGGGACACCTCCCACTAGACCACGTTGCTCCAAGCCCCGTCCAACCTGGCCTTGAACCTCCAGGGATGGGGCAGCCACAGCTGCTCTGGGCAACCCCGGCCAGGGGCTCACCACCCTCACAGGCAGGAATTCCTTCCCAATAGCTCCTCTAAATCTCCGTTCCTTCAGTTTAAAACCATTTCCCATCATCCTATGGCTCCACTCCCTCATCCAGGGTCCCTCCACAGCTTTCCTGGAGCCCCTTTAGGGACTGGCAGGGGCTGGAAGGTCTCCCCGGAGCCTTCTCTTCTCCAGGCTGACCCCCCCCAGCTCTCCCAGCCTGTCCTCCCAGCAGAGGGGCTCCAGCCCTCCCAGCATCTCCGTGGCCTCCTCTGGCCCTGCTCCACCAGCTCCGTGTCGTCCTGCTGTTGGGACCCCACAGCTGGAGGTGGAGGCAGTATTCCAGGTGGGGTCTCCCCCGAGCGGAGCAGAGGGGCAGAATCCCCCCCCGGCCCTGCTGCCCACGCTGTGGGGATGCAGCCCAGGGGGCGGGGGGGTTCTGGGCTGCCAGCGCACGGTGCCGGCTCATGGTGAGCTTCTCCCCCACCAACACCCCCACGTCCCTCTCCTGGGGGCTGCTCTCCAGCCATTCTCCCCCCAGCCTGGATTTGTGCATGGGATTGCTCCACCCACATGCAGGACCCTGCGCTTGGACTGGTTGAACTTCAGCAGGTTGGGCCGGGTCCACCTCTCCAGCCTGACCAGGGCCCTCTGGATTCTGTTACGTCTGCGAAGGGATCCGTCAGCGGAACCATTCCTCTTCCAAATTCCCGGAGCGCTGCAGGCCTCCCAAGCTTTAAACGCGCACGCGGCTGCAGCTGCCGGTCGGGCATCGTTGCCCCACCATCTATCCCTATGTACTGCCCCTATACAGCCCTGCCCTGCCAGGGCCCGGGATCCATGTATGGACCGTATGGATCTGTCTATGGGCTATCTGTGGGACCAAGATCCATGAATGTGCCTCATGTTGGGAAAAGTGACTTGTACTGGAGGGAGGGAGAGCACTCCCAACGTCTCAGCCCTGGCCTAGGCACATACATACACATACATGTACAGGCATATACACACGTACATACAGGTGTAGACGTGCACATGCATATACATACGTGTGTCACGTACACATGTGTTTATGTGTATGTGCATGCATGTGCGCACATTTGCATATATACACAAGAATGTACACACGTGTATAGACGTAGACATACAGACATACATGTACAAATGCATATATATACACATATACTTACATATATGCATATATACACATATACATGCACATATGCATATATACACATATATGTACACATATGCATATATATGCACATATACATATAATGTGTATACGCATATATATGCACATACATACAGACATACACACCTATATACATATATACATGTGTATATACATGTTAATTTACATATACATCCATGTCATATATACACAAACACGTATTTACACATAAATGTATGCATGTGCACACATCTACATATATACGCAAGAATATATGCAGGTGCAGAGACACAGATATATATACATACATTTAGATGCTTATACATACATGTATATGGATTTATGCAGATACATGCATATATGCATGTGTATGCAGATATATAGACATATGTACAGACATACACATATATACATGTACATGTACATGTACATACACGTACACACATGTACATATACATACACATACACATATACATACACATACATGTATATATACACACATACATGTGTATATATACACGTACACGTGCACATAAGCATACACATACACATGTACATACACCTATATGTACACTTATACACCTACACATATACTCTACGCATATACACGTACACATACATGTACACATACACATATACACATACATGTACATGTACACATGCACATAAGCATGCACATACATGTACACATGTACACACACATATATGTACACATACATATATACATACATATATACGTGCATATACATACACATAAATGTACACATACACGTGCCCATATATATACATACACATACATGTACATGTGCACATAAACATACATGTACACATACACATGTACATACACATATACAAAGACTTATAGGTACTTANGGCGAGGCGAGGCGGCCGGCGGGGCGCTCTCTCCCGGCAGCTGCCCAGGCTCCTTCCGCGTCTCGCCCGCCCTAGCGGCCCTGAGGAGACGGCGGCGGGGGGGGGCGCGACGGATTGAGGCTGCCCCCTTCCCGCTCCCGGCCTCCCGCCGCCTCCGGGAGCCGCGACTGCCGGCCTGAGGCGCCTTTCCGCCCGCTGCCTTTTCTGCCTGGGGTGAGTATCGCGCCTGTCGCGACAGAGCGCCGCCCGCATCGCGAGAGGGGGAGAGGCGGGCNCGTGCATATACATACACATAAATGTACACATACACGTGCCCATATATATACATACACATACATGTACATGTGCACATAAACATACATGTACACATACACATGTACATACACATGTACAAAGACTTATAGGTACTTACACATACACATATACATATACATATACACATACACATATACGTACATGTACACATATACATACACATGTACATACTATACATATACATATACACATACGTACACATGCACGTGCACATGCACATACACATATAAAACCACATACATATACATATACATATANCTCGGGCTTCCCCCCTCCCCTTCCCCCGCGCTTTGTGCGGCGCCCCCGCAGCGCAGCCTTTCCCCTGCTGCTTTTCAAATAATTATCGGCTTTTTCGTGCTCTTCTTTTTTTTTGTTTTTTTGGTTTGTTTTTTTTTTTCCCGACCGTTTGGGGAGTTTGTTGGCCCTTTTTGGGGGGGGAAGGGGACATACATGTACAAGTACATGTACACATGCACATAAACATACACATATACATATATGTGCACATGCACATATAAGTGCACATGCACATACACATATATGTACACATACATTTATACCTATACGTATACGTATATATAAATATACATATGTACACATACACGTACACATGCACATATACATACACATATACGTGCACATGCATATATACATATACAACATATACATATACATGCACATGCACATGCACATGCATATATACATACACATACATATATACATATATGTACATGTACACATAAACATACACTNGAGGCGGCCGCGGTGGGGCTGGATGTGCCGGGGAAGCTCTTTGTCATGGAGCGGCCGCTGAGCCGCCTGCCCGCGGGAGGACAAAAAACGTCAAACCCCCCCCCCCNACATACACTTACACATACACATGTACATACACATACACGTACACGTACACGTACCTGTACACGTGCACATAAACATACAGGTACATGTATCCGTACCCATACCCATACCCGTACCCCTACCCCTACCCCTGCCCGTACCCGCACACACTACCACTCCCGTCATGCCTCGGGGCGCAGCGCGGGGGGGGCGGGGCAGGAGTGGGCACGGCCCCGGCCCGGCCCCGCCCC
>VZSF01011291.1:77056-128704 GCA_013398295.1 Chionis minor
AGAGGAAAAAAAAAAAGTCTTTTTTTGGACTCCGAGGTTTTTCCTGAATCCGGGGAGGGGGGATGGGGTTTTTTTTTGGCGGTGGTCGTTGTTATATTTTTTTTTTCCCGGGAGGAAAGAGGCGCCCCCCACTCCCCTCCCCTTTTCCCGAAGTCCAGGCTCCATTTATCGCAGCCCCCTGTGCCGGAGCCTTGGATGGGAGCAGCGCGCAGGCGGCTGGAAAACAAAACAAAGGAGGATTTTCGGTTTTGCTGGTGTTAAACTGCAAAATCTTGGTGGGAAATCTTGCTCCCCCCCCCCCAGTTTTCTTTTCAAAACGTGGTGATGTTTTACCCTGGAAGAATCCAGAGAGCCGGTAGATAAGTTGTGTCTTTTTAATTTTAAGCTTCTTGGCGGGGGAAGGGAGGGGGGAATTGGAAGGTTTCTCTCCCGTATCCTCAGCCTTGGCTCTTTTGTGAGCAGCCTGCCATCCAGCGCAACTTTGGTCGCGTTTTTCTTTTCACTCTTTTTTTTTTTTTCCTTTTCACGTAGTTAAATAATGAGATTTGAGGAAGAGCTGATGGGAGGGGGACATTTCTGCCTGTAACAGCCATGGAGATTTTTTTAAAAGGCAGGGGAGAGGAGTAGCGGTTGTCGTGTTTTCCGATGAATAAATTTTTTTCCCTGCTTCTTAAAAGGGATAACGATATTTCAAAGCAGTTATGGTTTTATTCTGCAAGCTTTCTTTTCTTTTTTTCTTCTTTGTCTTTAACTGCCCCCTCAAAAACTGCAGCTGTTTCACCTCTGCAAAATGCGGCTTCCAGAATACATGAGAGCAAAAAACAGCCTGGCTGTAACGCTCGTGTGTCTGGCCTTACCTTTTAAAGGCCACCCGTTTGTATTTGCTGGGACCCCTCTGTCTTGAAAACACACTCCTTGGCGAGTGAAATTACAGAGCATTTCAGCTAGACCGAGCTGGCGGTTCTGCACCCGAAGGATGATGGGTTTATTTTTTCCATTTTGAACGTGCGTGGGGGGCAGGGGGAGAGCTGGGGGGGGAGAAAAGGCCGTTTCCGGTTTCTGTTCGGCAGCTTTTCATTTTTCAGGTTTTTTTCCTCGCAAAGAAGCAGCCAGATGACCTGTTGATGATACGTCTTCTGTTGCTTTTTATGCCGGAAGGCACCGGTAGGTTAGTGGAGATGAAAGCTTCAGCCAAAGAAGCTGCCTGGATTTTTGTTTGCCTGTGTCGCCGTGCCATCCGTGTGGCTTTGTAATGTTTTAGGCTGGCGATTTCGGAGTGAGTAATGTAGTGCCAAAGTTCAGATGTCTGCACGGGACACTACCCCCTTTCCTTCCCCCCCACCCCCAAGAAAAAACCTGGTTTGTAGAAAACTGTGCACTCATATTTGGAAAATCAGGCTCTTTTGAGTGCCCTAACTCCTTTTGAAGCCATATGAATGGCCAGGCAGGAAGCTTTAGGGAATGCATTTCAGTTGTGTATAGGCACGGATTTGGGTACTTTAAGCTGAAATGTCTCCTATTTTGAATGAATTAAACTCAGAGGAGCACCTGTGTTATGCTGAGCATAACCTTGTGAAGTGTGCCTAATGAATGTTTCCCTCCTTACTAAACACCCGACGTGCATTTCTCAACACGGCACCTCACCATGCTAGTGTTCATCTTGGAAATTAAAATTTTGCGTAACTACTGGTATTTCAGTTAAAGTAGAACTTAGTGTAAAGTCTGTCTGCTACAACTGTTCTGTATTTTGGTATCAATACTGGTTTCTATTAAGAAACCAGGCATGGAAAACAGGGATCCTTTTACTTCAGGATTTGTAGCTAGAGACTCTGTGTTTGTAGATGCAAAATAGAGCATCATCTGCTTGGAGCCAGTGGTATTTAAAGCTCTTATTCATTTGGAAGGAATTAATTAAAAGTACATTTTGATATAAAATGTCTTCTCAGACAGGAACTCTGAAATACAGGAAGGCAGAAAACCCGAAGCTGTTTGTAGATGCTAATCCATGCCCTGAGCTAAAGAAAGGAAGAATGAGGGTGTTTTGTGAGAAATCAAAGTCATTTTTAAGTGCGTGCTCGTAAGCGAAATCACACAGTTGATTAGAAATTCCTGCAGGATGCCAATAATTGGAGGTACTTGTTGCTAGCTGGTCACTGTGTGCCTTGCTAGTTAGATCGTAAAAGTTTTGACTGTAGGTGGCATCAAGAGGAAAAAGTCCAGCTCTTCGGCTTCCCAGGCGTTCGTTCCTTAATCTCTGGATTCACAGGCGCGCTGACAAACTGTGAAAGGAAGTGACAGCAAAGAGATGGTGTAGGAAGTAGGTCGAGCGCCACTAAATGCTGCTGCAAGAGTTTCAGTGGAAAAAAGTAAGCGTGTTTCCATCTGATCTAGTTTCTGTTTCCTTTCAATCTACTGCTTAACAAGGCGGACCAGGAAACCTCATACTCCTACTGTAGTCCCCCAGTTCTACTGAAATTAATATTGTAGCCCTAATTGGGCCTGGTTAGTCTACCTGGATGGAAAGATTCATGGGGAAGAAGGCAAAATAGCATTTCATTTCCCATCCTGTGAGGTGCAAATCGTGCCAGCCGGGCAAAGCTGAAGTGGCTCTGCGTCTCCCGGGAGGCTGTGGGCAGCTCGTGGGATGGATTTCCCTCTCTCCCCGTGCTTCCACCGGCTCTCCAGTGGGTGACTGGGGGTGGGCTGGGGCAATAGGGGGAGCATTGTGGCGCGGTCTGTGCGGCCTTAATGTTTTCCAGTGGACAAGGCAATTAACAGTCACGAGCGATTATAAGTGTTTCTTGTTTAAAATGTTGGAATTGATGTATTCAAAAACCTGCCTTCCAGCTTAAAAAAAAAAGAAGTTCTTTGGAATGTTAGAAATCATCATTAAGCTACCAAAAAAAAAGCAAACTCTACCCTGTTGCTGCTTTCTCCTAAAAGCAGTAAAAACTATTGACAGCAAGTTGATTTGCAGAGAAATTACAGCCTTATGCTAACAGGTTCTTTTCCAAGTATCCTGTGTTAATACTGATTGGAAAAAGAGATCTTGCTGCCAGTAGGAAGAGGTGCTTCAATGCTTTGTGTGGGTGAGTGCAGAACTTACTGACTACCTAGCTGAGCCCTATGCCATGGACTTCTGCTGGCCCGTATCACGTGATTTGGATCATGGAATGTTGCTAGTTGCTCAGAATGACCTTTCTGGAATAACCCTGTGGCCGTGAACGGGTTCAAAACAGTTGAGACTACACGGTGTACAGGAAACAAGTCTTTTGCCCTCTGCTGGCACCCTGTGCTGAAGGTAGGTGGTCATCAATACCAGCCCAGCTCCAGAAACGTCTCCCGGCCTGGGGGGCCAGCTGTAAATGCTGGGAGGTGGTGTTTCGGGACGCGGGCTCCAGCATGAACTGGTCAGCAGCTTGTTCGATTCAGGTTGAACGCGGCGTTTGGTTAAAGATTGATGGTGTCCTGTGGTCCCTGCTGCACGGGAGCACAGTTCAGTTCGTGAAGAGGTAATAAAAGTTAATCTGCTGACCTTGTTTCTTAATCCACGCTGCTGAATTCAGTCCTGGTGACTCGACTGCCACCCGTGGTACGTACGTTATATAAATGCTGAGTTTTGGGCTTGGATCTGATGTCCTCGAGAGCAGAGTGGACTGAACCTTGCAGTGCATTTTTGTGTGTGGTTTCGGGCTCGGGAGTGTCCTGTAATTTCACTCCTCCAATTGAAGGTATGTGGCAGTTTTCAGAGTAGGAGCAGTCAAAACCTCTTACTCTGGTCCTCTAATTAAATTCCTGTTGGGAAGAGGATTCCTTCAGTTCACACATTGCAATACTTTTCCTCATTCACCAGTAGAGTATGTTGTAGATGACTTTGGACGCGTGTCATGCTGGCTCAAAACGCTCTTGATCTCCCTTGATATTGGCTATACGGACATGTCAACCAGATGTTTTTCCGTGTCGACCCTGTTTGTAGCAGGTTAATTGCACAAATGTATTTTTAGAAGGGGGAAAAGCATTCCTTTTGGGAGAAGTTTTCTTTAATAGTGCAGAGTTATTTGGTCCGGGGAGGTGCTGGTCTGGCTGTACTAGACGGGTGGGCAATTGCACCATCTAATTGACAAAAGTAGTGCTTTTGTCAGCCTGTTAGTTCACATATTTGGTATTCGGAGAGATAAGTGTGATGGTTTTGGCAGAAAAGCTTTTGTCCCTAAATGCTGCACATCCACTTGTGGGTCTGTAATATTTGCTATAGAGGCTCTGCCTTGTAGACGAGTCTATAGCGTAGCGCAGAAATAAACAGCAAGGAAAATTGGAAAAAGCTGAAGTTGAATAGACTTAAACCAGAAGCGATCTATCGAATATTTTTTTATTGTTATTATTATTAGGATAGTTGATAATATGAATAGCTACTAGAGAATGCTGTTTTGTGGATTGATTGAGGTTTTGAGTGGGATATATCAAAAATATTTTGTAGATGCTTGCAAGATAAGGGATTGAAGCAAGCTGGTCGAGTAAGATTCTTTGGCGGATAGTCTATTGGAGCTAGGACTTGAAGAGAAGATGAGGGGGAAAAAACCCATCCAAAACCCCACAAACCAGAAAAACAATAAACAAAGCCCAAAACCTTGCCTAGCCAAAATTGTCTTTTAAGTAGACCACCATCAATGGTGTTTTGCTTCCACTGCCAACTGAATCATCTGCCTGGATGTTCTTAGCTGCTTGTATTTCAAGTATGCAATGTTTCTGCAACTATATGGCCCTTGGGGTTTCCTTACAAACACTTGAGAATACTCTTTCCTGAGCTGGGATACCTGTTTACCTTACTTCGTGGGCAAGGTAGGGGATAGAGATCAAATTTGAAGGGACCTTGTTGTCTGTTTAGAAGAGTGTTAAGATTGGCCATTGGCATCGGCGGATGTTTCTGGAGGCGTAGTGAGAGCAAACTTAGTGATCCGATTTGAGCGTGGCACCCTCTCCTGCTTACCTTGTCGGTGCTCCTGCTTAATTGTCGGTTGGTCGGAACAGAGTAGGGAGAGACTGGAAAGCAGCAGCTTCCTGCCCCCCCCCCCCCCCCCCTCCACTGCCTTCTGCCAGCTTGTCCTCTGGGATGGTAACCTCTTGATCTGGGTCAACAACACGAATGCCTTAATTGGTCCTTCAGTCAGGGCAGCCAAACTGGCATCTTTGGGTTAGATTTAGTTTGAAACATTTTTATCCGGCTGCTCGTCTTTGCCCGAGAAGTGATCAGCCACGGCTGCGGCGGCACATGAAGTCCCTAGGTGGAACCGGGGGCTTTAGGTATGTAGCCTAAATATCTGGCCCCCTTAACGATCAAGTCCACTGGAATGCTGTAAGACGACGTTACACTAGTAGCAAAATTAGCCTTAGGATTTCATGTATGTGTAGTTCCTTTCCTTGAGTTAAGATCGTGCCTCTCTGACGGTTAGAGATCTGTCCCAAAGTGCCCGCTTTCCCTTCCCTCAGTTCTTTCTGCTTTTAATGGTTGAGAAGTATTAGATAGCAAAGACTTGATTTTAAAATCGTACAAACTTGACTACTTCATTTGTATTTTCTTTGTCCTAAGACAAATTCTTGGTGTTAAATGGTAGAAGTGGTCCGTGAAAAATTCCTACTAAGAAACCTCAAGTCTCCTCTTAAGTGTTAATAAGTATAGTGAGATTTCTGTCTGATCCTACCTCGATATCCTTTTGGCCTATCTGAAGCAATCGTAGTTCATTACAATATTTTTACAAGAATAAATATTGCTGTAATTGTGGCTTAACACAAGGTTCAACTGGGTTAGATAAGTAACGGTTCTTTTGTCATATCATGTCTGAACTATTTATTTGGTATGAGGTTAGGGGAAAATACCCAAAATGCATCACACGTGGAGGCTTACTATAAAGTAATTTGCTTCCTTTTAAAGAGCTTGTTGCTCATTTTCCTTCTTTAATGCACCTCTTGGGATAAACTGCTAATTCTAAAAATATGTCAGTTCTGCCATTTCCTGCTAATACAGTTTTTCTTTGTTTGGCTTTGGTTTGCTTTTTCCTTGAGCCACTTTAAATACTCCGAGGAGTGCTCAACGTGGAAGAAAGTCAGTGCAGGTAGGTATTTGAGTCGCCGTGTTTAGATCACTGCCATATTTCAAGGCTAGCAGAAGACGACTTTGAACTTCTCTTCTGCAGTGAATACAGGGCCCTCAGCCTGGTGCCATGGGTAGGGTATCTGCTTCCTCTTGGATCTGGCTCCTTTCTACTGGGTGAGCACGCTGTTTTGAATTTAGGAAAGAAAATTTAACGGTCAAAATCTTCTCGTAGAAGCTGGGAGTGTTCCTTGTGTGTAGGAAACCGGAGTTCTGGACATTCAATACTGCTATTTCCATCTTCGCGGTCAAATGTTGATGGCGGTTTGGTTTCAGATTCAGGAATGCTACTTTCAGAATATCACAAAAGGGTGTATGATTCCGACAAGTGACATGAGTTCGTACACAGCTCCCTAGGGGATGTTTTTCCTTAAACTAGGTATGCTCTAGTACAAATCTGTCTCTTGAGTGGCGGGTGGCCCACTCTTAGCCCTAGGTCACAACCTAGGCTTGGTTGGCCAACACAGATGAGGCTGGTAAATTTGGGTTGGAGAGGAGGAGAAAAAACACTCGTTAATGAAAGCTTAATGATTCGGTATGTTCAAGTGACTTACTCTTTCGTCCTTCCTTTCTGCTTTAGAAGCATGAATTAAAGCCACATGTAAAGGCCATCTCTATTTTTACCCAGAAAATATTTCCAGCTTGTTCTCGCATTGGATATAGGTTCTGTTTAATTGGCGTTGGAATGTTAAAATATTTCTAACATGGGTAGTGATGATTAGAAGTTGAATGGTTAGAGAGGAGAAGATAATAGTCAAACTGTAAAACAAGTCATCCTGGTAACAGCTCACTTCAACACCTGCTGTTTGTGTGTGAGAGGGGGATATTTCTTTAACGTCCCTTCAGCAAAGAGGCGGGAGAGAGATCCAGCTCAAATTCCCTGAAACTTGACGGGAGGAATCGGTAAAAACCGCTTTTTAACAGGGAAAGGATCTGAATTGTTATTTTCAGTTTTTCAGGTAGGTGAGGCTGAGAACGAGAAGGCCCAAAATTAGGCACTTTTCGTTTGTTCATTTTCTAGGGTGATAATGTTTAGGCAAATTTGTGATGGTAGTGCTGACGCTTTAGGTAAGGACTGTTTCCTGCTCCAGTCTGCTGGCCCTGCACCTCCTAGAGTTAAATCATTATATATGCTTTTCTATACATATAAATAAACCTGATCTATAAAAACCATATATGTAGAACTGTGCACTTCATACCCTGGGATTAGCAGACCAAGTTTAAGACAAATTATATTGTAAGGCGTATTAACCTGAAGACAGTTGATCACCCCTTTGGGCTTAGATGACTTTCACGGCCAAGTTATCTCCTCTTGATTCCTGTGGTAGGTGGATCCATCGTACTGGATCTTTGTTCTTTGATTTTTATGTATTTATTTTTATGATAAGGTAATTACTATGCTGCTGATAGCCCAGGTCAATTGTTCTACCGTTCGTTTGGCGCTGTATGTGGTGTTGTGTGTGGTGGCTGTGAAATATCATTCCAGAAGAGCTCTCCCTTTTCCAGTAGAGCCGTTGCCTGTTGGTTAAGGTTTCTGTAAACTACTCAAGGTTGTTGCAGAGGGCTGGAGTGTACCATGGTGAGGGTAGCAGCTAAGTGTGTATTTTCTTTTGGTTTTTTTTTAATTTATTTTTAAAGCAGTGATGCATTATTCTGAGGCGGCCAGCCACCTGCTGAAGTTGAGGAACTCAACTTGCTCATGCAAACAGATAAATGCACGAGTAGCTTTTATTTTTGTCTTTTGTTTCTTGCACGTGTGCGTGGTTTTTGTTTTGTAGTCAGAACTGTGGCCAGTGTATTAGCTTCGCCTGAGGCTTTCTGAGCAGCACATGTCAACATAGAGTAGTTCCTTGTACCTCTCGCTGCTGGCTGACAAAGGCCAGGATGCTCTAGTAAAACGTGGGGGCTTATAAGCCACTTCTAAGCCACTTGTAACACTAGATATAGCAATTGCTTTTGAATTTTTATGCCTATATATATGTGCTATTTATTTTTTTCCCCCTCATTGAATAACTATTCATATTTCACTGCTCTGAGATGTGCATAGTTAGCAAGGGAAACCCCTGCCTCTAGAGGGAAAGCGTTATAAGCATTTTTCCTGCAATCTGTCACTTACCGTAACTTCGGCGAGAAGCTCATTCAAGTTGGCAGTGTCCAAACAGGAGCAGAGATAGGAGCCTGATCCAAAAGGTGAGGGAAGAGTTAGCCTTTACCTTAAAGCCAAGAAGGACCAGCCCTAGGGAGATGCAAAGAGCTTATTTATCACGTCAATAAGCATGTGTAGCAAGCGGCTGGTGTCTTTCAGTCTCTCAGAGTCCAGAATAGAAAGTATTGTAGGCTGCTATTTTATATCTATTGATGAGGAGGATTAACACTCAGATTTGTCTGGCCGTTTTGGTGTATGTATTTCAGAACCTCGGTCATCAAGAAATAGCTGTTTTAAAGACGGAGGTGGTGCTTGGCTTGGGTGTAGCATGAGATGGCATGAGAAGTTTCCTGCCTTGCTTTGGGCAGATGTCAAGTGTAGCATCTCCTGTTCTTCTCTCTCTCTCCAGTTTCCTGAGGCAGGGCTGGGGCTGCAATCCTCCTGTGCCAGCATCTCATACTGGCTTTAGAGAAAGGAGGGATGTGTTCCCTCCCGAATCCCTGGGAGATGCGGGGAAGGATGTGTAAGCCCTCCCATGTAGAGTAGAAAACCTAACAAAGCTAGAATGACGTTCTACTCTCCTGTCCAACTAGGAATTCAGCATAGGGCAGGGAGAGGAGCCTGTGTGCTGGGATGATGGGTGATATCTACAAAGCCCCAGATGGGTGTTAGACTTGTCTCCCTTTTTTTGTCCTTATTTTAATGAAGGTAAGGAACTTGCAGGTGTGTTGGGGCTTAATTTGCTGATGTTTGGAGGCTGCTACAGAAATGCAGATTAAGTATTCAGTTACTGATCAAATCCTGCTCTGCGGCATGTAAACTGATGAAATACCAACAAATGTGAAGGTGGGTGAAAAAGCTGATGGCGCAGCGTGAGTTCCCTGAGTTCACGCTTTCCGTTTCTTTCTTCTGCTTCCACTGTGTCAGATGTTTAGAAGTGTCAGCGTGACCAAGGACCAGGTACAGGGCTTATCTGAGGCACAAGCCTGATGCTAAGGAGGAAAGCACAGTGATTTGGAATGTGGCGAGGTACAACATCTGTTCGTAACCTTTGTCACGAGTGGAACGGATTATAAAATGCCAAATACTGATTGTCTGCCAATCGACATATGCTCAATTTGTTATTGCACAAAGCACACCAATTAGATTTAATACAAATGTTCCCTCAGAAAGATCACCTTGATTTAATTTTTTTTTTCTTCAGATGCATAAAGTAGAACTGGTCTGAGGCTCTCTGTTTGTTCTTTAAAGACTAAGTGCTATATTTCTAGCTCTTGGCAGACATTGTCCACAAGTACTTCATGTTCCGTTGGGCTTATGCCAAATTTAATGTACTGTGTGTACTGAAAGCATCAAAACCAGACTTGCTTTAATTTTAGATTTTACAGCTACCATTATTGATTTTTCTTAGAGCTGTTCCATCCAATCTGCTATCGTTTTAATTTCTTTTCCCTGCAGGAATTTGGAGAAGGATCTTCACAGTCTTTATTTGTGTGGCTAGGGACTGTTTATGGGAGTGAGAGCTGTAGATCAGACGTCTCTGCAGTGGCCAAACTCCCCATTTATAGACGCTAAATCGCCACACTGCATTATTTGTGAACGCCTGTCTTTAATACTGACTGGCGTGCTGTGACTAAGGATAGTGTTATGAACAGAGTCCATCAACTGTCTACCAAAAAACTTGAATTTTATAAAAACCTGAGTTGGGAAAGGACTGTTACAATCAGCTAAACATAGCAAAAACTGTGAACTTGGCTTTTGCAGTGCTCGTGTGATGTATGAATAGGAGTCTGCCCGTAAGACCTTGGACTCCGAAGAGACAAAAAAGGGAAGAGGTAGGGGAGAGAAACAGAGCACAAGTAGGAGTTACGGTAGGTAGACAAAGAGAGGAAGGAAATAACTGAGAGAAAGAATTGTGTATAGTGCAAAACAGCCAACCTGCACGGGCTGGAGCGTTCGTAACGCTATGGTCGTCTGCTGATCCCTGCCTGACAGCTGTGTCTGCTGGCCTCATATTTTAGCTGTTCATCTTTTTATTTTCAACCCTCGGGGCCAAGTAGCTGTGCCTAACCATGGCTTCTGGCCAGGTGGCTTGTAGCCCTCAGAGTGGAACAGGATTCCCTTCCATTGTGCAGAGGAGCATGGCACTCGCTGGAGCCCGGCTTTTCCCCCCTCCGCCTCTTTTATTCCTTCTGCTGAGCCTCCTTTTATTCAATGACAGCCTGGATTGGTTTCTGCTTCGTGACTTTACCTTTTGCTGGCATTGCTTGAGTAAAGCTGCTCAACTCTTCAAAGACATGCATCTAAGCAGGGAAGAGAGGTCTCTCTTGATACAGAGACGCGTAAAATCCCAAGGAGTTCTCCACTCCCTGTTAATAATCATCATTGTAATTGAAGTCTGTGGGAATTCCTAGTTAGTCTTCATTGTAGGCTTAACCGTGGCACTCAGTGGTTTTTGTTAGGCCAAACTTTAGTGCTGAAGGATGGAGCATGGTTTTAAGTCTTAACTGCAGTTGTCCAGTCCTCAACCACAGTCCAGATTTTACTCCGCTTTAGGGACGGTGGTTAGTCTTCGGAAGTATCACTTGAGCTTTGACAATCTTCAGATACTAACAGTTGGTTATGGAAGTAACTTGCATTAATGTTAGCAGATAGACTGTGCCTCATTTTTGCCTCCCAAAAGTATTTTGGTAATTTTTATCTTGGTGGTGTTCCTTGTAAGACTACTACTCATCCTGCTGCGGAACTGAGTAGGCTAATGGTGCTTGTCTTCCTTTTTTCTGTTGAGTCGTCCCAAGTCCTAGACCCTCAAGTGTAGCAAAAAATGTAATAGAAAACTTGTGCTCTGAAGAAACCTACAGGAAGTGACTAAACCTGATGAAGACAGAATAAAGGGTTGTTGCAAGTCTGCTTTTGTAATGGAGACAGAACTTGAAATTCTTAGTTTATTGCTGTTCTGTGCTTGTTTTCAAGCTTAATTTTCAAACATCCTTCGTATAAGCTTAGTATTAACTCAATATGCATGCTAATAAGATTATTGCTGTACTAAGCTGTCTTTTGCTGATGAATGTAGCTTTTGTTACCTAAAGGAACAAAATAAGTTGAATAGAAGTCTGAGTATAAAGAAAACAAAAATTAGCTCCAAAGTTAAGAATAGGAGTGGATACGTTGCCTTGGTTTTCCAAGATTAAACACAGCTTTTAAGTGCTGCAGAGGAACAAACCCTATTTCCTGTCATCTCACTATTCATTAGTCCCTGCATTTTAAAAAAAAAAAAAAGAAATAAACCTGACGTAATTTTGCTCTTTTTCTGGACATGAACACAGAGTCCACTACAGGAAAGATGGTCCCAGCTCTCTGTTCCTGTCCTGTGTTCACGTGCACGCGTGGAACCGAATAAATCAAATAGAGGAACGATTCGGGGCGTGAAGCTGTGGACACCATGGTTGTGCAAAAGAAACTGTACGTCCCCTAAATGTGGGGCAGTGGGCAGGACCTGCTTCTGCAGGCGGCAGCGTTTTGTGCTGCTTTAAAATTGTTTAACCACAGAATGTGCTGCGTGGAAGCGGTAACGACTAAGGGCGGGCAGGTCGTGAGAGCAGGTGATAAATAATAGTTTTGCGACGCAGGGCTTCCATCTTTGCATGCAAAGCTCATGCCTCTGCACTAGGGGCTGGGTTTGTGAATGAATAGAATAATTTACTTGGGAAGGGAACTCTGGAGATCATCTGGTCCGGCTCGCCCTCCTCGAAGTAGTTTGAAGTTAAAGCCAGCTCTTTCATCCCTTTATTTGGCATGGTCTTGAACAGCATAGGAGCAAGGTGTCTGCTGACAATCCTTGTCTCATGCTGACCTGCAACTCTCAATCTTCTGTAAATGTAAAATGGAACTTCCCCTGTGTAGCTTCTGGAACTTCCCCTTCCAGAACAGGTTTTTAAGTTTTAGTAAACCTGGAGCGTGCTGAAACCAACTGTCTGGTAACCGAACCCCTTGAATAATTTCAAACAACTGAGTTTTTTGAGTTGCTCTGTACTGGGGATACTGACTGGCCACAAAAGAGTGTATGCTGTGTTCAAAGACGTGTTATTTGTGCTTTTCTCAAAATGCTTTTATTCCAGTCGACACGGAGCCAACATTGATAAACCTCTATGAAACAGCTCTTTACAGTGGCTGTGAGCAACAGGTAGACTTCCCACCTCTGCCTCTCCCAGCTGACGGTTTCCAACTGGTGATGCCAGCCGTTTGGTGTTAATGTGGATGGGGCTTAACCATATGGTCTCGCTTTCTCTCACAGTGTTGAAAAATGTTGTCCTGTCTGCACTAGCAGCTAACTGATCTGAACCCATTGTTGCCAGCCGCCGTCATCAACAGGTCATTTTCCCTCCGCGAGCGTGGCTTTTGATTATGTATCGTAAATCCAAGTGGAAGTGCGGTTACGATCTCGCGGTTCTCGGACACGGTGAGTTTACTTCTACGCAGTTGCTCTAAGAGAACAAACTTTTCTACTTGCACCTGAACTTCTCCATATGGGAAAAGTTGAAGGGAAAATTCAGTAACTACTTCTAGAATTTCCTCAAAACAGAGCTTTTATTTACCTCTTTAAGATTTTGACTGAGATTAGTGAGAAGGACAAATGTAGAACAATACAAACTATTAGTGTTGTTGTGCCGTTACCGTCCATGACGGTATATATTCTCTAAACTTTTTTTTTAAAGTAAGTGGAGAGAGAATGCTTGAAGTTGTTCATTGGACAGCACTTCTCTACAGCAGCTACGCCCAGCTTTTATAAAACTGGAGATGATTATATTAGAGGGATGGCTGCTGAGCTGTCCCAAATTGTACTTTCACACGCCCTAATGTTGGATTTCTACCGAAGGCTGTTTCCAGCGGCTCTGAGCAGATCTAATATTTACTGAGAGCGGTGCCTTCTCCCTCACATCTGCCTGGCCCCTGCGCACACGTAGCCTCCCTCCCCAGATCCAAGTTGTGCAGCCCCACACCCATCTTTGCTCCAGACCCGCTGACCAGGGTGTGCCCGTGAGCCGACTTCTCACTCACCCAAGAGAAATGAATTTAATAACAAGTGTTTTCGAAGAGGTTCAGGGACCTGCGTCCTAAATTTTGTCGTTAGACTGACTGTCTACCTCTCTGGTGTGTTGGGCTGAAAGTTCTTGTGTTGCTTCCCGTAGCTTTGTCTGTGGATATGTCTGTGGCTCGTTCTTTTTCCTCAACCCTCTGGTTTGAGGACAACAGCTGCTGCCTCCTCTTGCTGTTGCTTGCACCAAAGTAAGAATGCGGTGTTGTGAGAACATCAACTTTGCCTTGCTTGGACCAGTTTTCATACCAAGTTAAGGCTATTGAAATTAAGAGTACAACTTCAAGCGCAGTGGGTGTGATTAATAGCGAGAAGACTTTTGGCAATTATAACTTTGAAAATGTTTACGGTTTTATTTTACATCTCGGGGGACTGGAGCAAATAGGCGTGAGATGCTAATCGTGATGTTTTTCATGATCAAAGATATCAGTACTTCAATGGATGCTATTTTTGGTGTAAACTGCCAAAGCCTTAAAACTGGTTATGAGCAGTCAGTATTGGTGGTTAACAGCCCAAAACAGCTTAAGTATAGAAAACTCCGCTTCATTCTTTATTTCATGAGTTTGCTGACTTGACTTCATGCTGCATATTTCTTATATTTTCTGATTAGCTGTGTATTCCACTGTGCCTCTGGATATTCTGTGAAGTTGTGAGTGAATTTTTATTTCTAAATTACTTAACTCTGCCTGGTGCATTTCCAGGTGAAGCTCAACAGATAGCACAGTATGGTCTGGAGCTTTAATGGTAGTTTAGCTGTTAGAGTTTTGTTCTATCAGCTTTAGCGCCTCATCCGTTAGGAAGAAGTTTCTCTCCAATGAAATATGGTGGGTCAGGGAGGACTTACTGTGTTCAACTACTTGCCTGTAAGCCAAAAGACTTGGAACAAACTCCGAAGAAGAGTGTCATTCCTGAAGAGTTGTGGAACACAGTTGAAGCTGGTGGCTTGAGAAGCTGGCAGGCATCTGGCATTTTGAGTGCTTCATCTCTTCAGACAAACAGGACACGACTGAAATACTATAACTGACATTGAGCATTGTCTCTGACGGCACTGTAATTACTCGGAACGTCTGGGGCTTATCCAGAAATCAGAGTGGTGAATTAAATTGCACGTCCAGCCCCGATCTGCTCTAGTACAGTCTTGCTTAGGTAGGCTGATAGCGATCTTGCTTACGCTGGTTAATTCAGTTGGCTTCAATGCAGTTGAATCCTTACTTGCACCTGCGTAATTAGGCTGAGGTGTATCAGGTTTGGTGAGGTGACCTGGTAGATGAACAAACCCAGAATTTGGACTTTAGTTTCTCTTCCTTGCTAAGCATGCTTTTACTTCCCCCCCTCCCCCCCCCCCCCTCAAAGCGCCTAGAAACAAAGCCCTGCTGCTCAATACGATTGATCATCTGTTAAACAGATGAGCTACAAACCTCGGTTTTATTTTTTCGAAACGCCGTGAAAGCTTAATATAATAATAAAAAGAGAGAGAGAACTCAGTCTGTTGCTACATTGCTGTGCCAGGAAATAATCCTTCCTCCCTGACCAGTTCCTTAGCTGTTCCATGGTATGATGTGGTTTTATTTTTTTAACAATGGCTTTATTTAGATTATCCTTTCAACTAATGGTTTTGGCACACTTTAAAAAGACACTTAAGGAAGAGGATCTTGCTGCAGTATTCCACTCTGGGCTAAACTTACAGGCTGCAAGTATATATATATTTTTTTTTTAATTTAATTAGACATTCTTCATTTGTGCCACAGTAAAAACCATCTTTGGAGCATGTTGAGTTTGCAAGCCATTATCCAAAAGGCTGAAGTTTTGTCAAAGGATGCAGTCTTCTGTACACTGGAGCTGTTTTAAATTACTCTGTGCGTTTCTGGTTGGGAAGAGATTCCACGTTGCTTCCAATTAACAAAAACCCTTTTCTTGTGATCTGTGATTTCAAGTGGCTGCCACTTCACTGGAAATTTTGTTTGTCGTATTTCAGTGCCCCATTGTGTTAGGTCCTCTGCTATCTATGCTTAAGTTTTGTAGTCTGGACTTTTTATTTTTGCAGGTAAAGACAAGTCTTGCTGCTTCAGTGGCTACAACTGTAGTGCTATTGCTTTGGGGAGGGGGGTTGCAGCCTTTCTTTTTATCCTATTTTTACTTTTTAGGTAGACTTCTATATCAGAAGTTAAGGAATAAGCAACATGCTGTAACTTCTGGGAAACCCAGGTATTTAAATCGGTTAATAAAAAAATCTATAAGTAAAGTGAGGCTGTTGGGATGGAAATCACATTTATTGTGATTCTATTAACCTTTTTGTTTTGCTGAATGAGAGAGGGTGACTTGAAATGACAGGTCTGTATGTGAAAAGTAGCTCAGTAATTCTTAAACTCGCTCCCCTTAATGTTAGACTCCATCCTGTTCTTAAAAGAAGCACCTAGGACAAATACAAACTCCTACGCTCGGACTTCTGCAAATCCCAGTCCAGCAAATAGGAGCGTGCTTAGTTTTAGCACCAGAAACAGTAAAAAATAGCGCTCTCCAGCAGAACTGGGAACATGCGGTTGTTCCCAGGAGTGGCGCTTTGCTCCGCAGGCGCTGTGCTCTGGAGCAAGCTCTAACCCACGGTTCTTGTTGGGCCGGTTTCGAGACTGAAGCTTTGTGTAAACAGTTGTGCTCCTGCACTTCAGCTATGATCTTTGTATCCTTCTCTGAAGTATTATTTTTAAAATTGAATAATTCTTTATTTGTTTCTCATTTCTAATATGGCACAGATACTATAACTTCATTAGATTTTACATATGATGGAAATTATATAGCTGGGTATCTGGTCACAGGTTGGTTTTCAAGTGAAGTCTTTCTTTAGAGGATAGATTTTTTTTGTATTTGCCTGTTTTTATTTGGTTCTTTTGGGGGGATTTGGTGAGTTTTTGGGTTTTTTTCCTGCAATTAAAATGAAGTGCTTCTCTTCAAACCGGGGAAAAAAGCTTCAGTCAGCTTGGAAGTGGTTATTAAAATTAAAGCGCTTCATCTCAGAAACCAATCAAATTATTGGAGCTGATACCCTCCTTGTTTCATTGGTTTCGTTGTGCTCTATAGCGTTGATAGCATTTGAATTGTTTGGTGCTGCTGATCTCACATCTTTTTGTCCTAGCACTAGTGTTTACAGGCAAGGAATAAGTATTCTGAAAGCGAGGCTGGAGGAGGGGGAGCTTATGTCAGTGCTGTATTTGTTTGTATAGTTCAGAGTTTATTCTGGGGACGCGTAGTTCACACAGTTTCATCGGTGGAACGCTAAAAGTACAGAATGACTTCAGAGTTGTAAAGAGTTTTAAGTACAACAGTGGCTGCGAAGCCAGGGAAAGTCTTCCCCCGCCCCCCCTCTGTGTTTATAGAATATGTATTACTTCTACAGCTGGTGTTGGAGACCGAGCATGCTTGAAAATCTGTTTTTGAAATTCGAAATAAAAAAACCCAAACCCTGCCACTAAGTTACATGCAGGCGATACGTGGTGCTGAGGCAGCAACCAGCCTATTAGTTGTCCCGGCTGATGAGCCTGCCAAACTCATAACCTTTGTCCTGCTCGCCTGCATAAACTCATCCTGGTGGTTTAGTGTCAAACCGGCCACGCTGACTTGGCCATATGGGCAGTACTTTATTTAGTAGGTCTGGTTTACAGTTCATTACTTGAATGGCCTTGCCTAAATGTTTTCTTTACTTTGAATTTGCGTTGGTCCAGGAGCTTGAATGTGGTCGGGCACCTCTGCTGAGCCTGGGCAGCAACTTCTCGCTGTGTGCCGGCTCGGCTGCCTGTCACTGTTGGTACCCTCTGCTGCTGTACGGCGTTCTCCTGCTCCGCCAACGGATGACGTGAGGAATCCTTAAGCAGGAGGAGGGTAACTAATGGCAAGCGGCAAACTGAACGTGAGCGGGACTTCTACAAACCTTTATGAGTGCCTGTGAAGGAAGCGGCGCTCTGCTCTGCCTGAGCAGCTGGTAGCCGCTTGGAGAAAAGTTCATCAACAACGCCAGCCCTGAGAGGGCCGGTCTACCCCTAAAAACATGCAAAGATTGCTTCTGAAGAGCCAGATTTCTTGGAATGACTCGGTCTGTGTTGAACGGCTGTCTAAAAAAGGGCAAGTGAAATGGCTCCTGCATACTAGATTATTACTGTTAACTTCGCTGTAGTGGAAAAACAGGACTCAAGGTTTCTGTGGTACGCAGAGTTGCACTTGAAGGTACCCAAACAGTAGCCTGCATGGGTACCTGGAGTGTGCGCCTGGGTTGAAGTGGAGGCTTTTCTCAACCTCAGGATGCAGGGAGGAAGATGTCTGTGTTATATTAACCAGTCGCTTTGGTTAATGAATAAGTGCATGCTGTAAATCACAGGAAATTGATTCCAAAACTGTGTTAAGTACTACTGTGTTCTGAATCGTCTGGTGCCGTTTAAAAATGACTTGGTCGTGGTGCTCTTAAAACTGCCGACTTTTTGTGGCTATACGCTCTTTTCCGTATATTTGCCCAACAGTGTTTCCTATTTCCTGAATGGAAATTTTTTTCTTTGAGAGAAAAGGAGTAATTCTTTACTGCTGAAAGCCTGCCTCTCAGTGCTCACGGGTACAAAGTGCAAAGCCGAGGTGATTGCTTAAGTGAGTTTGTGAGTGTTAAGGTAATTTTGCATTTATCTTTGCATGTCAAAAAATGCCTGAAATGGGAGACGTAGATTTTCTTTCGTGCGTGTACTAATTCAAATCTAGCCCAATCTATAACTGCTCAACTACACCTGGTTTTGAGACTTCTTCAGGAAACTTTGAAATATGAGCTGATAGCCACAGAGAAACAGGGTCCTAGCCAGGATGCAGCTTTAAGCGTGTGGGTTTTTTCAGAAGAAAAAAAAATTATTGAGCTATTTCACTTGAGAATCTTGTGTGGGAAATAAGTAAACTTGCACTGGATGATGAGGAATACACTGATCTTGTGTCCCTAAACCTCAGGTTTAGGATTTTTACCTATTTCTAGGTCAAATCTTGAAGGTTTACTTTCAGATGGAATTCTGTTGAGTTTGGTGGATCGAGAGAGAATATAGTTGGGTGGGGTTTTTTTGTCTTCAGGAGCACTTTCCTCACTGGTACAATGACTAAAGAGTCAAACTGCTGTCAGGCTAATGGAATTGCAGTAGGGTTAGTGATGTGACTTAACATCTTTGAAAAAGCAGTCCATGAATCCACCGGCTGAGCGTTTGAATGCCATCTAGCAGTGGGTGCGCGCTTTGACTATTGCTGGGAAAGTGCTCTGCTGCAGTGACGTCGGTATCCCTGTACTCTACCAATTTGGAATTACTTTTGTCTTCACATGCTTGATTTTGGTCTGATTTTTCTTTCCTTGGGGACGTACTGTGAGAGGACAAAAAGCGGTACAGATTCTGGAGAGCACGGTTATTTAAAAAAAACCCAAACGTGCCCCTGTGTTGGTCCAGAAATACCTGTTGGGTGTTTCTGAAAAATACATGTTATGACCCGCATGCTTGAAAATACTTTTCCATCAGCGTTCTTCTGGTTGTAACTGAAGGCTAGAGTAACTTTAAGTTGCCATATTCAGCCAGATCCCCTCTCTTATTTGAGGGTAATGTTTTTCTGTGTATGTAGCAAATTGAAAACTTTAAACTAGTGATGCCTTGAAAACTTCCAGCTATAAGTCAAATGTTAAACATAACGGTTTCCTTGGTTCTTAATTAGAGCTGGACCATACGGTCAAAGTCCCTCGGGTTTCTATGGAAGTAGTATAGCTCCATCTCCATGGCTGGGATATTCCATCGTTGGCTTTTTTTGGTGAGAATGTATTTGGCACAATAATGCCGTATGTGACAAGAGCCAAGAGTACCTACCAGTGCTCTCCTTGTACCTGCAAACAGGAGACTGGATTCCTGTCTCAACCAAGGAGTGGAATTCGGGATGGCATCCCTAGCACCGATTTCTCGCCACTCTCAGAATGACCTTTTTGTTGTTAGGTGTTACTGCCCACGTAGAGGTAAAGGAAAAGTGCAACTGCCTGTTTATTTTTATAAGCAGCAAACCTCTTACCCAAATTGGATTAGAGGTGTAGGAAGTAAAGTATTGCTCCTTGCTAGATGTGCTAAATTGTGCACTGCCCATGGGATTATAAAGGAAAGGGGAAGATATAACTGAATGGCATGGGATCTTTTTTCTCCGAATGGTAACAAACTAGGAGCTGGTAAGTGATGAGGAGGTGACATTTGAACTTCATCCTGTTTGAATTGCTGGCTGAATAGGAGGTGATTAACATGGAAACTTATGTGTGCAAAAGTTAGTATGTGTTTATGTATAAATACAAGTTATCTTAGCATAAAACCTGGTTAACTTTACTCATTAAGAGGCAGCTTTGAATGCATTTAGAGAGATATCAATATACCTCTATTAGAAACCTATTGCTTATGCAAAGTAATCAATTCTCATTCTCTTGGGTTGTTGCCTAAAGTAACTTCTGTACCTGAGCTTGTACGACACTATTTAAAATATTTCTTAAAAAAGACACGCTTGGATGTCAGAAATGGAGGTACCACAGCAGCGATTTGTGTGTAGGGCTGTAATATATCCTGTCCGGCCACTGGAGAAACCTGAGTCTTGGCTCACAGAGGGTAGGCAGGCTTCTGACAGCTCTCCAGAGGTATGTAGGTCATTTGCTTTTATATGTAAATGCTGCAGGTGATATGTTTAGAAAGAGCTAGGTTTTATACCTTACATAAAGACTGTCCAAAGTTTGAAGTTAGGAGGAGGAGGAATATAGTAAGGTGGTACGTTTATTACCAGAGACTTACAGAATATTCAAGTATGACTTAGAGACTTGGGTCACTCACAAGCAGCGGAGAGGAGAGCAGTGTGGAGGTTATCCAGCGCTTTTTTTTATTGGAATTGCAGATGAACTACAGGCAACGGTGAGTGTCAAGAGTGTAATAACTGTGGTGAGGAATTTAGGATAAAGCAGAGAGAAACTCTCTTGAATAAATTTGGCTTTTGCACTTTGCGGCCTCTCTGAGTGAGAAGGTTCTTATTTTAAGATATCCATTTGTGTGATGTGGAAGTTGAATAGAAACTGTCCTGAGCAGTTTTGAAACTTTGTCCATCTTAGGTTATCTGTCTTCCTGGTAGAATGAGAGTGTGGGGAGCCAGCCAATTATAGCTGGATTTCTATAACCGAATACTTTTTCTGTCCTTTTTTTGCTAATCTGTGTGAAATGTTTTTCATCACTGAAAGTGAGGCAAAGATGTGTTAATACTTCTAGCGACCGTCTGTCTTAACTTTCCCTGAAGAAGTCCATGGTCAAAGCATCTAGCTTTGTGGGAATGAAAACTTTCAGGTAGTGCAGGTTTAGCTAGTTCTGCTAGAAGGTACCTTAAAAGTTTTGCAAGCAGGAAAACTACATCTTGGAAATGAATCCAAATTGGGCCTCCCTTTCTTTACCTAGGGGAAACCATAATACCTGAAGCTCAGTGAATCTGAGTTCTGCTGTTCAAAGAACGCAGAACTGCAGCTAAAAAGCTCTTTGAGGAAGCGGTTGTGTGTAGCCCACGTAAAGTGAACTTGCAGGTACGGTGTTTAGCTCGCAGAGTTTTAAAGAACCAGAAATATTCCTGGAGAACTTTAAAGAAATAACATTAAAAAAAAAAACAACCCCTCTCACAAGAGCGATTTACAGATACCTGGGAAACTCAAATTTACTGTCTTGGAAGGAAGCCTGCTGCACCTACATCTGCGTGTTTCTGATTTAGCAGATGGCTTACATCAGTCTGACCTTTTGGGAAACAAAGGTGTTTTCTTCCGAATGACGCTTTACCTGTCATCCTTTCAGTCTTGGATTTTTAGGAATCCAGCATGGCTGATGATTCAGGCCATTCTTGATCAGCCAGGTGAAGGACCATCTTAAGAGCAGCTCAATTCCCGAATGTGTGTCTTGGGCAATGACTGCTGTGAAGAGAGTTCTGTAGTGTTGGTGCTGAGCTGCTTATTTGGACACTTTTCTGTTGTAAAGCTTGCTGTAAAACACAGGGTATGCTGTGGGTCTCGCCCTTTCAAGTGTTTAATCAGCCCAAACAATCTTTGGTGTGGCTACAACAAGGTCTCAGCAGTAATTTTTGCCAATTGTTTTATTTTAAGCAAATGTTGAATTAAACAGTCATAGGAAGGCTGTGAACGAACATGAATCTCCAGACTGGTCTGAAAGACTTCTTGTCATCTGCAGTTCTCCAGCATTCGGTACGCCTTTCCTATTTCCTGAGGGAACGTGTGTCCTGAGAGGCCGTTTCATACTTAAAGCTCCCAGTCTTTTCCAGTAACAGCTCCAGACCTGGGAAGCCTACTCCTGTGTTGGGTAGGAGGTTGGACTAAAGGACCTCCTGAATTGTCTTGTGATTCTGTGAAGTCCCTTCTGAAGCAAGGGATTGACTCAGCCTCTTGGAAACACGTAAGCACATAAAAACCAGTAGTCCTGCTGTCCGGTAGGTATTTCTTTATTCCTGCCTGAAATTCCTTCACCTCTTAGTGTGGTTAACTAGGAAACGTGTTCTCAGTGCAAGGATGGGGAATCTTGCATGTGCTTTTCTTCGGTGGTAGCGCCCTGTCCTTCAGTTGAAGAAGGGCTTCCCTGGTGTACCTGAAGAGCAGGCACGCAGGGATCCAAGGATAGAACAGGGCTTCATAAGAAATGCTCGGTAGGTTTGTCTGATGGCAAAGGATGAGTCGTGTCACGGGAAATGCTTCTCCGCAGCGTTGATGATTTGTTGCCTCTCTGTAACTAGGCTACAGCAACGAATTGCTCCACAGTTGCCGGAGGATCACCGTGGTTGTTGGATGACAGGCATTTTAGAGTTGGCAAATCCGTTTGAAGGAGAATTTGCTGTGCCTTAAGAACTTGAGATTCTGCTTAGATCTCTTCTACTCAACTGTCCTGCAAATCTAATTAGCCTCTCCCACCTCTGCCAGAAGTGGTTTGATGTGGAAGAGTTCATAAAGTACCATCTACCCATCCTGTTGCAGCAACTTGAGATGCAGCAAAGCGTTCTCTGAAAGCTGTAGCTGTAACAATGGACCTTTGTTTGCTCGGCCCTTACAAGAATTTTCTTACTTCTTGCCACAAGGCGCCACACAGTAGTGCTGGGGATTAGGTCATTTCCTTCCCTCCTCCTCTTCCTGCAGATTATTTGATTAGCATTTCTATTGTATGCTCTAATTAGCATGTTCTTGGCCTCAGGCTGCTTCCCCCCACCCCATAACCGCCTTAAAACACTTTAGTATGACTTTGTCAACTGTGTAACTCCTTGCACAGAGATTACATGTGGCATAACGCAATGAAATAGTAATGGGCCTGGCAAGTCAGTAACCTTCCCTCCTTTCTTCATGCCCCGTACACTTGGGGTTAGACTGCTGGGAACCCCCTAACAGCATTCGCGCTTCCCTGCGCATGAAATATTTGGGTTTTTTGGGTATCGGTGGCTTTGATCACAGTTCAGCCGCTGACTTCGTGGGAAACAGAGTTAAGGTGGGATACCAGTACGTGTTGAATAGCCTTTGGTATTGAGTGTGCAGGTATACCTCCCCCTTGGGACCGTTACGGATCTGATTCTTCCATGTTTTTGCTCTCTTTGCTCAGTTCTTCCTTTGTTCTCCTTTCCTCTGTACCCTGTGTGCGGCAATTTCAAGCAAGTTTATCCCACTCCCTGCCTGTTTTGTTAAATAAAATGATCAACGGAGACATGTTTAGAGTGTCCATCTTGAAATTTAGCAGTAATAGATTAAGTCTAGGATGAAGAGTTCACTCCTCAGGCTCCTTGGCTGTCTGCGTGCTGGGGGGCACAGCATTGCCCTTTGCCCGTATCTGCAGGGCTGTCTTTTTAACTGATACAGCTAGAAATTCATTCCTCTTCAAAGCTCATTTTGAATGTCAATGTGAAATCACGTAATTATGTCAAACTGTACAGCATCTGCTCGTGAGTCAGATAGAAGAACATGACGATACAGCCCTTTATTTCTTTAACAACTTCAAGGAAAGAACCTCCCCTGCAGTTAAGCATCACTTCATGAAATTAGCAGGGATATCTTGGGCTACAGATTTCATTGTTTTAGTCTGGCATGGTCGGCAGTATCTCTGCTCCAGAAAAAAAAAAAAAAAAAGAATTGGCAAGCTTGCCTAGCGACAGCATGCTTCCAGTCCTCAAGGCAGAGCACGGTTCTTGTGTGGAGTGGAAATCATTAAACCCTCCTCTTAATAAAAGTGAGGGACAGTGTTGACACAAGAACAGATGAGTAGAGCGATGCTGGGAGTAAACATGGGCAGGGAAACGAAGTGGCTCACTCTCAGCAGGGTGAGGTTCAGGGGCAGCCACATAACTGTGTGGCTAGGGGCAAAATTAACCCTCAAAAAACCTGCTTAAAGCACGATGAGCTATGAAGAGGGCATTATGTGGTGTGTTTGCCCGATTGCAGAAGACTGTGCTGCAGAATACGGTGGGAAGGGAGGTGGGATGCAGAGATAAGGACGGATTGTTATCCGTGGCAGGCTGGGCTGGGCACCAGAAGGCTTAGCCACCTCCAGCTCCAGGTTATTAACCTGGACTCTGAACAGTGGCATCTGTAAAAGGAGAAAATAAAGGAGCTCTTAGAAGCAAATTAGTTGGAAGTTGTGCTTTTCAGACTGAACGCTTCTGGAGCGGTACAACTCGAGTGTCACGGCCAGAGTGGGAAACGTAACGTGACCGAGAAGTGGTCATGCCAATGTGACTTACCACTACAGTTAAATAGCTGACTACAGAGCACCTTTTGTACTCTTGTTGCCGTATCTGTGCACTAAGTGATACTAATACAGTCCTGATAGTGTGTTTTTTCTAAAAAAAATTACCCCAAACCAACCACAAAACCAAACCCTTAACCCTGCTTAAAACGGCGTGAAAGCTGCCAGCCTCGTGTAGGCCAGGATGAAGAATGAAATACTTGAATGTGATGGGGGAGGTGGCATTAGGTGACGCTTCCACCACAGTGAATGGTGCCATGTTAAGGTTCTGCCAGTGGAAAAGCTAGGTTCAGGTGCTGGTAGAGCGAGGCTGTTAGTTTATATTTTTTCGTCAGGGAGGAGGGTTCAGCTTTAATCTCAAGATGTGGCTTGATGAGTCTCTGGCTTTACGGATGAGATTTGATTCAGAAGGTTCCTCTCCCCTCCCTTGCGTGGGTATAGCAGGGTTACAGAATAACCCACAAACAGATTAGCAAAATGATTTAGGTTAAAACACTTGGGGTTTGTGTGTGGTGTTTTGGTTTGTCTGAAGCTTGTTGCCAGCTCAGTAGTCTGACAGGTGTGAGATCAGTATGCGGTGGCGTGGCCAGATGCAGAAACCAGGAGAAAAATGGGAACCGTGGAGCACCAGGACATCGATGCTTCTCCGGGCACTTCTCAGTGTTCAGCACCTGGGACTCAGTCACGTCTGTGGAGTGGAGTGGTATTTTTGCGCATAGTAATCTGCGACAGGAGCAGCAGAAGTGTCTTAGAGTCTACGTGTGCTTTTATTGTCCAGAATATCTGACGGCAAGGAGTTCTGCAGCTGAGTTTTTCGGGTAGGTGACAAGATCATGTAACAGCACAGCCTTACGGTGTTACTTAGGGGGAGGTTGGCTGTGGGGTGCAGGTGGAGGAGAGGGAAAACAGGTACGGGTTCACCTTGTTCACAGCGCTGAAGCGGAGTTAGATGGAGTTGCAATTTATGCTGTGTTGCCGAACATCTTGAGCACGGGTCTTGTAGGGAGCGGCTGAGGGAACTGGGATTGTTCAGCCTGGAGGAAAGGATGCTAAGGGGAGACCTTCTCACTCTCTACAGCTCCTTGAAAGGAGGATGTAGCTGGGGGTGTTGGAGCTCTTCTCCCAGGTAAGAAGCAACAGGACAGGAAGAAATGACCTCAAGTTCTGCCAGACGAGGTTTAGGATGGATATTAGGAAAAATTTCTTCACGGAAAGGGCTGTCAAGCATTGGAACAGGCTGCCCAGGGAAGGGGTGGAATCACCACCCCTGGAGGTATCTACCAGCCGGGCAGACGCGGTGCTGAGGGGACATGGGTTAGTGGTGGCTTTGGCAGTGGCAGGTTGGTGGTTGGATTCTATGATCTTAAAGGTCTTTCACAACCTGAAAGATTCAATGATTCTGTGGCATTATGAATAAAAAGCTTGTTTGCCAGTGCTTAGCTCTTGAGTGCTGCCGAGTAACGCACCTGCCCTCCCCACCTTTGGTTCTGCTGGTACGACTGCATGCTGTGCCGTCAGCTGAACTGGGAAACCGATCCAGCTGAAAAACAACTGAGCAGGTAAACCAACTTCTAAAAACACGGCCAGATTAGGGAAACCAGTCTGTGAGGTTGTGCTTGCAAAACTGAGGTGGCAAGCTGAGGAAGGAGCAGCAGAAGCAGGAGCAATAGTCACCTGTAGAACTTGGGAGATGTCAGCTGCCATGTACACGGCTTGAGCCAGGGTGACCACGCACACCTTCCTGGCCCGCTACGACTGTGGTGTAAAACTTGATGTAAAGATTAAGTTACAGTGTCACACCCTGCTTGCAGCAGCCTGGGAGCAGTTGCGTGATCGATTCCAAGAGGCAGTAACTCAATCACCATTTTGTGGCTCAAAGACAGTTTGATTATCCCACCCGCTGGCTTGGTGCGGGGATTTTTTTAATGGTGGTGGAATAAGAACTGAGCCTGGAACCTGGTCTGGCACGTGCAGATTTGCCTTTCTCAATGTGCATCGCACGGGAATGAGCTGTTACAGCGTCGTTGGCCGTGGGACTCCGGTACAGGTGGTGTCTGCAGGCGTGTCGTGTGCCCAGTTCTGTAGCCGTGCTGAAAATGGGGATAGCAATGCCTGAAGAGTTTCTGCTGGTTTAATTCTCACTGTATTAAGAAATCGCTTTTTGCGTGGGAGGTGAGGAAAGCTAGCTGGGCTAATAAGTGATGATTTTAAAAAAAAAAAAAAGAAGAAAGAAGGTATAGCACGCATGGGTACAGTTATGTAAGGGAAGCGGAGAAGGAAATAGATCAGCATTTCTCCAAGAACCTCATCCAGAGAGCTGCCGGGGAATTGGGCTGCAGGAGCGTTCTCAACACACCCTCCGCTTCCTTTTTTTCCTTTTTGGGGCCGGAGATGGATGGATTTATGGAGGGGCGAGCGGGATGCAGGCTCTGACTCCGGCCAATGGTGCATGGTGCGGTGGTGTTTACCTAGCTGACGCAAGGCAGAGCCAGCCCCTCTTTAGTCGGAAGGAGCTACCCACAGCTTAAGTAAAAGCACACGGAGCAGAGGCACTCAGTCTGGCAGCTGCTGGGGGTTTAAAGGAGTTGGTGGATTTCGGCTGGTTTTAAACGAGCTCAGAGGAGTGCGTTTTTTCTTCTCTACTGCATAGGAAAACTGGAAGGACAAAAAGATCCTGGTAAGTGCTCTGCATGCCATCGGTTTCCCCTTCTAGCGTTGTATTGTTTTCAGTCTCTCTTCTAAAAGCCTCCTCGGTTGCGGTGTTTTTCAGTGAGAAGTTGAAAGATAGTTCAGTGATGCGGTCGGAAGGAAAGCTGAGAACAGGCAGCGTGTCTGCACGCTGTCCTTCCACCTAAAATAGGAAGAGGCATTCAAAGTGCATAGTATAATAAAGGCTTCTTGTTCCCAAGAAGTGTCTTGTCGCTTCTCATTTATAGGGTGCAGAGCAAAGATGCCTTGAAGCTGTGATCGTTCCCTAACAACATCATACCAAGGGGGATTTCTCACAGAGCAGTTAAATATTTGTGTTGCCTAAACCAAAAGGCAGCTTTAAATGTAATTGTAACTCCTGTTTTTGCAAGATGATACTGTCCGCTGTGTGAAAAGGCTTTGGTGTAATACAAACAGCTATTTAGCAGATACTTTGGTACATGAACTGCCTCATCAGGAAGTCAGAGGCTCATAAAAAAAGCAGCAAAATGGTGAGGTTCAGATCTGTAGAACAAGAAGTCATTGTGGTTTTCCGCAGGCGCGGGGTCCTTGGCTGTGTGTTCTAGTTCAGGTGCATCAGATGGTAGATCTCCCTGCGCTCAGTCATCAAAGCATAAAAAGCTCCATCTGTTTGCATAGCAGCCCCTTTTAAAAGTAAAATGCCTCTGATTTGGTATAAACTCTTAATCTGCGTATGGAAGTTGTGCTTCTGTCACCAGCTTGCGCTGATAGTTGGGACGGCTTTATTTTTAAGGTGTCATTTGTCTAACGGTGATAAAAAGGATCGTTTTAAAGGATCCTGACTGTGAAGTTCTCTGTATCAGAACTGTACTTTTGCCACATGGTACCAGTATTGTACAAAGTGTGTGGGGTGGTTTTTCTTTTGTCTTCCTTGCTTGTACTTTCTCAGGGCACTCCCTGAAGGTACAAATAGGTAGTGCTAATGAGCAGCTAATGTTGTTCTATCAGCCTGCCTCAGTTGTATTGTTTTATGGCTTCATACATTACAGGCTATATAAATAATCTTCATTTGATAATCTGAGTGTGACATCCAAACTATCCCTTTCTAACAAAACCCACAGAGTTTGTGGCAGCAGCCGAAGGGCAAGGCCAGCCAGAAGCTCACGTGGAAAGCTGCAAATTAATCTCCTTTGAGTAGCTGGTGTGAGTAACTTTCACAGGTGGCTCCACTTGATTTGGGGCAAGTTCAACCTGCAGTGTTTGGCCCTCGTGCTGCAGGGGCGGTCAGCGGAGGAGCTTCCACGTGTGCTTCGTCACCGGTCTATCCGAAAGCTGACGTGGAGGGCAGGGGTGGTAAGGGGGGGAGTAGGCTGCATGGAAATGGAGCGGTTTAACTGGTGAAGAACTTTCTCGGCTAATTAAGGTTGTAGATAATATTGCAGTGACAGCTTTAAAATAGGCACCTTGTGCTAAAAGACAAATGTTTTCAGCTTCCCACACGCAGTCTGAATTACATCATTTATAACCTGTAGGAGGCTATCGTGGTTTCCTCAGGGGAAGATCAGCTGTTACTGTTCGTAACTGAAAAAAAAAGCAGAAATTTTTTTTTTCCTTTTCCAGGGGAATATTTTCAGAATTTATTTCCGTCAATCTGTCGGAGTGGATCGTTAGCGGTTACATAAGTCTTCCAGGTTTAATATGCCTGGCCACATTCTCATCCCATTGATGGCTGTTCAGAATAACAGGACTGAAGTTAGCAGAGGTCTGATTGAAAGCAGGCCCCTGTGCTTAGATGGTATTTTCCATCTACTGAAGAGAAATGCTATTTTTGATTACTGTCATAAAGTACAGATTTTCATATAGGTGCCTGTAATAGAAATCTTCTTCTAAAACACTTGTGTTGTTCTTTGAACGAGGATGCTTGTCCTCACAGCGCCGTTCTGCCTTCCCTAAAATTGCTGAGAACTACTCAGACTTGCTTCTGAGGCTGAGGCAGAACTTGAAGCAGGACCTGCAAGACAGCCGGAGAGGGACTTTTGGCAAGGGCTTGTAGCGATCGGGTGCAGGGGAATGGCTTCAAACTGGAAGAGAGCAGATTTAGATGAGATATTGGGAAGAAATTGCTGCCTGTGAGGGTGGTGAGCCCCTGGCCGGGGTTGCCCCGAGAAGCTGTGGCTGCCCCATCCCTGGAGGTTCAAGGCCAGGTTGGACGGGGCTTGGAGCACCCTGGTCTGGTGGGAGGTGTCCCTGCCCAGGGCAGGGGGGTGGCACTGGATGAACTTTAAGGTCTCTTCCAACTCTAAACGTTCCATGATTCTATGACACTGGGTGCCAAGCTGACTAAAACTGCTGCTTCTTGGACTGGAAAAAGTTAGCTGTGGCCTTGGTGCAAAGCAGTAGGTTTGTTCCTGTGTATCAAGTCGATGCCACTTTGAAAGTCTACAGGCAACGTGCTTTTGCGTTTTTGGTGTGCTGTGACTCTTGTATGACTTGTTTCCAGGATGACCACCAGCCTACTAATGGCAGATGTCAGTGGTTAAAAAGATGCTTTCATTCTGTTAATGAGAATGGAAAAAAAAACCCCTCTATTGAGATTTTACAGATGTTCTCAAGGCACAGCAGCAGATAGTTGTTTGCATTGTTTCATGCTTGGTATCCTGTGCAGGAGAGAGTGCTTGCTCATTTCAGAGCTTGGCCTTCTTGTCTTATTTTCAGTGCTTTCATATCATAAGACACTCTTGTGTGTGTAGTTGGATGACTAAGCTTATTCAGAGGTTATAAAACAAAAAGGCAAACAGTGTAGACTAAGGAAAGAATAAGCCATACAAAAGCAAAAGGCTGGACTGATTTTTCCACAGTCCCAACCAATGTGCTGCTTTTTTTTTGGCTACTGAAAATCTCCCTTTTCTAGAAAGGGGAAAATTATTACCCTTCCTCAGAAAGGTAGAGTAGGGATACTGATCTGAAGTGACAGTGTGATTTGAATATGTAACAGCTGCATCCGTAGTGAAGGATGCAAGCTGTAGACAGGACCTGGCTAATCTCGGAAGTGGAATATAAAACCTGCTGAGCTTAAAGTTCCAGGTACATGTGTGAAGTAAACATGAGCTTGTCTTTAACTGGAAACTGAGGAAATGTGAAAACTGTGGTTGATAAACATGTACTCTTCTGCGTGCTCTTTTTACCCAGGTGATATCTTCAGTATTTTAAGAAAAACTACCAAAGAGGTTGCTAGGAAAAAGTTAAAGGACAATAACTTTCTGCTGGTGATTTAACCGTTGTGTAGAAGAAAGTGATCTACAGAATAGTTTGGGTTCAGTCTCAATTTGTGTCTCAGCTTTCAGAAACAGTGACGCCAGGAGCTTACTGCCCTCACCGGTGTAGATAACAGTAACATCACTGATACCCTTTGTGAAATCTGGCAGCCTGGACTTGTCATCACACAAGAAAGTCCGCTGGAAATTACTTTAGGGAATTACTTTTTGCTTTCCTCTCATTACTTACTGCCTCGTCCTTCTTCCATGCTTGCAAACATCTTCATCTTGAGAGACTAGCATTCTGCATGGATCCTTTGTGTCTCACAGTGACTTTAACTTTGATATTCAGGTCCTTTATATTCGGAAGTGGAGATTTTGCCCTCGGAGGGATGAGATGTAACTGTAGAAGAGAATATGCAGCACTGAGTTACTGTGTGTGCATTCAGAGGAGTTGGGTTTGTGATCTTGGCAGCTGCAAGATTGCCAAGTGGAAACTGGGCTGCTAAAGAGCTTAAAAGTGTAAACGGATGTTGGCAAACTTGGGTCCTGCCTGGGTTTTGTCAGGTTACCGTGCTGTTCAGTGCGAATTCTTTGTTTGAAGAGCAGTGTGGGGTTTTAAATCCAAATAAAGCTATAGACAGCAATACATAAATCTCAGGAGGAGAAGGATGAAATTTTGTCTCATCGGTAATGGAGTTGCTCATAATTTAAGGTGAACTGATCAAAAGTGTACCTAAGGTGCGTATTTCAGTTGCTTGGTAAAATTGTGTTGGGCTTCCTAAAATTAATTGTATTCCTAGAATAATTCAGACTGGGAGGTTGTCTGGTCCAATCCTCTTACCCAAAGCAGGACTGGTCTGCCTTAGATTGGGTTGTTCCGAGCCACATGCAGCTGAGGTTGGAATATCTCCAAGGAAGGATATCCCACAGCTTCTCTGGAGTGTTTATTCCCTAATAGCTAATCAGGATTTTCTGTGTTGCAACTTGATTGTTGCCTCTTGTCTGGTCGCTGCATACCTGTGAGAAAAGCTGAATTCTCTTTTGTCCGTATCCCCCCTGATTTAACACAGAATTGCAGAGGGAAGAGCTGAATATGAGAACTGCAAGGGTAGTAAATGGAGAACTACAAATAGCAAATTGTATAAAAGTAAAAATGTCAGTAGACGAGCTGACTTGTGCTTTATTTCTAAAAGCCAAAAAAAAAATTCCAAACCTTAGAATATGTAGATATAGAACATAAGATAATATTATAAAAATGGAAAACCCCTCCAATTTTTGCATCTGAATCAGCATATTTGTATTTTAATATACTCATTGACAGAGGACTTCTTTTTATACTGTGAAAGTGGTTTTTTATGCAGTATTCTAGAAAAGGGCTAGTCTGGCACTAGCTACAGTTGCTAGCGGCCTATAATGCTGGCTCTGTGTTTAGAAAATGATGGTAATTTATTACAAAGAGACTTTTATTCTAGTATTTTTAGCTCACAGCCGAGTGTTTAATGAATCTCTGCTTGGGCTCATTGAATTTTATGTTCTCCCCTCCGCCTGCCTCGTTTTAACCATTAAGATGCTGCTGTTCTTGCTGCAATTCCAAAAGCTGAACTTGGTCTACTAAATAGCAAACTTATTCACAAGGTGCTGTGCCTCAGCACAAACACGATCTGAAGACTTTCTGTAGGAGCCACCAAAAACTAGTTGTGTATGAGTCTCATGATCACAAAAGACAAATGAGTGGTCATAGAATCACAGAATGGTTTTGGTTGGAAGGGACCTTGAAGACCACTCAGTCCCACCCTCCTGTCCTGGGCAGGGACACCTCCCACTAGACCAGGTTGCTCCAAGCCCCGTCCAACCTGGCCTTGAACCTCCAGGGATGGGGCAGCCACAGCTTCTCGGGGCAACCCCGGCCAGGGGCTCACCACCCTCACAGGCAGCAATTTCTTCCCAATATCTCATCTAAATCTCCCCTCTTCTAGTGTAAAACCGTTCCCTCTTGTCCTATGGCTCCACTCCCTGATCCAGAGTCCCTCCCCAGCTTTCCTGGAGCCCCTGTAGGGACTGGAAGGGTCTCTAAGGTTTCCCCAGAGCCTTCTCTTCTCCCAGCTGACCCCCCCCCAGCTCTCCCAGCCTGTCCTCCCAGCAGAGGGGCTCCAGTCCTCCCAGCATTTTTGCGGCCCTGACTGCTGATGGCTGGTAAGCCAAAGCTGATAGTTCAAAACCAATCACAATTCATTGTATCTCTAGGTGCCCCACTGAAAATGGCCTGTTCTGTGAAAGCAGGCAGAGTCTTAAACTCTTCATCTGCTCTGAAGAACTCTAAAGTCTGTGGCTTGTCTGTGGCTTGCTTTCTGCCCCAGCAGCCTTTGCCTTGTGTGCCTTAAGTGAATATGATGCAAGAAGGTTTGTAAGAAAGTGGATTTCTGTTCCTAAAGGAAACTTAAAATACTTCTGCTGTTCAGTTGTCATCTCTTTCCTGTCCCACAAAATGGTTGCACGTGACACTATTGTGCAAGGTAACCTTCCAAGAGCTTTCTCCCAGCTCCGGAGGAACTGGTGTTAAGAATAAAAAATACATTACTTGCTCATGAGTTCTTCCTATTTTTGAGACTGAAAGGCGCAAACTGGTACCCATTGGGGTTTTCTGCTGACTGCAAATAGCTGTGCTCACCTCTTACCCAATCAAGTAATGCCTTTCCCAAACTGTTTTCTCTGCGTGCGAGTTGCTTTACTCGCAAAATCTATTGTTATATTGTGTAACGCAGGGCTGTGCACAAGTAGGGGGTTTCAGGCTTTGGTCTCTTCTCTGTAGCAGAAGCAGAGATCTTGAGGTGCAGATTTGCTGCTACCGGCTCTGTGATTTTTGGAAGAATGTAGGATGGGGTGGGATCTTGTTACACCCCTTATAACACCTTGTTCCTCGTCACCGTGGAAGGGTCTTGGAGGAGTTCCGGAACAGTTGGTTGTTCAGAGCCTACTTCAATGAAGCCTACTCCACCAGTGGCCGGAGGTGCTGCTGCAAAATTAATGGTCATGGGAAAGAACTAACTTGCACGTGTTTTGCTCAAGCAGTGTTTACTGGCACTACAGGGCCAAGTGGTCTTCTTAGCATATTTAATTAGCCTTTCCTAACGCTTTTAAGGAGTCTCTTGTAGTATTCTAGGAACAAAAACTGGAGAGGTTATTCTACAAGAGATGGCTCGTTACATAAATTAGTGGATTCTCTTTCTCAACTCAAGAGCATGCCCTCCTGTAAGTTCTTAAATGCTTTATCCAGCTTTAAATGATCCCTAAGACTGCTCTGTGTTGGGAGTGGAGACGTTATCCCGTGGCATGTTAGACACCTCTACAGTGGGAGAACACTTGAGTTTTATTTGCAGACATCAAATTGCGCTTGGACTGGTCTTCAGGACCTCGTTGGAAGTATATAATTAATCTTTGTTATTTCCGGGAATGAAATGAGTCTTCCTTTTTTGGGATACAGTGCATCAGGCAGATGTACGGGGTGAGACGTAGCACGTACGTTGCGCTGATATTTTTTTTTTAGGGGCTCTGAATTTTGTATATGCTTGATTTGAAGGTAGGGTGTTAGGAGCTGTGAAAGTGATGTGTGCAGCTCATAAAGGTTCTGAGAGATGTTTTAAAAAAAAAAAAAGTTCAAACATTCAAGCCATGCATTTGAAGAGGTAGGAGCAGGCTGTTTCACTAATGGTGGCTTTAGACTGCTGACTCTTGAACCGTCCTTGAGTCAAGAAGTGGGTTTTCCATCATACCTGCTGCTCCCAAAATAAACTTGGCTGGATTTCTTCAAATGTGAAACAAAAAATGTATTCGGGGGGGGGAGGGAGGGCAGAGTGTTAGATATTGGGCACTTCCTTGTATTAAGACGTTAACTTCTTGAAGGCATTGCTGAAGTCTGTCACTTGGAACTGTCAGCCCCTCTTGGGGTTTCTGCTCAGTTGTCTCCAAAGAGGAGGTTACTGGCAACCTGTTCACCTGACTCTTTAGAGTCTCCTTTCACTGCTGGTGTGTCCTTACTTTTAATGAAACTCAGAAGCTGAGTCTGTGACTGGGAGATGTTATTTTTTTAGCTTTCTGTGAAATTGTTCATTTGAGTGGAGGAAAAGTTATGCCAAACCTTTTCTTGACCTAATGGCAAAAGTTAAAGTTATTTTTAATGCTCGCCTTCCCGCCTTCTCTAAGTGAACAGATTAGCTCTTTTTCAAACACCATAGTGTTGGGTGGATACTAGTCAGATTTTTTTTTTTTACTCTGTCATGGTATTTACTAGTCCTGTGCTATTTCCTAATGGGTGGTGCTAACAGATTTCATAGCAGGGTTTTTTTCTGATTGGTTAAATGCCGATTCAAAGGACAGCTGTTACATATTCCAGCAAAGAAGTGTGAAGCGCTGCATGTGAAATGCAGTGGCCAAAATGAAATGAGTTGCACGTGAAGAAGAGTGATGCGCGCAGGGGAGAGGCTGCTGAGGGGATCGATGTTCGAGTAGAGAATAGGTTAATCATTTGGGGAGGAGATGAAAACATGAGGAGCTATTTTTAGAAAAGCCAATAGGTAAGCAGTGATAATGCAAGAAAATTTTAAAAATAGAGCAAAAGAAATGCTGGATTTCATAGTGGGAATCCTTCATAGTAAGTATATTGGTATCCTTTTATCTATATACAGACAGATACCTAAGATCTATGCTTGCTTCAGTAGAAATACTTCAGAAAGGAGACCTGGCTAGGGAACCAAGCGTTGTTAAGCCCTAAGAGCTGGATATTTCAGGAGTAATACCAGTAAACCATCCCTGCGGTGTCTTCAGAGGCACGTGGTTTCAGAGACTTGCTGGTGTGGTGCTCCAAGGGGGGGTTGTGATGCCAGGAGGGAAGGAAGACCCCAGATGGGCCGTAGCACGCATGGAAACTCTGGACACAGTTATTGTTGTGGGGCTCTGTTTATCAAATGGGAGAGTCTGCACTTCGATGTGTTACGGCTGCCGGCCTGGTAGGAGTTTAAGGTCACATTTGTGTAAGTTTGCTTGAAATTCTTTCTTTTAGAATTTTAAAGGCCAAACCTTGGGCCCCACCTCCAACAGTAAGTGCCCTCACCGCCCCAGTTAACTTAGAGCTACACGTGGGTCGGCGATCTAGAAATGCTCCTGAGCAAACTATGCTGCTTTTTGCTCTCCTGTGCTCCTGTTGCTATTCCTGTGTGGCACACGGTGACTGTTGGATCAGAGAAGGCACTTCCTACACCAGCTGAAGGATGGATACCAGGATAACTGCCCAGTGAAAATGCACACTGCTTCCTGTGCAACAAAAAACCCCCATGTTGGTGTAACTGTCGTGTAAATGGCAAGCGGACACTTCACAGTGGTGTTGTGCAGATGGGGTTTATTACGGCGCGCTGGCACGTCTCGCAGTGGGTCAGGACACTTGATAATGTTACCTGTGTTAACCACAAAGACAATCTTCAGTTAACTTACTATTCCGAGCGCTGTGAAATCCGCCGTACCCAGGCTTGACAGCAAAGGAGAAGAGATTTGGAAAATAATGAGAAATTAAAGGAAGAAAGGTTTTAGTGTAGCCTCCTGGTTGTGTTCTGCAGGCATCTCACAGCAGGTTTGGAGGACAGCAAAGATGTCTTTGTGTGTATTTGTGTGGAGCCCCCCCCAAACACGTGGGCTAGCGCATAAGAAGGCACCGACGGAGCGCACTGAATTTTCAGATAATACTGTGAGCAGGTGGGAATCAACATACCCGTGCCGATTAAGGAATTGGTAGATTGAGAAAAGATGTTGAAGGCCAAGCTTCTCTGTGAAGGAGCAGAGAAAATGGAGAGAGGGTAGAGGTCAAGTGAGTAAAAGGATCTTTGCCTCAAGTTCTGAACAAATGTGAGCAGGGTGTCCAGACCGCCGCATCCTTTTCTCTGCTGTTAGGACAGAAGGTTGGGGAGATAAAATCAGCATGGTGATGTCTTTTGTGCTTGAGGTAGAATAAAATGGAGCTACGGCATTGACTGTAGTAATGATAAAAGTTGGTGACAGGATACAAGAAACATTATGTGGGCCAAAATGAGTATCTGAAGAGTAGGCAGAACGTTAACCATCAGGAATAAAAAACCCACTTAATAGCTTTTTGAGTTGGTATGAAACTTACTTGGAAGAGCCAAGGGCATGTTCTTATTTCTGTTAAAGAAAGCCTCAAACAGGCTTTCTCAAATCAGCTTTATTCTTTATCGAGCAAGTGCTCTGTTGATGAGGCTTTCTCTATAGGAAGGTCAGGAATGGGTTGGGCAGGTCAGAGGTGTCAGGAAATGTTACTAATGAGGAGCTGCAAAAAATACTAGTGTGAACTGTGCCTCAAAGCAGAAACATAACAAAAAAAATTGCGCTTCAAGAGGCTGTTCTCATTAAGAATTATGTGGAATTCCCTCAGGAAATCTCCTTCAAACAGCTGTTTGTGACACTTCTTTTTCTGGTTAAACATGAGAGATCACACTGCACGCCCCAGACTTGTAGGGTAGACTCAGTATCACGTTGTCACACAACTTCCTTCCGTCTGGCAAATCCAGAAGTTTCTTGGAAAGTTCTGAATCAGATACTTTCCATGAAAACTTCTGCCTTTAGCTAATGGACTGGTCTTGCTTTGGGTTTGGGTTTTTTCCCCCTTTAAATTTATCTGGCTCTACTTCTTGGTAGCTGAACTACACATACTAAATGAAACACCGTTTATACTGAAAGCTAGCATGAAGGAAAAGAACTGTGGATGTTTTATCAAGACCATACTGGAATTTTTTAAATGCACTTGTGTTTTTTTCTGATCTTGTAGTTCTTGCAGGCAATCTAACCTTAATTGATGTGGTTTTATATGTATGTTTTTAAAATTATTTCAGGTAAAACCAAAATACAGAAGACACAAAATGTTGCACCTACTGTGCCAAATAGGCCTGCAAGTTTATGTAATTCATGGATTTGAGTCTTTTCTCTTACACTTAATTTTATCTTTGTTTTTACAGGAAATAATGAAAAAAGTGTGCCACAACTCTTGATCAGAGACCTGAAGTTCGAGAAGAAGTCATTAGCTAAGCTCATGTTTTCTCCTGATCAAGAAAATCATCCATCAAAAGCACCAGTAAAATATGGTGAATTGATTGTATTAGGGTAAGTGTGTCTTGGTTGGGAGCGAGAGGGAAGGCAGAATTCCAGGGTGTGCTTAAAGTGGATGAAATGCAGGTTGCTTTGGTAGCTGCTGTCAGGGAGCAAGTGGAGGGTGGGCTGCCTTTTTCAGTGACAACAAGGCGTTACAGGTAATAGGATATATTGGAGAACCACACTGCAATACGTCTAGTTTTTTGCAGCAGCGTGCACGTGGAAGTAGGGCTCTAAATAGTTGAGTAGATGCAAGTTTGGTTTTGATTCTTGTGTTCGTCCCAGGCAAGCGCTTCATGATGAAGGCAGCCGGTTCGTGAAAGCTTTCCAGCTGGATTCCAGGTTGTCCCTAGACAGATGACTAATGTGATAACGTGGAAGGAGAGGTTCCCTGAGACTTCAACTAAAATGAACGGAGTTTTATAAGAAAGTGGTCGCTGACTCTATAATATCCAAGTGCAAACAGAAGGTTTTAATTAAGCAAGTTTGCTGACTAGCCTCTTTATGTTGGCGTGATCAAAGTGAGGGTCTGAGGGTTTCCTCATGGATTAAACTGGAGTCTTGGAGAACAGCCTGTCTATTTCTTATGGGGTTTTATTTCAAGGAAAATTCTCAAAAATACTAGCTGTCCACCAGGTTTGGTGATGATTTGGAATCTTTCCTTTAGTGTTGAACACCTCATTTAGAGATAAAGCTACAGATGGGCACATAGCATTCCTTGTTTTTGTGTTTGGGACCTGAGGTTTTTTTGCTTGTTGACAGCAGCTTTTGAGATTCATTTGGGTAGCACTCCTTGCCCTACAAGCCATGTATATGCTGTAATTCTGTGGGCATGTTTCAATATTGTCTTTATCAATTCGCTGATTTAAATAAATGTGATCAATTGGAAATCTGTAATTATTAATACCGTACTAATTAAGACGACTGTGTGCTTAGAATGCAAGTTCTTGCGGGCCTGTATCTCATGAGAAACTAAGTTACAGAGGAAGATGGACTTTGTTCTTTTTCCTGTGTTTTTTTCGATAGGTACAATGGGTCTCTCCCAAATGGAGATAGAGGAAGAAGAAAAAGTAGATTTGCTTTATTTAAAAGGCCCAAGGCAAATGGGGTGAAACCTAGCACTGTGCATATTGCCTGTACCCCTCAAGCAGCAAAGGTAAGCGTGATTTGACTAGTTAAGTCAAACTTATTTCTCCTTATTTCTCTTATTTCTTATTTCTCCTGGTGCTGTCTAAAGAGTTTGGTGAAGTCTGTACTGTTATGCTGAGACAAAATGATGTCAAAAGCATGAAGCTCTGGCTGTGAAAAGAATGGTTCATGTTTATCCAAGGTTTTTTGGTACCTGTCAGGGCTAGCACGAAACTGTTCAGCAAAACAAACCTGGTGCCCAGTCCTTGTCATGTCCAGAAAGAAAAATGTTTATTTTTGAAATGTGAATGTTCAGGGCACAGGCTAGTTGTGTAAAAACGCTTTCTGTTCTGTTTTCCTTCCAAACTCACTGCAGACATCTGTTCTTGCCTTCCCATTTTCGCCCTCGTTCATGGTTTGGGGCTAACTTCGCTTCACCTGAAGCTGACTTGTAAATGATCCGTTGCCAAAGCTCCGTGTGCACTCGCTCCTCGGTCCGATGGGTAGGAAGGAGTTCCCCGGGACAAGGACAGGCGGGTTTTGCAGGGCATGTTTTGTACTGCTCGTAATCTCAGAGTTCCCATTAAGACGCCATAAAGGAAGGGCTTCGGTCCTGAAGTTGAACTGTATTTCATGTCAAAACTAATACATTATAGCTAAGGTATTACTGTGAATTACTTCGGTATTGTGGTGATTCAAGTGCACGTGCAGTTACGTTCAATGAGAAATTGAGCATTTCTCCTAAAACCAATGGTATTTGAGAATGCTCAGTGGTTGTTTAGAGATTCCAGTGTCGAGATCAGGCCCTTGAACAAATACAGTGGTGTTAAGTGTTTGACTCCCTAAATACCTTGACACTTGAGAATATTGATTTCTAAATTCAGGGAATGGCATGAAGTATTCTGAAATAAGAAGCTTTGTGCTGACTAAAGTTATTGTAGTAGAATTACATCTCTAGGAGATCTGTGAAAAGAATGTTTATTTTGGCTAATTCTTTATGGTCTTTCAAGTAAGTGCTAATTTAGAAGCACTTTCAGAAGAGTGTTTGTTCATTTCCTGGTAGGTAGTTGCAGAATGAAAATCTAGACCAAAAAACTGAAACCTACATTACTTTGCTACAGCTTCTGCAACCTGTGCTGGGTTTCTCCATTTTTACCCTGTTTACCACCACTAGTAGCTATGTTTTTTTTGTCTCTATCTTATTAATCATCACTGATTTTAGTAGGAACCTGCATCCTGTTTTTAGAGTGAAGTCCCCAAGTTTTTGTCCTCGCTTAGCTGTTGGAGAAGTTCACGCTGAGAAGGGCATGAAGGCATTACATTCAGTTTTAGCCTTTGCACTCGGTTGTTTTATTCTTTTCTGTCAAGGCCAGCATTGCTTTAACACGAAGCATGACTAATAATGTGTCTTGGTTACGTGTATTTTGTTGCAGTGTGCTGTGAAGAGACCAGTTTGGTCTGTTGCTGAATCAATCCAGCAGCTTTTTTTTTTTTTTTTTTTTTAAATGGCCAGGACTGTTTGCTTTGTTTTGTGAAGTTGAACTACAGGTGTGTCACTAACAACCATCTGCCTTAATGCATTAATTGAGCAGAACAAGAGCCTGGTTATATATATATATGTAGAGAGAGAGTCTGCTTTGCAGCTGTATTTGGGATTGTTCACTGGTTCAATAACATTTGGCGTTTTTTCCGTAGGCAATAAGTAATAAGGACCAACACAGCATATCGTACACGTTATCTCGGGCCCAGACGGTAGTAGTTGAATATACACATGACAGCAACACAGATATGTTCCAGGTATGTGAAGTAAATGTGATATATAAAGGTAGTCTCGCTTTTGGTGCTTTTTAACGAGACATCCTCTCACTGGGCTTTTTCCCTCAGACCCAAAAGTTTGCCTGTGTCACTGACTGCGCTTTACCATTCTATTAAATTCAGTTTAATTCTGTTCGCTCCCAAGGCTGTGTATCTGTGCATCTCTTTTTAGGCTTGGTCAGAGGTGAAAGTTGGTTGTGTTTTTCTTTGTGACTAATGCACAGGATTATAGTTTTGCCTTTGATTGCCGGTCTGCGAGTCACATAACCTGTCTCCTAGTCCCTGCTTGCAAAACAAAGAATAAAGCGCACAGTTCTCTTTAAGCACTTGGAACTTTTGCTTCTAGCATTTAGGAAGGGATTTGGGATCAGCCAGTTGGAGACAGGGTAGAAGTAGTACAATGTGAAAATACAGGAAAGCTTTTGACACAACTAATATGAAAAATACCCCTAATTCCTTTAAGCAAACCCAGAAGAAAAGTCTGTAACGCTGGGAAATGTGGAGAGAGGAGGCCCAATTCTGATGTGCTGGCAGCTCAGAGCAACTTTGTGGCAGTTCCTGTATATATGAGAAGGAACCGCAAGCACATTTGCAGCTGTGGTGTGCGCTCATATCTTATAATTGTTTCCTGTTTTTTCTCAGAAGGCAGGGGTTTGTTTGGGGGGGCAGATTTATCTTTTTTTGGGGTGTGTGCACTCTGGTCCTTCTGATTCCTGGACTGATCTCATGTTGATTTCTGGTGGTGTCGCTCGTTTACGGCGAGGAGTTTTGCTGTCACAGCATTTAACTGTGACGCCACTACAGGATCGAAAGAGGTGGGAGGCGTTGATAAGTTGGTGGAGGAAGCGGCCATGCAACTGCAAATACCTGCAGCAGAGCAGAAGGGCTGTAACGAACTAACTGCAGCATAAGCTGTTGTTTGTGTGAGTGTTCTCTCTTCAGGCGTGCTGCAGCACGTATGCCGCTCTGAGACTGCCGGTGGCAATCCCTCTGCGCTGCTGGGTTATCCCGCCTGAGAAAGGAATAGGAAAAATACATTCTGACAAAGCAGTTTCAGTCTCGTGAAAGCTCTCCATCCAGCCCTCACCAAAATGCACCTCGGGCTTTTGGGTCTCCTGCCCAGCAGTTAATCACAGTCTCAATATAACCAGCTGTTTTATAAGAGGCTGTTGAGTGCCCTGGAAGGGAGTGAAAGGTAGTAGTGTGTCAGTGGGCTTTAAATCTGGTGTTTGGGAGAGGGAGTGTTTCCAGAGGAGGCCATGGAGATGCTGGGAGGGCTGGAGCCCCTCGCCTGGGGGAGTTGGGGGGGTTCAGCCTGGAGAAGAGAAGGCTCCGGGGACACCTTCCAGCCTCTTCCAGTATCTGAGAGGGGCTCCAGGAAAGCGGGGGAGGGACTCTGGATCAGGGAGTGGAGCCATAGGACAAGGGGGAACGGTTTTAAAGGGGAAGAGGGGAGATTTGGATGAGATATTGGGAAGAAATTGCTGCCTGTGAGGGTGGTGAGCCCCTGGCCAGGGTTGCCCCGAGAAGCTGTGGCTGCCCCATCCCTGGAGGTTCAAGGCCAGGTTGGATGTGGCTTGGAGCAACCTGGTGTAGTGGGAGATGTCCCTGCCCAGGGCAGAGGGGTGGGACTGGATGGCCTTTAAGGTCCCTTCCGACCCGAACTGTTCTATGATGTAACTTCTTTTCATGCTTTATAAGGAAAAGGACAAGATGGGTTGACTGGAAAAGCAGGGAAACCTGTGGAATTCTATTAAAGCCAGCAGAGTTGTGTGGGACTGCAGAAGTCATTCTTCCATGCAGCCCAAAAGGAAGATGCAGCTACTAGAAAAATCTGGTTGTAGTCAGATGTTTTGTTCTGTGCGTGTTAACATCAACCATCCCTGCCACAAATATCTTGTACCTGGTCTTTCCTGACAGATTTGCTGCTTCAGTGCCCCGCTGGAGAGTCAGCTCCCATAAACTAATTTTCCTACACCTCCACCTAGTCTGGTATTGTTCAGAATATTCTGGGCATGCAAAGTGACTTCGGTGTCGCTTTTCTTCCATCTGACTGCTGTTTCCTGGCTGGTTTGGCACTGCTGCAGCTGGTCCAGCTGACCTGAGTGTAACCTTTCTGATGAGAAGGCCTTCAATGGGAAATCGTCTCCAAATTGGCTTAATTACATCATTTTATTTCCCTTTTCTTCAGTTGGCTGTACTCAGCCTTCAGAATAGTTCTGATCACGTGGAGGTGGAATAACTCATCAATTCAGATTAGGCTTTAGAAACCTAAATTTAGATCGGTGGAGGGGAATGTGTCAAACTGGAACGTCATTTTTTTTCTTGATCACCTCTAAACGTTTTGAGTTTGAATATTCCTCCTAGACCCAAAGGCAAACTTCTAAACAGGTTTCTGTGCTTTTTTTTTTTTTTTAAATCCCTTTCCAGATTGGTCGGTCAACAGAGAGTCCTATAGACTTTGTCGTGACAGATACAGTTCCTGGAAGTCAGAGTAATTCAGATACGCAGTCTGTGCAGAGCACTATATCAAGGTTTGCCTGCAGAATCATATGCGAACGTAACCCTCCTTTTACGGCAAGAATATATGCTGCAGGATTTGACTCCTCAAAAAACATCTTTCTTGGGGTAAGGGCACACTCTTCTGTCCTCCGAGTTCAGCGCGGGCATATTTTTAAGCGAATTCATAGCTCCGCTTCCGCCAAATCAAAATTTTTCATTGATGTTATTTCTCTTAGGAGAAAGCTGCGAAGTGGAAGACATCAGATGGGCAAATGGATGGACTAACCACCAACGGAGTTCTCGTAATGCATCCCCGTAATGGATTTACCGAGGACTCCAAGCCGGGGGTGTGGAGGGAGATATCTGTGTGTGGGAATGTGTTCAGCCTCCGTGAAACCAGATCAGCCCAGCAGAGGGGAAAAATGGTAAGAGTAGTGAGCGGTGATTTACGCAGCCTCTTGAAAACGAGTACAACCGTAAGTGCTTGGGCATAAACAGGCTGGAATCTGCCCCTCTCGGTGTAGAAGTCGCCTCGGTAATTAGCTGCGCTGACTTCTCCTGTGTCTGTACATAAGGGTGCCTCGCTCCACCTGAATAACTGATAGAGTTTATCTGCAAACTGGTACTTAATTGCGGATCTCGACTGCTCTCCTAAGTTTGCCAGTCTGCTGCGCTCTTCTGCAAACTGTCATAGTGGTGTGCACGTTTTAAAGAGTACTTCCCTGATTCTCCCTCTCGAGCTTAGGCTTTCAAGGCTTTTTCACTTTTCTGTAGAATAACAAAGAATAATTATAGTTTTATTAACACACGCCTGTACACCTGGATATCCATTTCCACTTTGGCATTCTGAGTTTTTCCTCGTGCTTCCAAAGCCATTGGTGACATTTCCAGGAGGGGATTAGGTTTTGGTGTGGCTTGAGATCTCTGCGCAAAAATAAGTGTCCGCGTAGCGTTTCTTTCAGTAGCGCGTTTAGCTAGGAATGCCGACAGCTGCCTTTTTCTGGAGGGGAGGAAAACCATGTGGAAGGGTGTGCTTGAAGAAAACTCTCCAAAATGGGATGGAGAACTAAACAAGACTTGTCAAGGAGGTGGTGTGGGGTTTGTTTTTAAAAAAAGGGATGGGAGGAGAGAGAAGCAGAGGCTGGGCTCTCTGTGTGTCTTGCGTAGGACAGTCAGGAGCTGCTGAAAACTTTTTGTCTGGATCTTCCAGGCAGGTTTGTGTTACGAATGCGTGTTGTCTTAGGCTCCGGCTAACCTGAGGCGACGCGGCTTCTTTCTCTTTGTCCCGTCCCCAGGTTGAGAACGAAACGAACCAGCTCCAGGACGGCTCCCTCATCGACCTGTGCGGGGCCACGCTGCTGTGGCGCACAGCGGAAGGGCTTTCCCGCACTCCCACCGTCAAGCACCTGGAGGCGCTCAGGCAGGAGATCAACGCGGCCAGGCCCCAATGTCCGGTGGGGTTTAACACCTTGGCCTTTCCCAGCATGAAGAGGAAAGACGTCGTAGACGAAAAGCAGCCGTGGGTGTATCTGAACTGTGGCCACGTCCACGGCTATCACAACTGGGGAAACAAGGAGGAGAGAGACGGCAAGGATCGGGAGTGCCCCATGTGCCGCTCGGTTGGCCCCTACGTGCCTCTGTGGCTTGGATGCGAAGCAGGATTTTATGTGGATGCCGGACCTCCAACTCACGCGTTCAGCCCCTGTGGGCACGTGTGCTCAGAAAAGACAACTGCATATTGGTCCCAAATTCCTCTCCCTCACGGTACTCACACTTTTCATGCAGCCTGTCCCTTCTGTGCGCATCAGCTGGCTGGTGAGCAAGGTTACATCAGACTCATTTTCCAAGGACCTCTTGACTAACACACGTGTTACCGAGGACTGCAGTAAACTGATAAGCTAAGCGATTCTGATTTTTAAACCCAACTGTTTTTCGTATTCTCTGGGCTTTGCTGGTTTGCATTAAGATGAAGAATTTCTGGTTTCTTTTGTTAACAGCAGCTAAATCCGTCTCTAATCGAGGAAAGTCTGGAAGAAACGGGGAGGGGGGAGAAGGGGGAGACCTCCTGCTTATTTTTATTTTCTTTTTTTTTTCTTTTGTTAATAACTACTTCTGAAGAGGTGAAGGAAGTGTTGTAGAGTGAACTTCGATGCCTTCAGTTCAATGGTTTTGAATCACACGCCCACGGTTTTTGAAAGCAGTTTCAATTCTTTTTGTATATGGCGGGTAAATAGTTCAAAGACCATTAGTTTACAGCTTGGATGCAAACGTTGTAAAATATAACGTGTATATTAACTCTTTTCTATTTATCTTTATTATTGAAAAATCTGTAGAGTGTTTAGAGAGTAGCATGGTCATAGTGTGTTACATCCAGCCATTGGATGCGTAGAGTAGTTCTGGATGGAGAGGGACGTGAGATGGGAACGGTAGAAAAACCTTTTTTTAATCTAAAATACTGAGTTCTTAGAAATAGTTAAAATGCTTTTTAAACAAAGCTAATGCAAATTATGATGGCATAAAGGTGTGCTTTTACCATGTTGAAAGGTAGCTGAGAAGGACTTTTAAAACGTCTTTTTGGTAGGACTGTACTTAAGATCTGGTTATGAGGAGGGTATTTACCAGATTCTTTGAATATGCAACTTAGTCTAGATTAAGGATTTTTTTCTCCCTTCATGCTAACACCCCTCTTTATTTAGCATTAGTGACATTCGTGAGGGTTTTCCCAACGTTCGACATGAACCAACCCGGAAGAGGAGGCTTATTTTGTTCCTTTGCTGTCTGGGGCGGGGGGGGAGGCAGATGGGGAGGGGGGAGGCAGATGCACAGGTCGGGAGTGGTTTGTGCTCTGCCTTTCCCTGTGCCCGCTGCGTGGCAGCTCCGGCATTCCTGGGATGGCCGTTGCCCTGCTGCGAGGTGTCGGTGCTCCTCCGGACCATGACATGGGAGCTGGGGCTGGGCTGGACTCACAGACCTCAGTGTGGGCTGTGGTTAACAGCCTTCCCCTTCCCCGATCCACCAGGAAAGGCCAGTGCACTACATCCAGCTTTGCTGCTAACCCACTGTGCTTCACAGCAAACACACAACCTGACCTTTTTAGGATTGAGTTGAGCTTTTTTTCTTTTTTTTTTGGCCAGCTTCATACTTCTTTTTTTATTATTTTATTTTATTTCCAAAATCAGTACTGTATAATTGACAGTAGCAAATTCCCTGTAGTTTATAATAAAGCCTAGCTTCTTTCTTTTGGAAATTTTCCAGATTTTTCCTTTGGAAGCTGTTCGAAAACTTTCTTGGTTTAAAGAGAGACCTGTGTTGCTTAGATGTCATGAATTATTTACTTTGACTGTCAATTGTTTCTCCATTTATTTTTTTTTTAAAAAAAGAAATTATATATATTGTTTGGTTCACTCAGGAAATGCATGTGTCAGGAAACCTGTATTATAAGTTCAGTTAGCTGTCATGTACGTGTAACTGCTGTTACTCCCTTTCCGTAGAAATATAACTGATTTTGACATTTTCCAGATTATATGCATTAAGTAATGGAACTTATGCAGCAAGAAACCCCTGTATTGTAGTTGTTCTAATCATTTTATTCAAACTATATTATACTGTAGGTTAATTTTTATTTGCAAATTAATTTATTCAAACTACGTGAGTAAACACTTTCCAAAAATAGAAATTCTGGTATTGTCTGTTGCTTTTGTTTCCGAGGGATGGGGAAGGTTGGCTGGAGGTGGCCCTGCTGCTTTCAGGCGTGACCTTTCGGTGTGTTTTATATTTAATCCTACGTTAACGAAAGCGAGATTCTTGTTTGAAAGATGTAATCCGACAGTCTGTTCCCTGAGGAAGTTACAACCCACGGCGTATAAGGAAAACCTTTAACTGAATGGCTGGGCTCTGGTAAGATGTCAGGAGCTCTTGATTCCGTCTTCCACGAGGTGGGAGTGACGCTGCTTCTCTGCTCGTGATCCCGGTGATGGCAGGGATGTGAAAAACCAGAAGAGGAGGTTGGCGGCAGCTGGGAAGCCATGTGCGCGGTCGGAAGACGTCTTGAGAAAACAGGTTGCGCCTGGGATGGTGGCGGCCACCTGGGAAGCGGTGGAAGCCGGTGTGGAGCCGATCATGCCGCTGGATTATGGTGCGCATCCTGTGTAGAGGGGGAAGGAGAGGTCCGTGTCCAACACGTAGCCGTCGCGGCGCTTCTCCCCCATTCAGGTGATACTTTCTGCTTTCCTCGGACTGCCCCAAAGGCGAGTCCCAGAAGAAGGCATTCCGTAGTCGAACTGGCTGTTGTTCTGGGCAGCGTCCGGCGAGGATCGCCCTCCAGAGGCTGCCCCACGCCCCGTGCCTGGCCTCTCTCATTCTTCACCCAAGCTGGGCTTGTTAATCCTGTTTTTAAACAGGCGTCCAAACGCCTGAGACGCCGAAATCCCGGTGCCAAAAGCAGGATAGCAGCAGTTGGATAGTTTTAGGAGCAATTTCCATACAACGGGCGAGCTGAGTGAGAGCGAGTGGCTTTGCGGTTCCCTATTGGAGTTCCCTTCTGGGCTCCTTTAATAAACAATTTTAAACAGAAGGTCTTGTGCTCTGTAAACTGTGAAGCCAGTGTCAGATGAGAAGCGAAATGATCCCTTTGACTCAGCCAGCTGACTGAAGCGCTCCGAACTGCAAGGCCTTTCGCTTCCGAAGGAATCTGGGAGCCGGGAGAAGTGCAAGAGGTCGCAGCGTGCTGGCTTCGAGGCGATCGCGGCACCGCTTTGTGGGCAGCCTAAATCACCCCCTTGTACCTGCGGAAACCGGCCCCGTAGAGATCTGCGGCCTTTACCTGCTCCCAAAGTTTGTTTGGATGGAAAAGCGGCATCCAGCAGATGGGACAGGACGATTCCCCGGGAGATGGCAGCAGGTATGTGGAAATGAGGTGAGCGTAGGCCCTTTTCGAGCCATGAACTCTTGTGAACGTCCACAGAAGCTCAGCTGGAAATGGGCAAGTAGCTTTTTTTTTTTTTAAAAATTATTTTTGGCAGCTTCTTTGTGCGCCGCAGCTGTGGTTCTGCGCAGCTCCTTGCGTGATGGGCCACGCAGGTGACTTTACAAGCTAATTTGCTTTTCACCTGTTGGAAACTGCAGGGATTTAACACTGGTAAAAGGCAGCAGCTTGGCACAGCGGCTGGCTAACAAAGCCTTTTGCTATTATTTTATTTTATTTTGCCCCAAAGCGGAAGTGGGGCAGCGTGGTGCCTTGACTCACAGAGGGGCCTGAGGCCTGTTGCTGGGGGCTTTCCCTGGGAAAGGCAGTGGCCCTGTTGGGAGGGAGCGCTCCCTTCCCACTTGGGTTCAAGCGATCCCATCAGCGCCTGGTGCAGCGCCGGGATGCGTGGTGCGGGCTGGGGATGAGGTTTTCCCGGATCCCATCTGTGCTGGGCTCTTCACGCCCACGAGGAGAAAAGACGGGTATCCTGAAGGGTTTAATGATGGGACGAAGTTGCCCCGCTGGCCCTCCTGTATTCCGAGGCGCTCCGCAAATCCCATAAGGACCCTGCTGTAGTTTGCTTGGGCTCTTTCTGAAGGGATGCTCCAGGCCCCATTATAAAAAAAAAAAAAAAAAAAACTAAAAAATATCTATTTTCAGTTGTGCAATATAAATCTATGGTGAGGACTGCAGCTACCTACCCGCACGCCGCCTTTCAGCCTGGATTAAACCTGGTTGCTGCTGAATTAGACCAGATTTCCCGCTCCTGGTCTTGGCTTGTGCAATCCCTGCCGCTTTCTCTGTAGAAACGCTGGCAAAGCTCGTCTATTTTTAATTGTGGCACTCGCCCTTAACGTAAGGGCTGCAATCGTCCTGGAAACGCAGCTCCTAAGGCTCTTCCGTGGCTGTCGGAGATGACTCGTAGGTGCGTTGTTGCACATCCTGTGAAAAAGATCCGGGAAAGCGTCTCCGTGGGAGCTCTGGGGGTTCCTGTGGCTTGTGTCGGGGGCTCTTCGAGGAGCATGGCCTCTGCATCCTGTTTTCGCTCGCCGTGAACAGCGCTGTGTCGAACCAGCTTGGGATGCAGTATCCCGTGGTAACCTCCCCGAGCCGGGGAAACGCCGACGAGCTGTTGCGGAAGGAACAGCCGGCTGCTTCAGCTACCCCTGTCCTGTCTGGTCCTGTCTCCACCCCCTTGGATGCAAAAGGCTTTTAAAGAGCGGAATAAAAAGTGCTTTTATTCCCTCAAACCAAAGGTGCCCCCCATGAGCGCAGCCAGCCCGAGCGCAGCCTCCTGGGATGGCGAAGCGTGCAGCAGTGGCACCGGTGGCTTCGGATGCGCCTGAGGCGGCACGGTGTTAGGGAACAGCCTTAGCCATAAGCCCGATGCCCGAATCTTTACGTTCCTGCCCTGGTTTCCCTGTGAGCTGCTGTCTGTCCTCCTCCTCCTTCCATCGCTGGCGGAGAAGGTCCTTTCCACGGCTAGAGCAAGCAGGTGACTTGCAGAAGCTGGCCCAGTTTGCCTCGTGTAGGATCACGTTAGGCATCAGCAGGGGCTGCGTCGGGAGAAGATGAGGAACCGGAAGCAAAGCGTGGCCCATCTCTGCCCACTCCCTGGCCCCAGCCCTCCCCCAAGACCTCTGAGCATCGCGGCTGCTGCTGGATAGAGCCATGGGGATGCAGGAAAAAGGGGTGGATGGTGCCGGGTCACGGTGTGGAAAAGGCAGGTGGACCCTCAACCTGGTGGGGGAACTGTAGAGCAGGAGAAGCAGCGGTGGTCCTCCAGGTCGTCCAGCACCACAGGTGTTTGGATCTGGAGTAACTGCTCTTTCCCACAGGAAGGTCCATCCAGCCCCGCTGACCAGTGGTGGATGGAAGCGTGTGCCTGGGAGGAACAAGACCAGGACGAGCAGATGTGACGCTGCCCGAGCTTCGTGCCAGTTGTGGCTCGGAGACTTTCCGCGTAAGAAGTGGCACCCTTGGATTTTGTTTCTTCCTTTAATGCAATTTTATTTGAGCTCCAACAGGCTCCCGGCACCTGAAATTCCTGCGGCAAGAAGACCAGAGGCTCAGCCGCCCACTGTGAAGTGCCTCTTGTTTATTTGGAGCTTGTTGCCTGGTGACTTTGCTTCATGCCTGATTTCTTGCGTTACAAGAGGCAGTGAATAACCATTTCCTGCTCGCCTTTTACCTGCCGCTCTTGAATTTGCTGCTCACGCACCCGCATGTCCTTGTCTTCCTGCCCCCCTGGCGGGGCTGGCAGGAGGGAACGGGAGCTCCGGCATCGCTCCGGTTTCTGCCTGGCGTTTTCCTGGCCGTGCTGGTGAGGATGCTTTGGAGGCAGCAGGGAAGGCACCGGCAAACACTCGGTGCCCGGCGCTACCATGCCGGGGGCTGAGACGTCTCCCATCCTCCGCGTGGGCAACCTTACGGATCGGGTAGAGAAGCGCTTTCTTTTCCTGCCGGCGCCGAGGCAACTCCTTTGCAATTTGGCGACGCCTGCAATATTGTGGTGGTTTTTATTGCGAGTGCTTTCGCTGACGTAGTGTCACTGCAGAGCTCTGAGGCAGGAGTAAATTATTAATCCGCCCCGGCTTCCTTCCTCTGCCCTGTCTACGGGCGTAATAACAGCTCGGTGCCGAGCTCGCTGCTGGAGATCTGCTGCCTTTCCAGGATGGGATGAGACTAGAGTCCTTTGGAGCTGTAACTCGCACACGGACTGTCTGTTTTCCCATCTTCCTAGTGGAAAGGTCTCGTTAAAAGGCTTCCCCTCCACAGCAGCGGCGCAGCACGTGACTCCGAAGGATTCCCCGTTGAAGCACGAGCCGCACGGAGAGGGGTGGGAGGGAAATGATAATTCACTTTTTTTCAGAAAGTAGATGAAAGCGCAGTGCACAGTTAAATCGCTTGGAGTGGGGTGGGAAGGGAGAAGCTTCCTTCTAATATGCGCATTCTCTAATAACTCCCAAGATCATCCTGTTGTCTTATGTATTGCTCATGTCTTTGGCCTTGTATTTGCTTCTGCTTAAAAAAAAAAACACGACCAAAAAAAAATCAGAAAACCCTAAATCAGATTCACTTTTCCTCTGCAGTTGTTTTATCTGACAGTTTCCCAGTCACACGCGCCATGGTTATGATATTTTTTTAAGTGTTTCTAGTGAAATAAGTGATTTTTTATTATTTTTTTTTTTTTTAATGCATTGAACCATGTTGCCTGGACTCAGGCCCTGCAAAATGTGTTTGGAGGTTTGGGGGTTGTTTTTTGGTCGTGTGTTCTTCAGCCTAGATAGGGTTTCCCTTTGGTCTCTCCTGGGAAACGCCGGAAATACGAGCTGGTGTAAAGGGCAAGGGAAGAGCGACGGCTTCCCTGGGGAAACAGCCACAGGAAGGATGAGCGTTTCACCTCTGGGCTGAGGAAATCCGCTTGGATGACGCTCGGATCTCGCCGAGTTCCCACCGCCTCCCGTGTGTCAGCGCTTCGATACCTGTCAAGTAACTTTTAAATACGACCGGCTTCCAGATGGGATCTACCTGTGCCATTCCCTTTGGTTGGCTGCAAATGCAGGAGCTGAATGGACACAAAGCCTTCCGTGCTTCCGCATCCTCTTCTCGCCAAACTAATAGTTGGGTTTTTTGTTTGGTGTTTTTTTTATTTTTTTAGCTGCTCCCAGAAGATTTGAAACAAAACAAACGCAGGCAGCGAGATGTGAAACTTGCCTGGATGCAAAGCTAAAAACTGCAGCTTGCTGTCATGCGCTGTAGGAACAGAATTGAGTCGACTCATCCTTTCCCAAAAAAACATGCTTCTCTTCCCCCCGTGCCCCCCCCGTCGTGTGGGGGAGGAGGAGAGAATTAGTTACTCGGTGGAACGAGGACAATTAAGAGCAGCTTCCAGCGATGCTATCATCTGTTCTGTGTTAGCCCTGAGCAACACCCAGACAACCTGCTGGTTTAATTGGCCTTATCCCCACCCCCCCCTTTTTTCCCCACCCCT
>VZSF01011291.1:128738-188589 GCA_013398295.1 Chionis minor
CACTTGGGTTGGAAGAGACCTTCAAGATCATCGAGTCCAACCATAAACCTATGCCCAAACCACCCCTAACCCATGTCCCTCAGCACCACGTCTGCCCGTCTTTTAAACACCTCCAGGGAGGGCGATTCCACCACCTCCCTAGGCAGCCTCTTTCAATACTTGACAACCCTTTCTGTAAAGAAGTTTTTCCTAATATCCAACCTAAACCTCCCCTGGCACAACTTGAGGCCATTTCCTCTTGTCCTGTCGCTTGTTACTTGGGAGAAGAGACTGATCCCACCTGGCTATAACCTCCTTTCAGGGAGTTGTAGAGAGTGAGAAGGTCTCCCCTCAACCTTCTCTTCTCCAGGCTGAACAACCCCAACTCCCTCAGCCGCTCCTCATAAGACTTGTTCTCCAGACCCCTCACCAGCTCCGTTGCCCTTCTCTGGACACGCTCCAGCACCTCAATGTCTCTCCTGTGCTGCGGTGCCCAAAACTGAACACAGCACTCGAGCTGCGGCCTCACCAGTGCTGAGTACACGGCCATATCCCGGTGGTTCTTTGTTTCAGGATATTTCTGCCCAGCCAGGAGTGTTTTGGGCGCCTGAGCCCCCAGCACTGAGCAATCCGGATCTTCTGCAGAGTCCTCCTTTCCGGTTTTAACCGCGGGGTGAGGCGGACCCTCCGCACCAGACGAACCCTGCGCAAGCGGAGAGTAGAGCTGCGGGCGGTGTCACTGCTGCACCCGAAAAAACACGATGGCGAGGCTCCCACCCTGCCACGGGTTTCTGGGCTTCTCCTGGATCCTTGGGGGGCCGGAGCCTGCAGTAGGATTGGTCCTACACAGCGCAACAGCTGTATGCAACCAGGAGACTCCCATCTCCCCTGTGAAACCAAGTCCTTAATGAAGGAAGCTCGAAGTCATCAACTCCCACTCTAATAACCAAAGAGCCAGTTGAGACCAAAGACTCACCTTAGCGTTTGGGTAGGTTTTTTTTCCATTTTCTTAAAGGAAAAAGCAACCTAAAGCTGAAGATTTTTGCATTCTAAGCACTTGTGCGGAGTTCAGCAATAAAGACGTTACAACTTGCTGCAAAAGTTATCGAGCGGCAGCTTCCCCTGCCTGGCACCGGATGAACTCGTCCAACCTAGAAGAAAAAAGAGGGAGGAAAGGTGCCTAACAAGCCTTAAACCTCTGAAATTCAATTTATTAAAATTTAATGATGAGCTATTAATAACGAACGCAGGCAGGAAGACGGGAGAACTGCAGTGTGATGGCCTGGAGATTCCTAGTCAGCCAGATTTCTCTACGGAGCGGGGAAAGAACAGGGCAGCTTTCGGAAGGATGAAAAGACGCCTCTGAGGGACAGATGGAAGCAGCAGTCTGCAACAGCCTCTGCGGGCCGGGTGGATCGGGGTTGGGGGGGAGAGTGTTTTAAGTGTCTCTTTCGTTAAAAGCTGAACTGGGGCTGAGGGGTGTGTGTCCTGCGAGAAAAAGATGAGCGGGGATGCCAGGACCTTGAGTGTAACATAGGGAATTGGGGTTGCTTCCTCACCGGCAGCGATTTCCTGTGTGAAATGAACTCTTTCTTCCCACGTCTCCCATCGCTGGCGGTGCGTGCGCCAAAAAATACAACCTCCTGCCTCTTCGGCCGGATTTCGGGAGCCAACGCTCCCGCGGCAGTGGCTGTAAGGGACGCAGCAAGCCGGGGATGTGATAAACGTCACACCTTGAGCATAAGCACCTCGTTTGCGTGTTCCTTGCCTAGACTGTTTCCTTTGGTGGCCGCAGGAGCTGGCGTTATTCAAGTGAAGATACAAAGCTACGGCACATCTGTCACTTCCCTTTCCTAGCTGCCAGCCTAGCTGTTTTATCAGAGAGAGAAGCAGAGCAGCTTAGACACAGTATGTTTTTGTAGGCCTGTAGCGGTCGCTTTAGCATCATGTGGGTCTTTAAGATTAATTAATGGTGTATTTGGATGTCCCCCTAGACGTCGATAATAGGTTCTCCGGTCCTGTGGGACCTCTCCTGTCCCCCAGAGTTTATGGAGTCGTTCACTGACAACCGTTTGATTAGTTTCTTGGAGGCTCCGGCGCCGTTTTTACTCAGCCCTGCTGCCTCTGAATTCCTCTCATCTCTCATAACTATTGTTTAAGCTGTTCTTTTCCTCATCTGGCCTGTATTTCCTGTCTCTGGTTGTTAGTGCGAAACGTGTTAATAAGCATCTGGATGCTGTTAACATATTTTGTGAGACCAGAAGCAGGATAAAGACCAGAAATGGGAGGCAGAGCCTATGGAGAAGTACATCTGCGTACTCTTGCGTGCGCATGAGGAGCAACCCTCCCAGAAGAAGACATCTTTGCACCTCTTGAGCTTGTGAAACAGACCACTGGCACTGGTTAATACCAGTCAAGTAGGTGTGAAAACACAGTATGGACCATGGTTATAAGACATGCTTCCATGGGAGCTCGAGAATATTTTTAGAAAGAGCTTGGTGTGCCTGTGGTCATCTCAAAAACCCCGTTCCAATAAACGTTCCTGTTCTGGCTCCGCAAGCCGGGAATAAAAAGGGGCAGGACGGGAGAGCACTGATGGCTTTTCTCCTTGCTTTTCAGGGCTGGGTGAACCCACAGAGCGTTATCTGAGGCTCTTCTGGCCAGTCACCAGCAGATGAAGTAATTTGAGGCCTCGCCCACACCAGGGTTTCTTCAGCCAGCTGCTGTAGGTCGTTTAACAGAGGTGCTTTTTAATACGGCACAAACGTCTCCTTAAACCAAGCACTGAAAAACGTCCCTTTGATTTTGCCATCCTGCCCACGGAATATGATGTGTTTTCTGTTATGCGTTGTTGTCAAGGTGAAGAAGTGAATTAGCGCGGATTTTTCATGACTTTGATCTTGAGCTCCAATAGGAGTTGGAAGGGAAACATCGTCCCAGGTGGTGCAAGAGGGGATCAGCCCTCTGGTGAGGAGCCAAGCCCTGCAAAGGCAAGGAGGCGATTTCGGTCCTGTTTCTGTCTCTAGCTTCCTCCATCCAGTTGCTCAGTTCCTACCAAGGCTTCTGCTGGTGGCAAGCGGACACCGGGAGACAAGAAAAGACATGCATTATCTGAAATCCAGGTTCTCTTCGTTTCTGGGAATGTGGGGAAAGGCTGCCATCTGCTGTGATGCAAAAGCAGCTGCCGGGAATAAATCTGACCTAAATCAAATCCTAAGAGTCACGTTGAAGCAGTGACCAGCTTAGGGTAGAAGACAAGGTAAGCGCAGAGGACCTGCACGCTTACTGGCATGTTGGTGCTTTCCACGCAGCTCACCCTCCTCATGCTGTTCCCTATCCCTATAAAACCATGCCCTTAGAGGAAAAGACCCAGCCGTGTGGTTCCCGTCGGCTTTAGGCCCTGGTGTTTCCAGCTGAAGGGGACAGAGGTGGGCGCGCATGTGGCACCGTTCTGGCTGGGGGAGCCTGGTGGCAGGGGACAGTGTGCCGCTTCATCCCTTTCATCAAGGTGCCGGTGGTACTTTTCCAGCCTCTCGGCTGGAGGATTTGGAAATGCACAAAGGCGGGTGGTTTTCCTCTGGCTGTGTGTGTGTGGGGGTGATACCCGAGTTGGCGACGCCGTTAGCTTGGCCGCTCCTGCATTCCTGCGTTGGGATTCCCCTGGCTGTACCCTCTGCCGGTGGACCTTGCACCGCGGAGCAGAGCAAAGTCTAAACCCATCTATCAGCCAGGGCCTTCATCGCTGGTCTTTAAAGTAAAATCTGTACTGAACCCTGTGATAAAACTAGAATCCGATTCCTATCTCTGGAAGTCCCAGAGATCCCAGCCCTCCTTGCTTGGTACCTTCTGTAGCCATCACCAGTGTGGTGTGCTTTTTCTGTATTTTTTTTTTCTTCTTTTTTCTCACTCCGCAGCATCATTCGCTTTGAAACCGCACGCTTTGACTCACAAGTGACCTGAGAAACAAGAGCTTTTAGTTTGCCTGAGTGAAGACAGACTGAGAGGCTGGAAAGAATTGTTCCAAATTACAGCTAGCATGGGAAAAGGTGGGAATAAAGGGCAGGAGCTCCTGACACCCTGCTTGTTTGGTAAAATAAAATTTCCTCCTGGGCTGTGGGGTGGCGACTCCGGCGGACGCGTGTTCCTAGAATCTCTTAAGAGTCAAACACCTCTTCTCACGCATGTTTTTGACGAAAAGGTGCGCTTAGGAGATGCAGGTTTTAAAACATTTGGGTTGAGCGTTGTCTGCCTGCTTGCAGGCACGTGGCCGTCCCTCCGCCGGGCGGTGCCTCATACACTAAAATCCAGTAAAGTCAAGATGTTTCGCTGCTCCTGGGATACCAGGATGCCTGAAAACTGTGAGATCTGGGGTGAAAATAATTGATTTCTGGTGGTTTTGAGGTGTTTTTTTTACAGCGGTCGGGAGGTCTAACGTCAAATATTGCTGAAGACATGGTCAGCTCAAGATGGTAGGTGCTCAAGCCTAAATGGTGGATGTGGACAAAGAGAGAGGCCAATAAAAGAGAAATAAATATTTGTCAGCAGCATAAAGGTGTGGGTCGTATGGGTGAAAACACCCAAGATGCGATGTAGAGAGGAAAAAAAGAAATGAGAGAGCGAGAAACTTGTGCAGGAGTACCTCAAAGAGCAGCAGGATTAGAGGAAGAGTCTACAGGCTGCAAAAGGAGAAGCCCCAGCAAAGCTGGAGGGCTTGATAAGGCATCTTAATCCCTGTGGGTGATTTAAGTAAAGGCTTTAGGCGAATTCCATATGGATCAGACGCACCTGGTCTTTACACAGTGAATCTCCCGTTACGTTTTTCAACAGCTTCCTGCGTCGCCGTTTAATTGAAAAGCGAAGCCCTGTCTGAGTCTGTGGTCGACGATACTGGAGTTGCCGCTCTGACCAGACTGTTTCCCATTACACTTCCCTGAAAGCATCCCACTAGAATCCCTCCTTTTGTAGTGTCGGGGTGGCAGTGGCCACATTCAAAGGCACATAACAAAGCTAGGCTGGAAAGCTGACATAAAAAAAAAACCCAGAGCCCCTGATGACTCAGGTATTAATGTACTCCACTTCATCAGAATAAGCTGCTCGCTGATAAAATGTGCTCACTCCAGACACAGAAATGAGAGCTTTTAATTTTCTGCGGCCTCTTTCCTGGAGACTGGCAGTACCAAGAAGAAACTGGGTTAAACGCAGGTACATCTGCAGCACGTCTGACGCGCCGAGGAATGACTTAGAGCCAGGAAGAGCTCCGCTACCTCTGCAGCGGGGAGGAATAAATGCCGTATCGTTTAGGAGCAATGGGAGAGATTTGGCGTCTTGGTTTTATGGGCTGTCCTTATGTTGTGGCGGTGTCTCGGTGGAGTCTATTAAGAAACTGTCCTAGACAAGAGCTGTTCACCTCCGCTACCCTGATCCAGCCACGTTTCCTTCCTGCAGGCCCCTTCTTCTCACGCTTTGTGCGCTCTGACATGCTATAATGGCCCGGCTGGTTCCCATCTCTGAAGGAAAACACGGGCATTGTCCTCCAGGATCAGAGCAGGTCCCCATCCCACCCCGTATCTTGCCTCTAGCAAGGATACAGCATGTCAGGTGGTGGCCCGTGAGCGCAGAGGTGGGCCAGTCATCTCCCTTCTCTCCGTGGGCCTCACCCTGAGCTCTAATAGTTAGCACGTAGCTGACATGACAGAAACAATCTTCAAAATTGCCGGCTGTGTTCATTTTAAAAAGCCGCTAATGTTGCCCTATAAAACTGCCATCCCATTCGGCATCCTTCGAAGCTCCTGTCTTGAAAGGTTTCTTGCGGCATTGAGTGCCACGCTCCACTTACACCAGGCAGAGAAATGTTCTGCCCGCTATTGGCATGAAAAATTCAGCCCAAATATCCCTTCACATCACTGAAGACAAGAAGAGCAGGAACTCTCCATCTGCTTTCTCCGCAGCCTTGGGTATTTTACATATTTCTTTTATACCCCTCGCTTCCTCCGAGGAGAGCTTTTCCTCGATGTTTCATTGTTCCTATCATTGTTTAATGCAGCTCTTTTAGAGACAAGATTACCCACCACCCTCAGGCTTCCTGGGGGACCTGCCCCCCTGTAATTACACTTAATTGTTATTTTCCCTCCTATTCCTTACGGATCCCAATACCTTGTTCATTTTTTTGAACTCGCAACACAAGGTGAGCCAAGGTTTTCTGGGGAAGTTTCTGAAAGGTAGCGGAACTAGGACCCTGCAAGCAGGGACCTTCTAAAACACTACAGCATCCCAAGAAAGGAGCCCAGATATTACTGGGGATAACCCAGCTTTTACAAGAGTTGGCTGCTCGTTCTGCCACCGAGCAGTAACACGCATTTCCTTACTTTTTATTGTCTCTCGCACTCTCTCGCATCTGGGAAAACATCCAGCGACTTTGTTCTTTTTACTGTTTATTTTCCACATCACAAAACCCGCTGTTTGCCTGGTTCTTTTCCAGGAAGACTCTGCAGAAGACTCCCGAACCAGAGCGAGCCTAGGAAAAAAGCCCTGCCGTATTTCCATTGTTTTTTCGAGAATGCCAATTTAACTCGCCTGTCTGAAAAAGCAGCAGTAGGAATATTTTCCTGGCTAAAACAACTGGGGATTGGAGTTGCTGACCTCAGAGACTTTTTGTAAGGCTCCGTCCTGCAGGCGCAGGGATAAGGACAGTGTTTGTTTTGTATCGCTGGGGCACCGTAACACGGCGGCGCTGAGTCACGCTCTCCTGCAAAGCCGACGTGGCCCTCGGCGATCGGTCGGAAGCAGAGATAACTGAAATGCTACAACCCAAAGAATTCCCATAAATGCGTACTTCACGGACGTGGGGTGCGCTCGAAGAGGTAGACGGACGACACGGACGACACGTCAGGCGAACTCTGCTTGGCTGACTCATGCTTTCCTCACCAAATTCTGCTGGCAAAGCACAGGCCCTTCTTATCTGCAGAGAACCATCAGCACGTTCAGGCTGGGAATACTGGAGTCCAGCAGGCCGGCCACACTGCGTGGCCTGGGGAAGTTTGTGAGGGTTCAAACCAGCTTTTCTTCTCCAAGTGGTGGAGAAACCACCCACTGCGTATCCTACAGCACAGGGGAGAGGAGGGGAAGGAGATATCTGGGGCAGGGCTGGCATCGTTTTACTGCCACCACGGTGTTTGGCCAGAAGATGACAGTCAGAAAAGCAAGCAGCAGGAGGTGACCGTGTGTCTGTCACCCTTTCCTTCTGGTCCACAAATATTCCGCAGAGTTAGTTTATTTTTCCCAAGGGGAACTGAGGGCTTTGCTGCTCATGCAGAAGGCAGCGCAGCAGCAACGACGTTTAACTCAGCGGTAACGTCAATGAAGCCTTAAGGTAGAAAATCAAACAATCAAAGTAGAAAATCAAACAATTTGTTACTTTCCCTCTGCAAGCAGATAACAAGACTCTCTTCGTCGCAACGGAAAAAATAGTAAAGGTCCTGGGCGGGGACATGGCTAAAAGGTCACTTGGAGGGTATGGCTTTCCCCAAGGTCTCTGGCACAATTAATCCCTGTGGATTTGGATGTAGCTTTCTGGCGAAAGAGAAACACAGACCTGAGGTTTTCAGCCAGATCAGTACTTCCTGGGCAAATGTCAAGTGAAGGGTAACTCCAGCTCTACATAAAGGTTGTTTCACGCTGAGAGAGGGAGGTAAAATTTCTTTTGAAAGCTGTTCTGAGTGATCCACTAAGATCAACCTGGCGGGACGTCTCCCAGATTCGGCTCCAAACGCTTCAAGATCAGAGATCTGCACCTCACCAGTGGAGCACTGAGGTCAGTCGTGCACAGCCAGACTTGGCTCCGGCTCCGTTTGTGGACCAGGACCAGACACATGGCAGCAGAGAGTGTATCAGCCCATGATCCATCCCAAGCAGGCACAGAAAATGGTATCCACGCTGCAGCACTCCCTTCGGCCTCAGGCTGACCCATAGGGCTGGAGAGGGCCCTGGTTTACCTGGGCCACAGCCTGGTTTACCACCAAGGCTGTGGGAAGGGCTTTCCCCTCAAAAACAGCGGCTGCAGTTAATAACCACCCACAGCCGCTCCTTGCTGGGGATTCCCTTTCTTTTTTGCCTTTCCCCTCCCTTCCCTGTCCCCTCCCATCCACCTCTTTGCCAGTGGAAAATGGTTATGTACGTGCTCCCGGGTCCCTTTGCAGAAAGTCAGACTACTGACAGCAAACCATGACCGTGATTTGGGCAAACCCGACGCTCGCAGGAGCCACGGGGACACCCCCAGCCAGCTGGCAGCAGGGAGGCAGGAACGCCATTCCTAACCCACGCAGCTGAGGACGTTCGTCTGAGGCGACAGCAAGGAATGCAAAGTGGAACGGCAAGGGAGGAGAGGGCTAATGCGGCCTCTCTCCCTCCCACGGCCTCTCTGGTTTCATTGACTTCATCCACGTGAGGGAATTCTGCAAAGTCAGCCTTTCTGCAGCCTGGGTGTACAGGCGATACAGCCGTCAGTGCTACATTATGCTCACAATTCCTCAATTTATCACAACTGTGTCGTGGGTTAGGGAGCAGAAGACAGCTAGACTCCGACTAATGAGATCCTCAAGCAAAAAAAAAACCAAAAACCCAACACCAAACACCACGTTTTCCCCATGAGGAGCGTGTCAAATGCGGGCCTGCAGTCTGAACCTGGCTGAGGCTGCTGGGGACAAAAAGATTTCTGCCAGGTAGTGGAAAAGATGCCATGAAAATATTGCGAGTGACATTTGCAGGTTGCTGGAGGGAAATTCCCACTGGCCTCCTAACAAGGGTTTAATATTTAACGTGCGTTTTTTACTGCTTTTGCTCTTCCAGCTTCCACTAAAGCCTGTTTGAGCTGTGCTGAGCTGATAGTAATTCCAGCACCTCAGAAAGCCAAGGATGGCATTTTGAAGCATGAGAAGGTAAATTTTTATTTCCTAAAGCGTGTCTAGGAAAGGTATAATGGGCATAAAAGGAGGGCCGCAGTGGTGGTGACGACCACTTGACGCTGAAGCCAACAGTTCTGAAGTCATTGTAGCATTAAACTGGTATTTCTTTCTGGTAATGCCCCATTTTCTGCTCTTCAAACTCATCGTATAAGCCAGTCGCTTCTTGCAGGGTAAGATGAGATCAGTTTTCGCTGCAATTTCACATGCAAAGCAGCAAATGGTGCTATTTCAGCCTACGTCAGTGTCTCCCAGGCTGTCACGCACACGTGAGTGGCAATCGGCCGGCCAGGCTGAGTAGCCAGCGCTTCAATCCCCGTAGGAGCAGGTTAAGCTGCGGGTTCCATAAGCTTTGCGATGAAAATTTCTGTGCTGCCGGAGTTGCGAGTCGCAAAGACCTTGTAAAGACTACCGGGAATGTTCTGATGGCAAACAGCTTGGGATCCACAGCAGCAGGTTTCACTCTCCGGCTGTTGCGGCTTTAGGGTGTTAACACGAATCCGACATCGGCAGCAACAACAAAACCAGCCAAACTTCCATCTGGGCATGAAATCACCACTTCCAACCAGGGCTGGAATGTTTTGCTTATTGGAAACCAGCCGTACTCATACTGTAAATAAAAGGGAGTCGGAGGTGCTCCCCGTGTACTCAATAAATTGGGATGTTGCACAACTAGGGCTGCAAGACGTGCGGGCTGAGGCTGTGATTATCCCAGGGAAGGGTCCTGGACTCATCTCCACGAGGTTCACTCACTTCCGTGTGGACTGTGGTTGAGTTTGGCTTTGCAGCACCAGGCTATCCGGGGCCTTACAGATAGGGAAGCGAGAGGCAAGTAATTGCAAGGTAGGCATCTTAAGATCTTCCATGGCATTGCTTGGTATTTCACAGCCTCAGACTCTGGGGACTCACGGGTGCATCCAGATGTGTGGGGGCCTGAGAAAGTGAAATTAGGCAGTGAAAGCAGAAAAACTGCAGCCACAAATTTCCATTGGCTTCGGAGGGTAAACGCTAACGAAATCTTCCCACCTCCTTCTCTCAGGTGTTCCTTTCTGCCGTGTCCTCAGGTCTGCAGAGCTGACAGCTGACTTGAGCTCCACAACCCCAGAGGAAGACAGCGGCGTGCCGGGTGGGACAGCAGGTCCCACAAAGAGTTGTGACCCAGGAGGTTCCACATCTGGGTCCAAAAGCCTAGCGCTCAAGTCCGTGCTAAGGCGAGTTGGGAGAGTAGTCCCGCTGGAAACGGCAGCCCAGGTGTGTGACTACCTCTGTCGGTCCTGCTGCTGGAGGCAAAGCGGGAGCAAAACACATCCTTGGAGCGAGGCATGTTCGCCCCGCGCGCACGACATCCACGCACCTGAAACTACAGCCTCTGTGTGCTAATGGGTCTGCACTTTAAATGTACCGGATCTAGTTATCCTTTGGGATAAACCTTTTGCAGCCTGTGGCGGCGATGCTAGCGCAGATCTTCAGCCCGCCGCGGCCTTTTGCCATGTTGCAAACTAAGCCTGATGGGAGGAATGGAATGGGATCCTGCAACCACGATACGCGGCCTCCTCAACAGGGTGTCTGGAACAAAGCAAGTCGTGTCCTTGATGCAGGGTTGTGCAGGGAACAGGGTGTCTCCACAATTCTCTTGTATTTCCTTCCTGCTATTTATTTGTCTTGTGTGTGTGTGTGTGTATGTATGTATTTCTCTCTTCTGCATCTACAACATCTACAACTTATTCCTTCTCTTGCAAAAAGCCCAGCCTTGCTCCACCAGCAACTGGCACGGGGTCGTTATGGGTGTCAGCAGCTTTCTGTTGGCATTAGTACGTTGGTGACAAGCGAAAAGCTGAAGACAGGAGCCTGCTCCCCAACAAAGGAGCATCCCGATCCAAAGGGTGAACGAGGGTCAGGTCAGACGCATCTCTCAAGGGAGCCATTGAAGAGTCCCTCCGACTTCCAGGCACCTGACGCCGGTGACGGCCGTTTGGGATTTATCGGTCCAGAGTCTGCAAAACAAACTGTACCCAACAAACATCTGTCAACACCAGCTACCGAGGAGCAAAAAGAAAAGCCATCTTCAGCCCAGCTGGGGTGACAACAGCCTGTCTGGTGTCAGCGCAGGGGCAGACACAGAAATGAGTTGGCCAGCTGCGAGCCAGGGCGTGAGCCTGTGGATTTCCACCCACACGTCTTTCTGCAGCCCACAGCCCCGCGCTCACACGCCTCTGCTCGTTAACACAAACGGAATTGCTGCTATTCATTAATCAGGGCCTCCCTGTGTTTTGGTATCGTTTATTGACTACCGTGGGACACGGCTGAGGATCTAAGTGTGTTTAAGGGCAGCACCAGGCTGTTACCGCTTCATTGGAACCTAACGTGTCCCTGTATTTCAGTATCTTTTCGTGGCCTGATGAAGAATTACAGCCTAAAATGTTTACAAGCAAGAAGTTACCAGCCAGGGGATTGCTGGGTATGACGCCTGGTTAAAGCCTCCAAGCGTGACCGTGGCCACCTGGCAGGATCTCCCCACCGCAGCGCAGCGGCCGTGGCTGAAACGCGTGGAGGAGCAGCCGCAGTCGCAGAGCCCGGCTGCTGCCGCTCCCCTCCCTGCTCTCCGCTGGCTCAGAGGGAAGCCACGAGGAATCCATGGCACCGAGAAAACCCCGCTCCCCTCATCGGGGGCACTGCTGGCGTGCCTTTGTGGGGTCCCTTGCACTCCATGGTGGGGGCGCCTTGGCTCTGTGGCACTTGTGGGGACCCTCAAATGGCAGCGCCTTGGCCATGGGGCCTGTCAAACGGCGGCGCCCTGGCCACGGGGCACTCGTGAGGCCTCTCAAATGGCGGTGCCTGGGCTGTGGGTCACTCACGGGGCCTCTCGCATCCCGGGATGGTGGTGCTGTAGCTGTGGGACACTCGTGGGGACCCTCAAATGGCGGCACCTCAGCCGTGAGGCACTCAAATGGTGGTGGTGTAGCTTGGGCCACTTGTGAGATCTCTCAAATGGTGGCACCTTGGCCTTGGGGCACTTGTGGGGCCTTTCCCAGCCTGGGAGGGTGGTAGTGCAGCCATGGGGCACTTGCAGGGACCCTCAAATGGTGGTGGTGTAGCTTGGGCCACTTGTGAGATCTCTCAAATGGTGGCACCTTGGCCTTGGGGCACTTGTGGGGCCTTTCCCAGCCTGGGAGGGTGGTAGTGCAGCCATGGGGCACTTGCAGGGACCCTCAAATGGTGGTGGTGTAGCTTGGGCCACTTGTGAGATCTCTCAAATGGTGGCACCTTGGCCTTGGGGCACTTGTGGGGACACTCAAATGGTGGCACCTCAGCCATGGGGCACTTGTGGGGACCCTCAAATGGCGGTGCTGTAGCTGTGGGCTGCTCGCAGGACCTCTGAAACAGCAGCACCTCAGCCATGGGGCACGCGTGGGGCCTCCCAAATGGCGGCGCCTCGGCCATGGGTCACTCACGGGGCCCCTCAGCTCCCAGCATGGCAGTGCCGCAGCCGTGGGACACTCGTGGGGACCCTCAAACGGCGGCACCGCGGGGCCCCTCTCCCGGGGCGGGGACGGCAGCGACCCCTCAGCCCCGCGCGCGGCGGCGGCTCCCGCTGGGACGGAACCGCAACCCCCAGCGCGGCCGGGCCGGGGCAGCCCCTTCCGCCGGCGGCGGCGGCTCCTCCCCCGGGCGGTGGAGAGNACACCGGCGGTGGGAGACGGTGGGTGCGTGGAATGGGTGCCTGTCCCCAGCGGGGTGGCGTGGCGTCCAGCCCGGCTGCCCTGGGCCGTGGCGGCCCTCTCTCATGTGGGATCTCTCCCGCAGGTCACCCACGCGCCATCCCCGAGCACCGGGACCGGGCGGTTTTCCGTAGGATGCCACAAGGAGAGATATGACGACGGCCTCCCCGAGATACTCCCAGCGTGTTCTCGCGAAGGTACGGCCGGCACCTCGTGTGGCGATGCCGCACTTGGCTTTTCGAAGTGTGGGGAAGTAACGTTTGGAGCAAGCGTTTGGGGTTTTTTTTTCCTCTGGAACGCTGGCACGTGACACCCGTGTTAATGGCGGCCGGGATGGACTGGGATGTGGAGAGCTAAAGGATTTGGTGGTTCCAAAAACCACTGAGGATTGCAGTGGTTCCTGGCTTTGTAGATGGTCTTGAAATCTAGGATTTGACCAGGCAAACATCATTTCTTACCTTTCCTTTCTGTAATTTTTCAAACACAGTATGTCCTGTTGGGAGAAGTACCTGTATGCATTTGTAATAACTTCTGCAGTCTCAACAAAAAAATTAACTTTCTCGTTATTTGACTGTCCAGTTTGGCCCTTAGGATTTTATGGATTCTCTTTTCCTTCTCTGTTTTTCTTATATTCTCGAAACGCTTAGGCTTTCTGTTACAAAGCATCAAGCGATCCCACACGTGTGAAAGTAGCCATTTTAAAGTGCCTCAAAACACGTATTTGACTGCAGATCTGCACGTGTGTTTTTGAGCGCTGTAAAGCGCAGGTGTGTTGACTTCCCTGTGCCCTGTCTGCCAGAGCCCTGAGCAAGGAGTCGTCCCGGGGACAGAATTCTGCGCAGCCGTGGCCCTGTGCAACTGCGGCCACTTTGCGGCCCTCTTGAAGAAATGTTCTAACTAGAAAACCCGACTGCAGTCCAGTAATTCTTTTAGTGGCTGCAGTAATTGCTGCTTTAGCTTGAGAGCCAGCGCGACTCCCAAATTCTAGTACAGACACCGGCTATAGTTGCCTTGAAATCCTCTGGGTGTAGGACGGTGCTTCCGTTGGGTGGGAAAATGATGCCTAAAATGAACTAACGGGCAGGAGATCTGTGGCTGGCTGAGCGAAAGCTGCTGTGCGTTGCGTGGGCAGCCTCGCTAGTGAGGTCTGAAGGAGCGCTGAGATGCAGCTCTACCTCTCCCGTCCTGTTTGCCAGCAATAGGATCTGGCCTGGATGTCCCTGGGTCTTCCGTCTTTCTCTGTAGTAGGAGTCTGGCGTATGTGAGGGGGAATTTTGCCTTGCTGTCATGGGAGGAGAAGGGGATGTACATTCCCGAGGTCGGACAGGAAGGTTGTTTGCCTGAGAAGCGTCAGAAGCCACTAGGGAGTGTAGAAAGCAGACCGCAGACTTGCTCTTTGGCAGTTGGAGTGGGAAGAAGTTGGGAAATGGAATCATGTAGGTATCGGTTCTTCTTTTGGGGCAGCAGCTCTGTGTAGAAGCCACTTCTGCTTTTCCTCTTCAGACTTTTGGGGAAATGAGGAGCTGTGAGTTTCTCAAGAAGAGTGAAGGACCACAAACATCTTCTCATCCTTCCAGTTGGGAGGCTCAGTTTTATTTTTCTATTTTTTTTTTAACACTTTATTTTGTTAGTCCTCAACTTGTTTTATGAATGTAGCATAAAGAGAGAAAGGGTGAGCATGAATGGATATTCTGCGTGTATATTTTTGTGGCCTCATGTGATTAAGCCCAAAGAAATAATTACCAGCACATCTTAAGATTTGTCTTCCCCATATTTTTAACTTTTTGCACCAGCTTTGCCTATGTCCTAGCTTTTAAAAAAAAAGATCCAAGTGTTCTTCTCAAAAAGTAAAGGATCCTTAATGTGTTTCCCTCATTGTCAAAAATGGCAGATCCATTTACTGATCAGATGTTCCAAAATATTCATCTTTGGACAGAGAAAAGGCTGAGCCATTTCAACTATTAATCTGGTTCTTAAAACAGAAAAAAAGGAGCTGCTTTGGCTACGAGGTTAGAGTTGGAGTAGTGTATCTGGTGCTTTGCAGTATGGCAGAGAGTTCCCATCCGTTTTACACACTTAAGCAGCGGTATAAGATCTTTCTTTAATTTTTTGGTATTCTAACTGTAGCATAACCATGCTGTTTTTTACGTTGATAGAAATATTTATGCGTCTTGGAAACGGAAGCTATTTGAGGGATGAAGAGGGAAGAGATGCCAATACAGGTGATCAGTTTCATTTGATCTTCCGTTGGGCAGGTATTAATGCCACAAGAATTATCGACAGACGTGGGTGGCACTCTGGTGCCCACCAAGGTAAAGTTTGGATGGTCTTGTTTGCTAAATACATGCTCTACGGAATGACCTACTGCCTCCTGGCACCCTGCCTCCAGACAGCTCCGTAAGACTCGCTCTGAGGGACGCTGTGCCTGCTTTTGGATAGTCCCCCATCTCAGCTTTTTGCATGATGTCAAAACTATTCCATATTTTTGTTTAGCTCTTTCATAGCTACTTGCAGTTGTTCAGGGCTTTGGTAAGGCATTGGAAAGACATGATTCCCATAAAAAAAAAAAAAATCACATTTTTATAAAACTAGATTCAGATTAATAAATCGAGCCTAACCCCGATAGCAAGTGGAGAGCCTGCGCAGGGGAACTTGCTGTTGACGTAGATTGCTGTCACCTTCTATCCAACTCCTTTCGTAAAGTCAGGACTGTACCATTACAATTTTCACTCCGGCTGGTGCGGTTCTTCTGCCTTTCCTCAAAATGTCACCGCTCTGTGGTCTCTGCCTTTGCCAGGCTTCTAGCTGGAATGCCTGCTGGGGCTCCTTGGTCTTTGTGCAGCGTCTTTGTGGGGCTATACGAGATGCTCATATTTCACTGTTTTCCAAAGGGATAATGCACACTGTAATGCTGATGCCTGAAAAAAAGAGTGCAAAGAGATTTCACTCTCATCTCGTGTGATAGTTTGGGCAACTACCCACAAGGCCTTTTCATTTCTAACATGCATTTTTACTGCTTTGTTAATTGTTTCTCAGTGATTCTGCCACCCCTGGCACGGAAGAACTTGACGCATAATGACCTAAATAGCTGTAGGAAGGTGTGTTCCTCCAGCGCGGAAGCTGCCTTCTGATTTCAAATTAGTGTTCAGCGTCGGGAAGTTAGGTTTCCGGATGAGAGGAAGTGCACTTGGTACACTGACTGTATCACAGATGTTTCATTTAATTGTTTTATTTGGTACCTGAATAAAAATGGAATACTACTTTTAAGATAGTTTCTCTATATGGAGTTAAATTGCCATTTGACAAAATGTTTATGCTTGTGTGTTACTCTTAAGTAACTTGTGCGCATTCAGATAACAATATGTTGTTTGGTGATGAGGCTTTTTGGGGTATTTTTTCTCAGAGGATCTTATTCTCATATTTAAAGGAGTGAAGCTCAACTAAAGCCTTTTTTTTTTTTTTTTTAAAATAAAAATCTATTGTTCAGGTGGCTTCAGCAGGGGAGGGCAAAAAGGAACCAGTACAAAATACAATCATATGAAAATCAGTGCTGTTTTACCCTGGCCTTGTAGTTGACCCCCCGTGCTTTGCTGGGGGGGTGCAGCTGTACTGTTGGCTCTTCGTAGTCAGATTGTTTTTTTCCTTGCCCGTTTCCTGCGTGAGGAGGGCATTTTGAGATGGCACTGTGAAAGGGATGATATAAGGGGAGGGTGGTGGCATTACTCTTTAAGCTATGCAAGTCCTCCTGCTTTTCCACAGTCCCTATTATGCAGTGTACTGGGACAGGAGCACAGTCTGGCTCAGCTCGGCACCATCCAAGGAATTACAGAATATGCTGGATCGTAATAGCACATGTGGCTAAGCAGGGCTGATGAGAAACGCAGATAACCCATATATAGCTTCCTTGCCAGGTTGCTTTCATCCCAGCGAGGCTAATCTGGCTGGTCATCATTCACATGAACTTTGCAGAGAAGGTGTACCCTCAGTGTGGGAACGTGCGCTTTGGATACTATTAAAAGATGTGCAGAATGCGCTGAAAGTACATGTGTGTTCATGAATCATAGGATGGTTTGGGTTGGAAGGGACCTCAAAGACCACCCAGTCCCACCCCCCTGCCCTGGGCAGGGACACCTCCCACTAGACTAGATTGCTCCAAGCCCCGTCCAACCTGGCCTTGAACCTTCAGGGATGGGGCAGCCACAGCTTCTCTGGGCAACCCTGGCCAGGGGCTCACCACCCTCACAGGCAGCAATTTCTTCCCAATATCTCCTCTAAATCTCCCCTCTTCCAGTGTGAAACCGTTCCCCCTCATCCTATGGCTCCACTCCCTCATCCAGAGTCCCTCCCCAGCCTTTCTGGAGCCCCTTTAGGGACTGGAAGGGGCTGGAAGGTCTCCCCAGAGCCTTCTCTTCTCCAGGCTGAACCCCACCAGCTCTCCCAGCCTGTCCTCCCAGCAGAGGGGCTCCAGCCCTCCCAGCCATCTCCGGGGCCTCCTCTGGCCCTGCTCCACCAGCTCCGTGTCGTCCTGCTGTTGGGACCCCACAGCTGGAGCTGGAGGCAGTATTCCAGGTGAGGTCTCCCCGGAGCGGAGCAGAGGGGCAGAATCCCCCCCCGGCCCTGCTGCCCACGCTGTGGGGATGCAGCCCAGGGGACGGCGGGGTTCTGGGCTGCCAGCGCACGGTGCCAGCTCATGGTGAGCTTCTCCCCCACCAACACCCCCACGTCCCTCTCCGGGGGGCTGCTTTCAATCAATTCTCCTCCCAGCCTCTATTTGTGTTTGTAATATAAATATACCTCTATTTATTAGGCTTTCAGAAAGGCTGGGCTGACACAGACTTCTCTTCCAAGTTGTGTGAGGAGGTTTGGTGTCAGAGTGTGCACCAAATCTAGATGGCTTGCCATGGGGACGAGTCACAACTGTCCTCTGACCCTGTCCTCATCATCCCCCTGACAGTCGTCTGCTTCCTACTCTGAAACCCCTGCATGGAAATAGGTGTTCAGAAAGAGCTTGAGTTAGCAAAAGAGCTTCCGCAACCTTAACCTCATTCTCTGAAACTGCTTAAACATTTCTGCTGCAAGCTAACCTCGGCTCCCCCGCTGAAAGAGGGCTGTCCGTCTGGGGGCACAGGGACGAGCCTGGAAATTTCAGCCTGAGGAATTAGCTGGTGGAAAGAAATTGAAAGCTTGCCTTCGTCCAGGCTGGTTCACTTGTTGTCTTGCAAAGGTGGTGTGTACTTTGCTCGCACCGTGGTTTCCTTGTTACGGCGTTAAATCCTGCTGATTTAGCAAAAAGAGCCACGTAATAATAGAGTGGGAAAGCTAAACTGTTGAGGACAGAGTAAATACAGTAGGCCAATAACAGGCACGTTATTGGCTGTTGAGGTCCTGGAAGGAATCCTTGGTGCATTTGTCTCGTTTTAGTTATGTTTCAGGTATCCTTTTCCTTAGTAAGTATCTTCAATATTTATCACTTCTTCTACAAGTGGTGAAATATTTTGCGTTACCATGACTTGTGGGTGCCTTCTGATGGGTTTTCTGTTCCAAAGTGCTTTGGGTAACCAGAACAGTGTTTTAAAATGTTTCGGCTTCGCTCTGTTGCTGCCAGACAAAGCCATGAAAAGCAGCGGGGACTTCAGCATGCCGTTCGTGGTCATGGAGAAACTACTCGCCTTGCTTTTGGGAGGCAAAAGCGTACCTCTTGAAAAGTACCAAGTGGTGTCCAAGTGTGGCTCATCGTGGACAAGGTGGAATACTTCATGGAGAACTTGCTCAGTGTGGTGTGGTCAGTGGAAGCCCTGGGCTCTTTTCCCCGCGTGCTTAGTGTCTCTTCTCAGATGTCACTATTTTTGAAGCCAAAATCGAGTTTGGAGAGCGGATTCTGTGAATTGTATGAAGGGCCGGAGCTAATAAGCTCCATCTTCCTTATAGTACCAGCTAACTTAGCAAAACTACCAATTTAAGTTGAAGGTATTACTACTAGGTTGTAGATTTATTTTCATTTGGGAGGGAGAGCTTTGAGAAAGGAGAAATATGGGTTCCTTTAGTGTATAAATTGAGACTTACTTCAGGCACCTAGCAGGGATTGTGCTGGCTTCCTAAATTCTAATTTGTATCGTTAATACAAATTGCAGCTTTCCAAACCGAAGTGTACGCGCATGAAAATTCCCAGTAAAAACGATTAAGTCACGTAAAGCTGTTACCTTAAGTAGGAAATAGAAAATTGGTTGATAATGCTAATGGTAAACTGCCCCAAAATGAGGAAATACGAAGCTAATATCCACAAATAAGCGAGGTTTAGTTTGCACCTTCTCTGATAGCATGTTTATATAGAGATGATACTGGATGGGTTGGTGGTGAAGACTTGCCATCTGGAAAACAAAGCAAACCAGTAACTCTCAGAATATGGACAGTTTCTGCAAAACTTCATGCAGGTCTTAACGCTTACAAAAACAAGCGCACGCTCGAGAGTTGTAACCGTCCTGTGCAATTATTTCTGAGTAATACGCTTCGTCATTTGTTGTGCTGCTCTTCTAAGTGCTGAAACCTCAGGTGTGAAACTCGAGAGTCACAGTGTAGTCATCCCAGAAATAACTTCTCAAAATTCCTGTGATTAATACATTACTAACTGCACAGATCTTCTGTTTTGCTGACTGCACGGTATCCAAGCACGTGGTTATTACGGTTGTCATCGCAGTCATTTTATTCCACGCTGTACGTTGTACGACTGTGTCATATCATAGTTGCTGAGCATGTTATTGAACAAGAATTTTTTTTTTAAAGAGGAAGCTGTAAGATTGTTGAATATGAAACATCAATCTTTGTGTTCAGACTGCAAGAATACCGTAAAGTCGAATCATCGAAGCTATTTTCGTAGTTGCGATGGTTGATTATTTTTTTTTAATGTTTAACTTCAGTGACCCTAAGTCATTACAGTGACAGCGTAATTTAATGTCAATTTTTAAACTAAGGAAATTAATACAGTGTGTACGAGATAGATTTAATCTATTGAAGGCGTATTGCAAATATAGCAGTAATCCTGTATTTCCATCATTGCTCTTGTGTCTAACCCCTAAAGTTTTTTTTTTATTGAGTTAGTTTAATACACATTGCTAGACAAAATGTGACAAAATTATGGTGCTTACTGCAGAGAAGAGTTAATCTAACCCAGTTTTAATTGTATATAATTTAAATATTGATGTCATTAAGTTACGGAGTTGCATATTCTCATTGCTGCACATATGCTCTTCTAAGTAGGAGGCTCAGGGGACTCAGCGTTTCATAATTCATTCTGCGCAGCTTGTGCAGTTAACTACAATTACCTGCATTTCACTTGCATTTAAAGTTGAAGTTAAAATATTATGCAGCAGTTTTGTTCTGTATTAACAGTGAGTTTCATTTTTGGGGGTACGTTTAAATCAGCAAATTTATATCTCTTTGCGGGTTTAAAAATGCTGATTCAGAAGGCTGGTTATAGATTCATTTCTCTGTAAAACGTTGAGTAGCGTAGCACAAACGTATTAGGAAAAACTTCTTTACGGAAAGGGTTCTCAAGCATTGGAACAGGCTGCCCAGGGAAGTGGTGGAATCACCATCCCTGGAGGTATTTAAAAGACGGGTAGACGTGGTGCTGAGGGACATGGGTTAGGGGTGGTTTTGGCAGTGTAGGTTTATGGTTGGACCTGATGATCTTGAAGGTCTCTTCCAACCCAAGTGATTCTATGATTCTACAAGGAGCGGCTGTTCTCTTGGTGAATGAATAAAACTATTTTTCTGTTGTCCACAAGGTCAGTGTACACAGAAGGGCTCAGGTGTAGGGCAGGGTTTTTGTCTTCATATGGGCCTGTCACATATTCCTCTGTAATTTGAATTTAATTCAGGTAATTCTGTCCAGTTCTCTTTCTCAAGCTGTACCTACTTGGCTAATTTAAGGGCTGCAGTTTGAGGAGTGCCTGGTTTTGGGCAGTACAGATGGGTTTAGTCCTCTGCAAATGTGGCTGTTCATTCATTGAGGTTAATTATCCATAAAGTTCTGACTTATGAGGCTACTAGAATAGCTGTTAACTATGAATAATTTAGTACAGCATCATATTGCATGTCACTTAAGAAGGTCTCTGCCTGTGAATCCTTATATCTTGTTGAAATCTGCTCAATAGTGTGAAGGTTACTGCTTGCGTTGATATTTTATTCTACCCTTTTCATTCTATTTTAAGATTTGTCAGTGCATGAAGGCAATGTGAATATTTTATGGTGGTAAGTAATAAAGTTACCTGTGCCAAGAGTAGGTATAGTTTGTTTTTGAAAAGCTGAGGGATTGAGCTAGTCTTCAGTGTTAAATTGTCTTTTACATTTCTTTTAGATCTTGGACTGGCATAGCACAGTTAGCATTTTCTCCACTGAGATTTATGTAATTGAGGAAATTCACGTCTTAGAATATACTTTTAGGCAATACTTCATTATGGGGAAAGGGGAGAGGCTTAATGAGAGACTTACCAGCAAGAGTACAAGATTTAAGTGCTTTCTACAAATGCCTTAGCTGCTCATACAGCTGGCTAGAGCAGACTGTGTCTCTCATTACAGAGGCTTTTTCAGGAGGAAAAACTGAAAATGCAGAACTTTGAAGTGGTTCCAAGTGCAGATTAATTTACTGTATGCCTTTAGGACACTTGGTCGTTGTAACTTAGAACTGGATGTGTTTTTTAAGCATGGTAAAATGATAATGTTTTGTCATTCTCATGAACTAAATTTTTCACAAAAACACCCCAAAACATTAGGGAAGAGCTTCATGATGAAACAAGTTGCTTTGGAAACGTCAAGGGAAGAGCGTAAGAGTATAAACGTTCAACAGATGTAGGAGAGAAGAAGTTTTCTTTGGAGCTTTCTGGGGAAGGAGACTGATGCTTTGTGATATTTAAGGAAGGTCTGTCAGATGTCTGGAAAGGTTTTTTACCTTTCTGACAACTTCAAGATTTCCATTAGCGCTCCCACTCTCTTTTCTCGGCTAGTCAGCTTTTCTAGCATCCCAACGAAGGGAATCCCCTCCCAAGAGAAGCCGGGAGGCAGATTTTCAGTTCTAGTGCAGCATTTTTAGAAAGGGTTCTGCCCGTCTGTTTTCACCCCTTTTAAAAGTCACTTTTAAAAATGACAGTGGAAGCACGTTATCCGCTTTGCCTTGCTGCGTTGTCGGATAGAAAAGGAGAGAGGCAAGCGAGCATCGGGAGTGATAGCCACGGGCAGAGTTTTGGCCAGAATATGTGTTTCTTAGTCATTATCTTAGTTCATTGGGATGCTGCGTTATAGCTGTACGTATTTTAACTCCTTTTTAGATTTGTTTTGTAGGATGCTTCTAGCCTCATATAGAAAGTAGAATTATTTTTTGTTATTATTATTTTCCAAATAAGATGTGCTGTATTATATGTGATGCTGTTAGAAGTTGACAGGGTGACTAACAGACATCCCTCAGTGCCTGCTTCAGCGCTTGAAGATAAAATAGGCCTTTCATCTTTTTGTGCTCTTTCACAGGGTAGTAAGTAATTTAGGTGTCCCTTAAGGGTTGGTAGTTAAATGCTAAGATCTTGCTAGATGTGTTTATTTCTCCTCAAAGGCGAGGATTCAGATGGGTCCCTTTGAACGGGCACTCTTTGAGCTGTACATTGTGGGGATGTTTCAATAAACTCTCCAGCCTCTAATAGTTCTGCAGTTTACTCCTGACTCAACCGATGCTTTGATGGAAATGCGGCATTGTTTACGAACTCCTTATGTTGTTCAGCCCCAGTGTACAAATTTTAAGGCTCTTTATTTTCAAATCAAGAGCTTAAAATTCAACTGAAAATTAATAGGACTTTCCTTACTCCAGAGCTTTTTGATCTGTTTTTTGGTTGTCTTCTCTCTGCAAGTGCTTTTTATGTTGAAATAAACTGTAGTTTACTTTACTAGACAGCCATGAAAAGTTGAATTGCCACTTTTCCCGATCCAAGTGATAGAAGATGTCTGTGTTCTATGCGTAGTGCGTGCTCGTGCTTTTCTGATATACGTGTTCTTTAGATTCAGATTTGTCTGAAATGTGATAAGGATTTCAATTCCTATAAATAATTAAGGCTATGTTGCATCTGTGGGTAGCCGTTGCTGGGGTTGGCTGAATCGTGAACACAGGTTGCAGACCTCCTCCTTTGGAGAAAACCAAACGTCCCAATGGGAATGTGTGCGCTGTCACCGCAATAGTTATGGCAGTAGAAAGGCAGAAGTGCCTTAAAAACTTTTCTTTTGTGTGTTAACATGTTATTTTATTGGTGCTGTGTGCGAGAACAAGCTAAACCTAGAGTTGTGGGAGGAAACAGACTATGAAGTTTAAGTTCTGCCTTTTATTTTTGTGTTTAAAATAAACTTTCCCTCTTGTTAAAATGTGTCAGTTAGAAAAACCAAACAACTATGTAGCTGGTGGAGTGTCATTGTTTTGATACAATCTGTAACCAGAAGTGTATTAAAGCTGTGCTGTTTCCTTTTTTCTCATTCAGCTTTTATCAAGTGGTGATTTTATGCAATGGCATCGAGCCACAGTTCTTCACCAGTGCCTCAGTCAAACAGCAGCGATGCTTTCTTTAAAAAGGAAATGGATGCCACAAAACGTTTTCGACCCGTGCAGTCACTGCCTGATGTGTGTCCCAAGGAACCTACAGGTAATGGCGGCATCAAGGAGAGTGAAAATGCAATTAAACCTGCTAATCCATTTACAGTTGTTCAGTCAAATTTTCTCATGTACTGGGTGTAGTGTGCTAAGCCATAGTCTTATTTCAAAGTGGGCTGTAATTCTGCTTTATACCACCCAGTGTCCCTTTGGAGCAATGGGCGAGCCTTCCTTTTTACGGCTCGCTTTTAGATATCCACGTTATAGATGGGATCTTGCTTGCGTGATTCCACATTGGAGCTGTGATCTCTACTACGTGCAAAAAGAGAGTATATTCTGTCCGAGCCTGGAGTCGAGCTGCATTACTTCCGTGACACTCCCCAACCCTCTTGCAGTGGAAAGCAAGAGGCCAGGACCTGTTTCTAGCGCTGTGTCATAATTCTAGTGCTGTCGTAAATCTGGGGTTTGGTCACAGTTATAGCTGCTGTGGTATACTAAAGCTTAGTTTATAAAAAAGAGTAGGAGGGGTGGCATCTTAAGAGTTACGAAATAAAATTCCAATGAATTTCAGCTGTCATTCTGCTCAAGTTCAGATGATTAAAAATGTGTTTGTGGTTGGATTTTTTTTTTCCTCTTTGGTAGAAGCTAATGTTGTTGAGCTAAATATATTTAATGAGTGTGAATACACCACGGCGTTAAAATCTTGCGTTGGTTAATCTGATGGAAGAAATGCAAGTTAAAGCGTTGCAGAAAGCGAATATCGTGCATCTTTTGTGTAGATAGTTCTGCTCCACCGTGTAATTCTGAAAACGTGGTTTGCTAAAGAACCACGTTTTAGCAAACGTGCAACTTTCAGTTTCTCACCTAACCAAGCCGTTTTGTCTTTTGTGCTGCAGGCGACCCCAATAATTTATGCGACAGCCCATCTCTAGTTGTGGATCAGCACAGATGGACTATTTATCATTCCAAAGTCAATCTCCCAGCAGCACTAAATGATCCTAGGTTAGCAAAAAGGGAATCTGATTTCTTTACAAAAACATGGGGAGTGGACTTTGTGGACACTGAAGTCACGCCTTCATTCTACCTCCCACAGATCACCAAGGAACATTTTGCATTATACCAACAGGAAATCACGCCGGTAAGAACACCAGATTAGATGCATGTGGCACCAGGGGCCAGAAAGAAATTTGAGGTCCTTTTTCTAATTAGAGGTTGTCCCTGCTAGTCGTTCATCATAGTTAGCTGATAATTAATTTGCTCTTCAGTGCTTGTTGACTCTTCATTAGACATTTCTTGGTTTATAATCTCAGTGTTTTGTAGTGTGGAAAATGCTGTCTAAATTCTCTCTAGGCAATTTCTTTTTTTTTTTTTTCATTTGTATTTCCAAATACTGAGCTCTGCACCAAGGGCTTACGGTTCCTATTTATTCTTTGTGATTATTAATCCTTTTTCTGTAAGGATTTTTTAATGATTGGGCTTTACAGTGCAATTTTCAGACCTTTGGCTCCAATATAAAACATGGCTGTGCTACAAGGATTGGAGATGTTTTTTTAAGAGTCTCTAATTTAAACGTGTATACATGAAGTTCTTAAACTATAAATACGTCTATTATCTCGATGATTTCTTTTGTAACAGGGAAGTTTAAGCTACATCTAAGGACACCAGGACCAGTAGGAGACTTCTACAAACTCTTAAAATACAGGTGGCAGTAAGTATGTAGTATTCTTTTTTTTTTTTTTTTTAAGTGAAAGAACGTGTAGAAGTCTCCCACTGTTTTCTGCTTCCTTGGTTTGTAACTTTCTTTTTTTTGTTTGTTTTTGGCTGATGCAGAATTAGCTGCAGGAAGTGTTACTTGTGTAAATCGTAGTTAAAGTATGTGAACTATTGCCATTAGTTCACGCGTTCAACGTTTAAAAGGTTTAAGAGCTCATTCATTAAAATTAACGCGTAATGCAGCGACCGCTAAATGAACAAAGATTTTTGGGAAGAGGGAACTGACCTGTGGTGTAGCTTCTAGCAGAGCTCTAGCTAACATCAGTGTTCTTTAAAAACATAATTTTTCACCACTGTGGTCTCTGGTGTTGTTTACACCTGTAGATAAAATTTGTCCCTCAGCATGACGAAACAAGACATGTGGTTTCAGCAAGGTACTCATTAGTAAGCCGTGGAAACAATTTCTACTTTGCAATTTTTACTTTGCAATTTAATTTAGTGATGAAAAAGCATTCGTTGTGTGTTAGTGTGATTTCTGGATTAGACAGCAAATAAATGTTTGGATATGTAATTACAAATAATGTATGGTTCTGTCTCATTATGTCAAGAAGTTATTACACCTCTTCAATAACTTTTGTGTTCATTTTCTTTTGAGATGTAAAGATACAGAAAAAAACAACGTATCACCACAGGTTGGGATTTTTGGTACCTTTCACGTGGACAAATGTCATCTGAGCTTTTAAGAGGAAAAAATGCTGTTGTGAACTTGTCTGAATTATTTGGCATTATGTTTCACTGAAAATGTTCTGAATGTTATGGTTCAAAGAAAAACTTCTTTCTTTTAAGCCTCAGAATAATTCTTTCATGTATTTTCTCTTTTACAGAGAGAGAAGGTTCATGAAAGATGCAAGAATATTTGTACTCCTAAAGATACCTTCGACAGGACTCTATTACACACCCACGGTACAGTCAAAGCCTTCCTTTAGTCATTAAAATTAATCTCTTTTGTATCAGTGTTTGTATCAGTATGTTATAGCATTCAGTAATGAATGCTATAAGCTACTGATCTGCTCCCTCACTTGCTCGAGGGTTTCATGGGCAATAATAGCTGCTGCTGATTTCTTTGTAACAATAATTGACATGGTTGACTAGAAATATTCACGACCACTGCTGTTATTTTATAGCTCAAAATGCTTGTGATACCTGCTGTTAAACTCTCCCTTGGCTTGTTTGTATTCATGGCAGGTCACTGTGTCCCTGGCAGTGTTTTCTTTAAATCCCTTTTCTTTAAGATCTGTTGAAACTGTTGCACCAAATTTCTGGCAGCTGTTGACTTTGCAATGGAGAGTGGCAGCGCTGGGCCCGTCCTGTCTCTCTGCTGTGAGGATCACAGAATGGCTGAGGTGGGAAGTGACAGCTTAAGGTCGGCTAGTCCAAACCACCTGCTCAAGCAGGGTCACCTACGGGGGGATGGTGGCGCAGTTGGGTTTTGAATTTATCCACGGATGGTGATTACACAACCGCACTGAGCACCCTCACAGTAAAAGTATTTCCTTGTGTTCAGATGGAATTTTTCATGTATCGGTTTCCTGCCTGTCGCCTCTTGTCCTGTCGCTGGGGTGCCACTGAGAAGAGCCTCCTCTGTCTTCTTTACGCCCTCTGAGCAGATATCTAAAAACATTGATAAGTTTCCTCTCTGAGCTTTTCCAGGCTCAAACAATCTCAGGAGAGCTCTCAGGACTTTGCCTTTTCCTCGGATGAACTTCATGAAGTTCCGCTCTGGCCAGTTCTCTGCTTAGTATTTCTCTGATCACTGTTAGCAAAGACCACCAGGCAAACTTTTTTTGGTGTCCGCAGTTGTAGCAAGGCTGAGTTTCAAGATTTTATGGAAATAGTTCAGTTAATATGAAAACTGGGCAAAGGAAGGCAAGAGGCAAAATGAAAAAGAAAAGACAAGCAAAAGGAAAAGAAACGCTTGTAACCTGCAGCAAGCTTTTAATATGTAATTTATTTTAATTTAGTTTCTCAAAAATGTTAGCATAAAAGGATTCATTTGCCGGTCACCGTTTGATGAGACTTGTCTATATCAATGTCTACAGATAATGCAGCAAGAAGCATTCAGTGGTTTACTCCTTTTGGTCAAGTTCTTTCAATCAGCTTTCTTCCTCCTTGTCCGTGCAAAAGGAAGCCCTTCCGTAGGGTTTCTCTGTGATTGGGGTTGTTTTGGAATAGCCGTTCCTGAATGAGTCTGTTTGTGGCGTGTATGCAAAATAAAAGTTCCTTCTTCAGGCTTGGCTTAATCCATTTTGAAAGAGCCTTTTGTTTTTAAAAAGAGAAAATTACCACGTCACCAAAGTAACTGGGAGCTTCTTGGGGTAGATGGGCAGTCCTAGTAGAAGCATAATTTTATAAAAACAAAGCCTTTATTTTCTGTAATTCCTTTTGTTAGCGTTGCCTGTCTTCCTCTAACTCCAACCCACAAGACTTGGCCTTTTGCTTCCATAAGAGTTGGTTTGTCCAAAAGCTGAGGACAGCAGGATGATTCCTAGGTTGCCTTCTGTATTTCAATACAAATAAAGTAAGAAACAAAGCAAGTAAGAACCAAAGAGCTGAGAGAAATGTGGGAGATAATGTTTATGTAGTGCTTACCATGGTTGTCAGGGCTGGGTAGAGTGTCCAGCTGAGGTATGGGCTTGTTGCTTTTAAATTCCTCACCTTTTTTGGTCTCCAATACTCCCCCTCTTCGTAATGCACACTAAGTTAATGAGTAGGGGAGGAAAAGGGGATTTTGGCTGAACCTCAAAAGTCTGAGTTTGCCTTTTCTTCAAGTTCTGCTGGGGTGCAATGATGCATTTCTTTTCGCAGCTCAACTCTCTTGCCCTCTGCAATTGTCAGCTCACCTTACTTCAAGGGAAGGGCTGCTTCTGTGCTCATTGTGCTGGGACTCTGTCCTGAGCCCTTCGTCATCCCTTTTTGCCAGCCTTTGTGTGTCCGTCCTCCAAGTGCCGTGCAGAAGTGATTATAAGGGCAGCTTCAGTCTGGAGCGTTGAAATTGGGATGATGTTAGAGGGACCTTTTACTGGCCCTCGCCAGTGCGTTGAGCAGTGCATTAAGGAATGTGAAGTGCTAAGTAGGTTGCTTTGTATGACAAACTTTTTTGCTGTCACAGCAGCCAAGTGCGAGCACCTTTTGAATGCTGCGAGCATGAGGCCTCAACTACAAAGGCCAACAGGGCGTTTCAAAGAATTGGAATATTTCAGGTTGGAAGGGACTTCAGAAGGTCTTTGCTGTGACTGCCATCTCAAAGCCAGTTCAGGCTTTGAGGTCAGGCCAAGCTGTTGAGGGCTTTATCCAGGCGGGCCTTGAAAGTCTTCAAGGGTGGAGAGTACCTGCCCTCTGGGCGGCCCGCTCCAGTGCTTGATTGTCCTCATGGTGAAAAAGGTTTCTCTCGTGTTCAGTCAGAACATTTCGTTTCAATTCATAACTGCTGTTCCCTGTCCACTTACCCTGGCTGCCCCCTGTGAGGAACCCGGCATCGCTGCCTTGAAAACTTCCTCATCGGGTTTCATAGTGTTCAGGGGAACTGTTTTCCATTGTTTCCTCATGAATGACTACTTGTATTTTGTTTAATTTTTAGATAAATCCAGGACAGATCTGGAACAAGTACCTAAGGTATGGTTCCTGTGTACTTTAAGCCTTTATAAGGATATTTCACATGTAGTCTTGAATATACTAATGTACTCTCTTCTTTGTAGAAATTTTTTCCGAGCTGATTCTCAAGAGGCTCTGCAGTTCTCAGAATTTAAAAAGACTAAGAACAATCTGTTTTTTCTTTCTTTTTTTTTTTTGGTGGTTGTTTCCTGTGGGCTTGATTTTTCTCTTACTTAAAGTAGAACACAAATACTGTTGTTTTTTTTTTTTCATCTTTAATAGTTAAGACCTCAGAGCTGGGCAAAATTAGCCACTCTGTGTTCTAGGAGGAAAGGGAAAGTGAAGAGTGTGATAGAAGCTTGAATATTGCATAGGGTACAACTTAGCGTTGGTTTAACTCCTTGAATCCTTGAGTAAAGCCCTCTTGCACATATGCTTGCACTGTGTATGATGTGGGGTTTTGTGACAGGTTGACAAAAGACACAGCTCCAGATTCCATTTCGGTCTGAATAATTTTTTTCTAGGTACATTAAGAAGGCAGAGTGTTAATGTGGGTCGGCATCTCTCTGCCAGTTGTGTAGGCTGTTACTCAAATAGCTGTCTCTGCAATGTTTGAAGTCCAGGAAATAAGAATGTTTGAGTGTGGTGTGATGCTATAGTCTTATGTTGAACCTTTTAAAATTACGCTTCATAAATACAGGGGAAAGGGTACAACCATCTGCCTAAAAGCTCAAGGTTTGTACCGGTTTTGTCAAGTAAAAATAATGTTATTGGCGAGAATTTTAGCTTAGAGATGTGTAGTTAATGTTACATTGCACTGACTCTTTCTTTGAGCAGCGTTTGCTGCATTTTGGTAAAGGAGATCAGCTTCAGGCTCTGTTCCCTCCCAGGCAGCGCTTGCTGCACCCTGGCAGCTGGCTGGATCCTTGGGCTGGTAGAATCTGTGGCCCCAAAAATGAGCACATCGGCAGTACGATGCCCCTGCTATTGAAGAACGTTTGCTCCGGTCCTTTAGAGGACCCACCCACAGTTTAATGCTGCCTACATTTTCACACTCAGGATGTTTAGATCGTCTTGGGTGCTCGATAAATAACCTCTGTAATTTTGGAGCTGTGCCTTCCGCTTTTAGGAAGATAGGACTTTGTCAGATCACACAAGCTTTTTAGGTGTAAAGTAAGTTGGTTTTAAGGTCTGGAATAAACTTGTTTACCTGGATAAATAAGAATTTGGGTTTTGAAAATCGACAAATAAGGTCCCTGTTAGCTTCGTGAGACAGGAGGTGTATTTAACTGGGGAGCGAAAATGTAGGGATGAGGGAGGTGCATTTATTTCTTTTGGTTTTCCATTTCAGATTTTTATGAAGCCAGATTTTGCCTTGGAAGATTCCTTAACGTTTAATGCCGTTTTACCATGGTCTCATTTTAGTACTGCTGGTGGAAAAGGAAATCGTGATGCGGCTTCCTCCAAGTTACTTCAAGAAAAGGTACAACTTTGATACAAGATGTCGCTATCCACCGCAGCTGTTACTACAAAGAAACTATTGCTACTGTTCTGTACTGTTTGTTGGGACATCCCTGTGGTGGGCTTTGTTACCTCTCATTTCACATCAGGCTGCAGATTGTTAGTAAACAGTGCAGGAAGCATCTTACTGCTAGAGAACTGGTTTTTTCCCTGCTAAATGAATCTATCTGTCAAGTCTGGAAAAACAGAATCTGTATGTGGCATAATAACCGGCTCTTCACGACTGCTAAAACTTAGTGAAGCAGATATAGATTGAGAGCCTCAGAGATGCGGAGCTGTTTGTTAGGGAGGAAGAGCAATTCCATAAGAAAGGAAAGCTAGAGGTTGTACACTCACACTATTGCTTTCTCGCATCTCAGGAGAACTCCAGATTCAAGGCACTGTGGTTTTTGTGCTAAAAGAAATACCAAATCCTGAGGCCTTTGTGTGTCAGGAGCTTTCTCTTCCCTTCTGTTGACATGTTGTTGTCATGTCAACATCTGATCCATTTTTGCATTTCGTAGAATCGCAGGATGGTTTGGGTTGGAAGGGACCTTTGAAGATCATCTAGTCCCACCCCCCTGCCCTGGGCAGGGACACCTCCCACTAGACCACGTTGCTCCAAGTCCCGTCCAACCTGGCCTTGAACCTCCAGGGATGGGGCAGCCACAGCTTCTCTGGGCAACCCCGGCCAGGGGCTCACCACCCTCACAGGCAGCAATTTCTTCCCAATTCTCTCTTCTAAATCTCCCCTCTGCCAGTTTAAAACTGTTCCCCCTCATCCTATGGCTCCACTCCCTGATCCAGAGTCCCTCCCCAGCTTTCCTGGAGCCCCTTTCAGATGCTGGAAGGGTCTCTAAGGTCTCCCCAGAGCCTTCTCTTCTCCAGGCTGAACCCCGCCAGCTCTCCCAGCCTGTCGTCCCAGCAGAGGGGCTCCAGCCCTCCCAGCCATCTCCGGGGCCTCCTCTGGCCCTGCTCCACCAGCTCCGTGTCCTCCTGCTGTTGGGACCCCACAGCTGGAGCTGGAGGCAGTATTCCAGGTGGGGTCTCCCCCGAGCGGAGCAGAGGGGCAGAATCCCCCCCCGGCCCTGCTGCCCACGCTGTGGGGATGCAGCCCAGGGGGCGGGGGGGTTCTGGGCTGCCAGCGCACGGTGCCGGCTCATGGTGAGCTTCTCCCCCACCAACACCCCCACGTCCCTCTCCGGGGGGCTGCTTTCAATCAATTCTCCTCCCAACCTCTGTTGGTGCTTGGAATTGCCCATAGGATTTTACAAAGGACTGAAGTGTATCAGAGAGCATGAAAGTAGAGGTGTTTCTTTTACATTGGAAGCAGAAGTCTTTACTTGGTCTTTTTTTATATTCCTTTTAGTTATGTAGTCATACTGTAGGAAATCCCATAGTGAGTCATTTTTATGGAACAAATACCCATGAAATGCTTATAGGAAGTCTACATAATTTTGAAGTCTGTTTTCTAACTTTAATTTTCTCTCCTGTTTAACTTATTAAAGCTTCTGGGAGCTTGGGGAGGCAGGGGAAGAAGAAAAAAAAAGTAGTAGTAGTGAGGTGAAAAAAGTAGTAGTTAAGGTGAGCCTTAAGAAAAAGTAATGTGAGATCTTCCAGAAGATGTCTCCAAATTTCCAGGGGTTAGTCTTCCTGCTCTCCCTCCAGGTCAGCAGGAAGAGACAGGCTCTGCTAGAGGCTAACTTGGTGCTTCACAGGGTTGTCCTCCACATCTAAAGCTGGAGGAACACTTCTTCGGAGTTTCTTGTAGCAGTTGCTGTCTGAAAATGAAAAAGCAGCGTCTGGCACGTGCTTTAAAAGTCGCAAAGGGAGCCTGGCAGAAGCAGGGTGGATGCTCAACCTGAACTTTGAGCGAAGGAGACGCAGAGCCCCTCTCTGATGCAGTGGAGTGAAAATAAGGCTTTGAATAGCCATGAGTGGCACATCTCTGGGAGGCGATACAAACACATAAAGAGTATAAAACAGCTCAGTTGCCTGCAAAGCTTGATAAACAAATCGTTACACTGCTTCACGTTGCTGAAATGGGCCCACGTTTTTTGTTTGACTTTTTAAAGGCTCTGAACTGCACGAGGTTTACACTTCCCACGTGGAAATAGCCACCCTGCTGCCATCATTGTCCTTAGCTCCAGGCACTATTTTTTCAACAGGATTTGGAAAAATCTGCCTTAAGCGCACACATACTTAGGCTATTAGTGCTTTTGGGCTGCTGCTGATCTACTTGAACAACTTCCCCCTGATATTTTTTCCCTCCTTACCTCCTTCCATGTCTTAACCTGCGTGGGAACTGTAAGGTCTCTGAGGCAGGTACCATCGTTTGTTCTGTTTGTTCTACCTCGCTTAGCATAGTGAAGGGACCTGGAGCATCTGGTTGGTACAACCACATAAATAAATTATGGTTAATAACCCTTTCTCTGATCCCTGTGTCCATCTCGGCTTTTTCTGTGGGCTAGGTGCATCGCAGCTGTTTGGCGGAGGATGTTTTTGATGAAACCTGTTACGAAAAGGGTGGGTTTGCACATTGTATAAAACCCCAGTGTTAAATACATGCAAGATGAAAATAACTACAAGAAAGAAACCTTCTCCAGCTGATTTTTCTTTCCATCTCTGGATGAGCCTTTTGAAATTCAGCATGAGGTTTGAGTGCTTGGCACCTCTTGGAAACCAGGTCATTTGAGTATTAGCATTCAGATGAGCATCTAATGCCTCAGTCCTTTGAGTTTGCATATTCAGCGTAAGCCAGAACACAGAGCTTTTACAGCTCAAATAATCAGGTCAACCCAGTGGTCTGGTAACTGTTTGACACAAGAGAATTTGAATTTCAGGTTTTAAACGTGTAGGCATACTTGGTCTCTGGGAATCCTACAGTGCCAGCGTGCATGGAATGTGTTTAATAGGAACTCCAGCTGGTTGGCGAAAAACAACCCCAGCCAGAGATATCCTGAGGATTTTTCTACAAGGCAGATGCTACAGCCTTTTAAATGAGCAGAGCCATTCCAAAGCCACGTCATCAAGTGTAGTCAGGCTGCATCTTTAGCAGCTTTAGTGACCCAAAGTACGTAGCCTGTTTGCGTGTGTATGCTGTTCTTGCTTGCAAGCCGGTATCCGGAGCTGTCTCCTGGTTAACGGCCGTTTTCTGACAGTGCCAGTGTGCAGCCACGTGGTCCAAAAGCTTGGGTATTTTAAAATTATTTGCTTTTCTTGCTCATCATTTTCAAGCAGGAGAGGCATCAAGTCAACCTTGTTAAAGTGATTTGGAGCTCGTTTAAGAACGAACGATCAAACCACAATGGGTAGTTATTTGCTCACTAATGTGACACGGGTTTAATTTTTATTAGCCAAATTTCCTCATGACGCAATAAGACAGACACACGGAAAGTGTATTTGCATGGTGATAAACTTGCCGAGTTCTAACTGCACTGTTTGTTTTTCCTCCTCTTTCTAGCTGAGCCATTATCTGGACATTGTGGAAGTCAATATTGCTCATCAGATTTCTCTGCGCTCAGAAGCATTTTTTCATGCAATGACCTCTCAGCATGAGTTGCAGGACTACCTCAGGAAAACCTCCCAGGCTGTAAAATTACTTAGAGAGAAAATCTCCAAAATTGATAAAGTGATGTGTGAAGGATCGCTTCGAGTTTTAAGACTGTCGCTCACCAGAAATAACTGTGTAAAAGCATACAATAAACTGAAGCTAATGGCTACTGTCCACCAAACACAGCCCACGGTACAGTTGCTGCTATCCACTTCAGAGTTTGTCGGAGCTTTGGACTTAATAGCAACAACACAGGAGGTGTTACAGCAAGAGCTTCAAGGCATTCACAGTTTCCGGTAGGTAGCCATCTAGGAAATTCATAAAATGTAAGAAGAGCTGGAATGTGTTGAGTGCATTATGTTGGCTGGAGGGGTTTGTTTTACCTTAGTTTGTTCATCCTTAGTACAAAAGGTACAAAATGTAAGTGTGGCATAAGCAGCGCCACTAATGCACGTGCCAGAGATCTTTTGGTTGGGGTTTTTTTTTGTAGGGGGGCATGAACTTTTAAACATCTGGATGCTCTGTACTCCGTTCTTGGCTCCGGGTGGTTTAGGGGTGTGGAGATGAGAGCCAAGCAGTGGCTGGACCTTCATCTTGCCGGGCGTCGTAGCCCACCACTGAGAGGTGGTTTCCATGGGGTGGGCTGCAGTCCCCGTGCGTGCAGAGATAAAGTTTTTGCCACACAACTCCTCTCTGGGACGCAGTTTTTAGTGACTGACCGAGGCATGTGGTGGTACGGGAATATGTACGGACCACATGTTGAGTAGATCAGCCTCCAGCCCGGTGCTTGTGCTGGAAGAAGCTTGGCAAGTGGAAGCCAGCGCAAAGCCATCGAACCGTGGCTCAAAACGTGGTCTGTGGTTGACAGCTGGTCAGATGGGACGTGCTCAGCCCCGTCTGCTCCTGTGGACAGCTGTATTTACAGTGGCCAGGGGGCGCTTCCTCTTGCTCCATCCGACTGCGAAATCCAATTCCGTGAGCTGCTGACGTTGGGAAGGGGAGAAACAGTGGGAAGGCGCTGCCCAAGCTGCTGTTGCTGTTGGGTTTTTTCACCCATGTTTGGTGCAGTGAGGGGAATTTGTGAGCCCAAGGTCTTGTGCTGGCTGCTTCTGTGAACAATGGATGCTTAGAGCTCCGCTTGGGAGGTGCTGCTGCACTGGGCAAGGTCCTCCGTGATATGCAAGAGTATTCCTACAGTAGAATCCTTATAACTGATGTAAAATAAGCTATCATAGTGGTCATATACAGGATAAAAGTGTCATATACAAAGCTCCTGCTGTGGTACGACGCTGGCAGAAATAGTGTGTGTCAAATCAGCTCTGAGACTTGCATCAGACAGTTAAGGAGCTGAACATTTAGTTTTATAAGGGGGTTTTTTGTTTTGTTTAGAGGTTCTGTGGTCCCTGCAAGGTGGCGGTTTCCAGCTTGCATAATGAAAACATAGTTGTTGCTCAATAACTGTAGCGTGAATGTTCGGAACTGTATGTGTTTACTGCTCTTGCCTGTCTGTTCAGATGGGTTCCTCTTCTAGCACCCTTTCTAGCTGCTTTGGAAAAAGACTCATTTTATGCAGAAGAGATCTCAGAAAAAGTATTTTAAGAAAAAAATTACATTAAAAATAGGTTTTTCTAAAGAGCTAATAAACTATTGGGTGGAAGGTTGTTAGCAGCTGTTCATCTATTTCTTTTAGCTTAGACGGTCCATCTTCAGACATCTCAGGGCAGTTTCTTTCCTCTTTGCTGTTCCTGCTCTCAACCACGTGATGATGGGGCACAGCCCTTGACTGAGTCCCATTTCTCTTTACCTTGATGACAGCGAGAGTACTTCCGCAACCCTGTGGCAACATCAATCACAATTAATTGTGGTTTGCAATCAAAAAACCTCTGTGCTACGTCAGCAGAGAGTGCCAGTCTGTTGTCATCGTGATTAGTATACGTGACGCCCCAAGAACGTGCCGTTATTTTAAAATTACACTCAGATGTGGAACGTACTTGGAGGGCAACGTTCATCCTTGTCTGTAAAAAGTGATTTCTGTGAATTGCGCTCTGTTGGTTGGTTTGGTAGAGTTAAAAATAGTGATGGGAGTGGAAAGTGTCCCCTCTGGTTTGGATATTAAAGGTTCAAAAAGGTGAGTTAAATGCAACCGACGTTTCACCCCCACCAGAGATACAAGGGCAGTTGTTCCCAAGCCTCACAGTGGCCTGTGTGTATAGAGTGTCCAGAGAGATGATGTGCAGTGGAAAGATGGAGATCTTAGTAAAGCTTGTCAGTAGAATGTTATGTTTTTAGAAACAGATTAAAAAAAATACCTAAATGGGTGCCATACACAAATACTTCAGCTTTTTCCAAGAAGTACCAAATGGCTGTTCTTGCTTTGTTCTGAACAAGAATGCCACAGTTGTCAACTGAGTTAAATACCTGATTCATTTTAAGAGATTAATTTCTAAATCAGTATCTCATTTTTCTAAATTAGCATCTTCCCCCCCCCCAAATAATTCGTAGCTTTTTTTTTTTAAGAAAAACTTGTTGGTTTAGTGTTTTGCATGGCAGCTTGCAGAATTTGCGTTTGAACAGACAGCTTTAAATTGAGTCATGTTGCAGAATCATTCAGTGTAAAGCAGCAAGAAAACTATTCAGATCATCCATACGCAAAAATTACTCTCTTCTTGTCATGCTATACACAAGAAAAAAACGTAATTTGATTCTAGTTATAGCAAAAAATGAAAGCACCTTAATGGTGCTGTGAAGTAATAAATTGGTGTCTTTAATCTCGATTAATATCCCAAACGATTATGTGTCTCAGTCATAACTGTATGATTATTGCTTGCTACTGCTATAGGTTAGAATTAAAGTTTTAGAGCACTTTAACCTTTTCAAGTTCATAATTTTAATTTAAAAAAACCCCCCACCTTAATTGTTAACTAAATTACAAATCTGCACTGCCAGTTTTTACATTGTTTTCACAGTCCCTGTTGGGGTGAAGGAGATCTGGTCATTTTTTGGCACGGGTATACCGGCAAACCACAGGTGCCCAGCAAAAAAGGCTCATCTGTGTATTTTAAAAGAATTTTTACCCTGCACTCATAATTTGACATAAGTGAGTTGTAGTATTCGGTCATAGAAAGGACCTATTGTGGGACTGATACCTCTTAAGAGATCATTGCCAAGGTGTTCCGCTGGAGTGTGAATTAAGGTTTGACTTATTCCTGCGTGTTTCAGGGTGGAGTGATTTCTTTCATTGTTAGGGGCTAGAACATCTCGGGCAAAGGGGTCGCAGCAAGTCCTGGGAACTCCTGTTGGACATTCCCGTACCTGAGGTTTGAGAGAGTAAGTTGCATGGTGTTTCAGTGTAGTTAAGCACAGTTACAGAAATAATTTGCCGAAGAGCATTTTTGCGCTTAATTAAGAACCTTAGTGTTGCAGTCATTAGTCCTGCAGTGTTTTGCAACTTGTCGTTACATTGCAAATAATGATCTTTATTTTTATTTTTTTTTTCTGTTGAGTTTGGTTTGAAATGTCCGTGATGCAACTGGCTTGGATTTTTCTAGAGGCTATTTTTGCTTAAATATTTGAAATGTGTCCACTCTGTCCGTTCCAGCCAATTCTTGACCAACAGTTTCAAAAGCAGACTCGNTTAACTCAGATCAAGCAAGATTCACTCAGTTCAGCTCAGCCCTGGCCTTGGGGCTTCTGTAGGGAAGTTACACCAGCACTGAATTAAAGCCAGTGAGCTGTGGAGGTTCATCCCACCATTTTGTATCCAGGTCTGTCTAAAATGTCACAGCTCCTGTTAGTTCTCGTTGGCAAAGTGTCTTTTTCCTTTTTACAAGGAAAACAAAAAGCAGTCTGATTTTTCTGCAGATACTTGGTGCTGTCAGCTGTCGGTGGAAGTTGGAAAGCCTGGAGTGTTTGGCATCTCTGAAATTTTTTAATTTTACCCTGTTAAAAGTTTCTCTAGCTGCACAACTTTTCAAGACTGGTTGACATTTCTGACGTGAGAAGTTCCCTTGTTGTTCTGTATGACAACAGTCTGCAAAACTCGGTTTAAAATCTGCAATATGTGGGAAAAATATTTTTAAATAGAGTAGCATGAAAATGGCAAATTTAAAAACTCTTCTGTGTTCTCAGAAAGCCGTCCTGTCATGTAGAGCTATTACCGGATCTCAGGCACGTGAATTAAACCCGTGACCACATTAAAAGCTCAAATGTTTGAAGTGGAAGAACTTGTGGACTGATGAGCTGAGGAACTGGACGAGCAAAAGAAGCATTCTGTCTTTGTAGCGCCTATATGCTGTCAGGCACTGAGTATTCTTGGTTCTGGTTCACTTCATTGGGAAGTGAGGTACTCGGCACCTTCCAAAAAAAAAAAAAGAACAAGAAAAAGCCCTACCTAACATTTTTACCCTCCATCAATATTCAAATCCATATGTTTTTGCTGCAAGGTGATGGCGCCTGTGAAAAATGCATGGTTTCAGCTGCTCTAAGAAGTGACAGATTTGAGCCCCCCCATTAAGCCAGCGTTGATTGCATGGAAATTACCTGTGGGGTGGTTATTTTCTTCAACTGTGAACTAACGATTCGTTTTCAGGTTGATTATTTAGCTCATATCTCAATGGCTGTTTTTCTTAGGCATCTTGGCTCACAGCTTTGTGAACTGGAAAAGCTGATAGATAAAATGATGATTGCAGAGTTTTCAACTTATGCTCGCAATGATTTAAATAGACCCCTAGAAGATGATTGCCAAATTCTAGAAGAGGTATGTCTGTTATTGAAATAAACTGTCTGATGAATATGTTTGCATCTTTAACATACTTAATTAGCACTAACTAATTCACTCGGGTCCCTAGTAGCAACATTATAATTTTATACTATTTCACTTCTTGTCTAACCACATCCCCCCTTTTTTTTTGTGCTTGATAAAATTAAATAATTGTAACAAAACTCATGGAACTGCAATCCAGCCCTACTTTATTTTTTTTTAATAATCAGTTCTCTTTTCTCTGATTAAACGTATACTGAGTTCGCTTTGTGAACCTCAGCGTGTTAAGTGGAAAAGAAAATGGATTGTCATATCTACTTGACTGTAAAAATTCAGTTTTGCAGTGAAAGCTGATAGTTGCATGTTGTTCTCATTCTGTCTCTCTGCGTTTCTGGGTGCTTGTATCAAGCATACGGTTGCCCTGAATACATACTTTATCTGCGGTATATATTCCTCATTCCTTTAAAGATTGTAAACTTCTGAAGATTAAGATACTATGATTGCTTTCTAACCAGGAAAAGATTTTTCTGGATTTTACCTGCACTATTCTTCAGTAATTACTAGACCCGATTAACTGATTAGTCTTGTTACATCCGTGGATTTAATGAAATACGGTGAATGGCAATAGCACTTAAATATTCCCATTTCTGTCCTGTTTCTTCCCACCTCTGTGCTGCAATGCGATAGATTTTCACTTGTGCTGGTGCAATTGTATTTGCTGGCCTTCTTGCTCAGGGTGAGGAAACTTGTTAGTCTTTTGAAATATCCATGTTTTTAGGCACAATTGGATGAGCACAACTGAGGAAGAGGCACGAAAGGGGCTCCATTAGTTGGCATTGCTCCAGGGAACTCTATAATTAAAAGTATGGCATTAGTCTCAAGGTGCTGGACTGATCTAAATCCTGCTCACTGTGTGTTTGATACCTGAACTTTCTTACCGCTGTGCAATTTCTTAAAGTGTTTCTTGTCTTCACCTTGATAATTTTAGTGGTTTGGGGTTTCTATTTTATTTTTTCTTTATTTTTTTCTTGATAGGAGAGACTTGTATCACTAGTATTTGGACTTTTAAAGCAAAGACAGCTAAATTTTTATGAAATCTATGGAGATGAAATGATTATTACTGCAAAGAACATCATTAAACAGGTAAGCCGAATGCTTCTAACATATCTGACGAGGTTGCCTCAACCCCTTGCAGACTATTTTTTAAGTAGTTAAGAACAGCTTAAGAACAGATGAAGTTTTTTGGTGGCTGATGGTCTCTCATTTAGAGCAGCTGAGCTTGTAGACATTTAGGACTCCCTGAAGCGCAGAGGTCTGTTTGCAGAAAGGACCTCCTGGAAGGTCGAGGTAGCATAAGTACAGCAGATCACAGCTTTCTCTGTGTAATTATCATTGTTCCGAATCCCCTGATTTTTAGCTTAGGTTTTTTTCTTTCTCTTAACACATGGCTTTCCTGTATAGTGTAGTCGTGTCGTAACACTGTTTCAAAAAAAAACCCAAAGACACCCCCCCAACCCTCCAAAAAACAACCCCCCCAAGTTCTTGATGTAAATACATAAAAGAAAATTAAAAAACTTGCCAGTTGAAACAATGGAATTCCCAACAAATGCTACGGAAAACATTTCTTGCCTGAAGCATAGGCACTTAACAAAAGGTTGGAAAACATCCTTGCTTTTTTCTAAAAGAACAAGGTGAAGTAATGAAGAAGGTAGAAGTGTTTGCCTTTTTGCATTTAAAATGAATCCTTGTCCACATTGCTCTTGTTGTTTGTCATTTAGGGTAGCAAGTCTATTTTTTCAAACCAAAAATCTTTGTAGATAAAACCAGCTAAAACTAACAAGTGACCAAAATTTGGATGACTTCTTTGGAGAAGAATGTATGGAATATTTTGGACAGTAACATGATGGCTTTCGTTTGCAAACAAAACCTCTAGACTGAACCTTGAGTGTGTGTTTGGTACTTTCACTCATCTTGTTTGTTTGCATGCTTATGCATACGCATAAGGCACATAGAGGACAGGGAGGTGATTTCAGACAGCCAGCATGGCTTCACCAAGGGCAAGTCCTGCCTGAACAGCCTAGTGGCCTTCTATGATGGAGTGACAAGGCAAGAGATATGGATCTCATCTATCTGGACCTCTCTAAGGCATTTGACATGGTCCCCCATGACATCCTGCTCTCTAGACTGGAGAGAGGGATTTGATGGATGGACCCGTTCAGTGGACGAGGAATTGGTTAGATGGTCACATCCAGAGTAGTGGCCAACAGCTCAATGTCCAGATGGAGATAGGTGACAAGTGGTGTCCCTCAGGGGTCTGTACTGGGACCAGTACTGTTCAGTATCTTCATCAATGATATAGACAGGGGATCGAGTGCACCCTCAGCAAGTTTGGGGACAACACCAAGCTGAGTGGTGTAGCTGACGTGCCTGAGGGACGGGATGCCATCCAGGAGGACCTGCGCAGACTCAAGAAGCAGGCCTGTGTGAACCTCATGAGGTTCAACAAGGCCAAGTGCAGGGTCCTTCACCTGTGTTGGGGCAGCCCTCGGTATCAGTACAGGCTGGGGGATGGAAGGGATAGAGAGCAGCCCTGAGGAGAAGGACTGGAGGGTACTGGTGGGTGAAGAGCTGGACATGACCTGGCAATATGTGCTCGCATCCTAGAAAGCCCACCGCCCCCTGGGCTGCATCTAGGGATGCTCCGCTCAGGGGAAACCCCACCTGGAATATCACCTCCGGCTCTAGGGGTCCCAACAGCAGAAGGCCACGGACCTGTTGGAGCCGGGACAGAGGAGGCCCCGGAGATGCTGGGAGGGCTGGAGCCCCTCTGCTGGGAGGACAGGCTGGGAGAGCTGGGGGGGTTCAGCCTGGAGAAAAGAAGGCTCTGGGGAGACCTTCCAGCCCCTGCCAGTATCTGAAAGGGGCTCCAGGAAAGCTGGGGAGGGACTCTGGATCAGGGAATGGAGCCATAGGACAAGGGGGTACGGTTTTAAAGAGGAAGAGGGGAGATTTAGATGAGCTATTGGGAAGAAATTGCTGCCTGTGAGGGTGGTGAGCCCCTGGCCGGGGTTGCCCCGAGAAGCTGTGGCTGCCCCATCCCTGGAGGTTCAAGGCCAGGTTGGATGTGGCTTGGAGCAACCTGGTGTAGTGGGAGGTGTCCCTGCCCAGGGCAGGGGGGTGGGACTAGATGACCTTCAAAGGTCCCTTCCAAGCCAAACCATTCTATGATATGTGAGAGTATTGTCCAAGGGGTATTTTTCTCCCCTAAAGATATGCGATTATTTCAGAATTCGTGTTCTGATGCATTATGAACCACCTCTGATTTGTATCTCAAAGCCTGGGAGATAGTCAGGTGGTGGGTTTGTCAGCAGATGAAGACACTCTCCTGTCCTCATAGTATAGTGTGCTGTTCAGGGCCGAGTTGGGAATCAGGTTGGGACCCCAGCTTTTCAAAGTTTGGAGGAGGAGGATGATTATTGTCATCATCATCATTATTAGGATTTTGTTTTAAGCCGGATTGGCTCCCCCAATCCACAGCACAGCCCTGTAGTGCTGTTGATCGGGTTGTGGTGGATGGGTATAGATAACACCAGATGTTCCTAGTACCGTGGTGGAATGAGAAGACAGAGATGTGCACAGCTGCACAACCACGTTGTGTAAGGACTCGGCGATGACGTGATCTCTTCCTCACTTGACCCAGATAGAATTTAAATCACCTGAAAGCGATGGGATGCTGGGCGGGGTCATTGCCCAGATTGGCGGAGGGTGGGAGTGAGCAGTGCTTTTGGAGTTATGCTGTATTACTGTAAACCTGGAAAAACAAGAGGATACAGCTGCTTTGGGCCTACACGTAAGTTGTAACACCAAAAAAAAAAAAAAGGGGCACGAATGAATAACTCCAGGACAAAACTGTTCATCTGCCCATCAGTCTCCACTTGTCTGCGTGGGCAGTCATGAGGAGACATTTTTTTCCTTTAAATTCTCGGTTTAGTTGGAAATAGGCAAGTAGTGCTCCCTGTTTTCCTGCTCATTCTTGATCATAAAGTGCTTTTCCCATTCTACTGGGAATATTTGCCTTTATGTTGGGATTTTCAGGTGTCACCTCTGTTCAGTAACAGATGACGTTTAATCGACTTCTACTGAATAGGCAAAACAGACAGGACTGGGGTATCTCCGTGTGGTTTGTGCAACACGTTTGCGTTGTGGCCCATTGTCTCAACTCTTCAAGAGATCTTTTTCCTTAATAAAGGGAACTGTTTCCTTCCCACATCTCAAAGGTGCTTCTTGTTCAAATGCCTTGCTGGGCTCTTTTGGTTAGTGGCTTTTAGTGGCTGCCAGGCAGGTGGAGGAGCAGAGGTTTGTAAGCACTGGACACACCGCGTAGTTCACGAACAAGGTGTGGGTTTTTAAGAAGCTTCTCTGCTGACCACCGTTAATTCAAAACTCGGGTAAAATCCACGTAGCTCGAGGTGGCAGCCCTCAGTCACCATTTGGGTAGTACATATTCACTTGAAGGCAAGATGAGTTTGTACGCTGCGGACTCATTTGATCAGGTTATTGATTGGCGTTTGGGAGAAACCCCCCAATTCAGTCTGAACACGGTTAATTTATACCTAGGGCTTGCAAGTAGCATGAGAAGAGATCTGTGAAATCGCTGTAAAACAATGTGTTTGGAATGAAAATCGATTGTTCTGGAGACCTGAAGAAACTGGCCAGTTTTGTGTGTACCAGTTGTCCTCTGAGGAAAGGCCCCCGGAAAGGCGGAAATAAAGATGTGGAGAAATGTAGGGCCAGAGGCAGGCGGTGCCCTGGAGGGCGAAGAGGACAGACAGCCAGCCAGCAAATACCACGTCTGCTAGGAGCACAGTTGAAATTAGGTCTGCCTTAACAGTTGAAAGCACAGCTCTGTGGGCGTGTGCTTCCACACTTCCCTGGTGCTCTTCCTTCCAGGGCAGGATAGTTCCCAAGTCCTGTATCTAGAGCTGAAAAAGGACATCAACCGACATTTTTCCAAAGTCGGTCACTTTGGAAAGGGGAAGAATACGGCTGCTGTTCTTAACTGCCTGACCCGAGAGATGTTTTTGAACTGGTGCTCAGCATCCATGCTCAGAAAAGCATGACCCTTCGAGATGGAGCTTAGGACCCTCCAGAGCTTAGGACACAGCTGGGAACATTTTGGTCATCTGTATTTTGCAAAGAGATGTGGGGGGGGAGTGGGGGGTTGTTTGGGGGGTTTATTTTGGGATTTTTGTTCGTTTGTTTTTAGAGGAACAAGTGGTTAAATGGTACAAACGTGTCTTTCATTTTACTGTTTTACTTTTCCTCCTTTGACTAGAGGATTATTGTGTATGTTATGCAATTTAGCAGCAATTAGAAGGAAGCTAAGATCTTGTTTTGTTTTTTCCCCTTCAAATTTGACAGTGTGTGGTTAATACAGTATCACAGATAGAAGAAATAGATACAGAAGTGGTTGTTAAGTAAGTATACAACCAGATTATTTTTTTTTTTGGTGGTGGGTGGGGATAGGAGAAGGATGCTTTTTAGCATAGATAAATTTACCATTCTAATTTGTCCTTAAATTTCCCTGTAATTAAGGATTATCCTTCTCTTTCACCTTAAGCTTCTGCTTCTGTCTGCCTTTGTGAGAATATTGTGTATTCCCCTTCTCGTTCAGGTGCTGATGTTGCCTTAAACTTACCTTTAAATTAAATACTAAAATTCTGTGAATCTTATTGCATGAAGCATGAACTCTAGGCGTATTTTTAACTACTTGGAGACGTCCCCTATTGTCATAATCTGGGATTTTGTATTAAAACATGTCATTAGTTTCAGTACCTCCCACATGACTGAGAACAGGAGCTAGCCAGAGAGGGGACCAGACAACTTCAGACCCAAGAAATGGGTCGGCAAGACCCTCACAAAGCCCCACAAAGGCAAATGCTGAGTTCTGGGACTTGGAAGGAGCAACCACTTGCAAGAGGAGAGGCAGGAGCTGGCTGGCTTCAGAGCAGCTTTTCAGGGCAGGACCTGGGGGGGTCCTGGTGGAGAACTGGTTGGCCACGGACCAGTGGTGTGTCCTTGCAGCTGCAGCCTGGACCATGTTAACGTAACCAGCGGGTCGAGGAACAAGAAAGGCATTGAGATCCAGCAGAGACCACTGAGTTGGCTGGGGGCCGAAGCACAGAGCGTAGGAGGAGCAGCCAAGGGAGCTGGGTCCCCCTGCAGCCTGGGGAGGGGAAAACTCAGGGGAGCAACTGCCCCACAGCTACCCCGCGGGGAGGGTTGTAGAGGAGATGTAGAGACAGACAGGTTTCTCTCAGAGGTGTGCAGGGGAAGGACGAGGGGCAGTGGGCACAAGATGGAAGATGAGAAATGCTAGTTGAACCTTAGGAAGAATGTGTTCCCTGTGAGGATGGTCAGACACTGGAATAAGGGCCCAGAGAGGCTGTGGGATCTTTGTCCTGAAAACATAGTCAAGCCTTGACTGGAGAAGGCCCAGAGTGACCTGGTCTAGTTGGACCAGCGTTGAGCAGGGGTTGGACAAGGCACCTCCAGAGGTCCCAGCTCCAGAGGCCCATGCCAGCTTCTGTTTTTCTGTAACTATGATTCATTTGGCTCAGGAAAAGCTTATCCCAAGATAATAAACCCAGGCCAGCTGATAAAACAAAGTGAGTGGCAGAATCTGCATGGGGAATCCCACCCAGATTGGGAAGAGACTGGGCATGGGGTCATTTTTAAACATTGGATATTTGGTCACCATTCTCCAATGTTTACTGTTCTGCGGTTGGGTCCTAACTGTGCATTACAGAGTTTAACTTTTGTTCTATCAATGACTTTCCTGCCCTTTGCCACAAACAGCTGACTTGCACTTTAATTGCAGAAGTGGTCTCATTGCAATGCAACAAAATGGGCTTAATAACATGGCTTTTATAACACTTGCAAAATATTTTCATTTAATTTCTCCCCCCCCACACACATATGATTTCTGAAAATGTTATTAACCCCCCTCCCTAGTTGGTAACACATACTTACCTGGGGAAAAGACTAAATGGTCAGTAGGAGGCTTTTATTTTTTTAATAGGATCTATTTTTAGGTACCTCCTTCCCCATTCCACTTGCATATGTTGTGTTGGTCGCGACTGTCGTTTGGGTCATGTCTGTTGTTCTGCCAGATAAAAGTCTACACAGTTTTCCTTGTGTTTAGAATTCCATTTAAAGCATGTTGGTTTTAATTTGCGTGCTAGTAAGCAGCGTGGCCAGTAAACATTTGCTGTTTACTGATTACTGCTCTTTTTTTAGGCTTGCGGACCAGATGAGGAAGATGAATTTTCCTCAGTGGTTTGATTTACTGCAGAATATTTTTTCAAAGTTTACCATCTTCCTCAAGAGAATAAAGGTAAGACATTCATTTACCGAGAGCTTCACATAGTTAGACATGAAATGGAACAAAGTTGCTTTCCATTTGAAGTCTTAAGGTGCTGGTTTTGCTTATAGAGTTCAAACATTTGATTGAAAGGATATGTGAATATCGGCATCCGGGGCAAAAAGTGATTCGTGCTAACAAAGAGAGCAGTGGGAAGGAGATAATACCTCTTGTTGCGTGATTACATCCATTTCAGGCTGCTAGGGATTAGGACAGAACTTTTGTATGTGTTAGATTGCTCCAAATGAGGTTTCTTTTCACCGTTCTCAGAAACATCTGATATTGGTTACCATCAAAGACGGCTGGATCTGCCTCAGAATGCTAATTACACAATAGAAAATAAAGCCAGGATTTAGTTTAATTTTGTGGGTAGAAGAAAATCTCTTTCTAGCGCAAGCTTGTGGCACGGGGTTTTTGGGTTTTTTTGTAATAAAAGTTATATTTGATTCTAGGCAACGTTAAATACTATCCGTAGCGTGGTTTTCTTGGTTCTAGACAAGAACCAAAAAACCAGAGACCTGGAGGACACTTTACAAAAGAACTCCGCTAAGGATAGCACGGTGGACACAGAAGTGGCTTACCTGACTCATGAAGGCATGTTCATAAGCGATGCGTTCAGCGAAGGGGACCTCCCGCCTGTAGCAGCTGACACTACCTCTCAAAGAAACACTTCCCCAAACAGTGAGCCCTGTAGCAGCGATTCGGTCTCTGAACCGGAGTGCACTACCGATTCGTCATCCAGCAAAGAGCAAACGTCGTCTTCGGTTACTCCGGGGGGAGTAGAGATGATGTGAGTAAATGCGCTGCCTGCCTCGGCTTTGCAACCTGTCACTAACAAGCTTTTGGGTGCAGGCGGTTGTTTCTGGTGATATGGTATAAAGATTGCTTTGGAGGAAATGTGCTTTTCTCGGTGAGTGACGTGGAACAGCTCCCCACCAGCAGCCCTAGAGACTGCCATCAGGCTGGGCTGTCCCCAGCTCACCTTCCTTTCATTTCTTTGCCTTGCTTTCACCTCCGTGTGGAGCGGGACGGGTCCTGACCGTGCCACTTCTTGCAGAAAAGGGCCCCTTCTCCATCTTTTTTGCGGGGGAGCCTGCTTTTGTAGAGAGCAGGAGAGATGCAAGTCCAGCCTACGTGAAAGACAGAATGTTTGTCATGCCTTTAGCAGGCAGAAGCATCCCTGTTCCCTGTCCGTGTTCCCTATGGCTATGTTTTCTGGTTCTTTTAAGCTGACTTCACAGAATACACCTTGATAAATTCTAGAGAAAAGTCTCTTGTTCAGTGTCAGCTATTTGAACTGCGTGGTTAAATAAATCCATCTCAGTGCTTTGGTAACGTAGGCAGCACTGCCCTGTGGTGCTCCAGACTTGTAATCTTTTTGGCACCTTATCACACAATCACAGAATGTTAAGTGTTGGCAGGGACCTCTGGAGATCATCTGGTCCAACCCCACTGCTAGAGCAGGTCCACCTACAGCAGGTGGCACAGGATGGCGTCCAGGCAGGTTGGGAATGTCTCCAGAGTCAGAGACTCCACCACCTCTCTGGGCAGCCTCTGCCAGGGCCTTGCCACCCTCAAAGGAAAGAAGTTTCTCCTCACGTTGAGGTGTAACTTCCTATATTCGATTTTATACCATTGCCCCTTGTCCTATCACTGGGCACCACTGAAAAAAGACTTAGGCGTACCTCATTTATGGCTGGAAGTCAGAGCTACCTTTCTAAACGACCCAGGCAGAGTGTGTGTGTGGGACTCGGGCGTGAGCCGCTTCAAAAGCCAGCATGTCTGGGTACGGAGTTCAGTGAAGCAAAATTGAAATACAGCTTGTTACCCCGCTGAAAGATGGAAGATAGCAAGTGGCCCGCTCGCTCTAGCTGAGTACTCAAGTGTCTATACTTGTGTGTTTAGTTTTGATAGAGTCCTTCCCCCCCCAGATCACAATGCTGGCTGAAGGAGATAAATTTAAAATAAATATGCTCTGCATAAAACAAATTTAGACCTCTGTGTGTCCAAACAGCTGTCGTACGCTGGAAGAGAAATGCGATGTGAAGAGGAGTCCAGTGAGGAACAGGGAAGGAGAAGGGGGTTGGATCCAAACTGGTCTGGACCACTTAGCCAATTTTGCTGAAAATGCACCACCAGGCTAGATCTTTTGAACAATAAAGTTTTTTTTGGAGGCTGGCTGCACATCTTTGTTCTAAAATGAACTTGCTTCGTCCTTCTTCTGGTTTTCGTTGCGCCTCCGCTCTGTGTTTGGAGCAGGCTAATAAAATTACACAGTTACAAGAAAGTTAGTCCAGTTGCTGCTCTGGGTTTTCTCTCTCCTCTCATACTGTCAGTCCCTTGAGCAGCCAGGCTGGACCAAAAGATTGTTATCTTAACTAATTACTTGAATGGCAGGGCTAGTCTCAAAACAGTAGACAAAGCACAAAAGGTTTTTTAAAAAGCACCAGTTTCTGAGCCTGGAGTCTAAAGAGTCAGTAGAATGACAGCCTATAGGTTAAGGTGGTGGGGAGTGCAGAAGTACCTTTTTTAAGCCTTAGACTTGCATTGGAAGAAAAATACTATGTTTTATCTGTCAGACGCTTGTGACGCTCGAGTGTTACAGGAGCTGGGTAAATTTTAGCTCGGTAAATATTTATCCTATTAGTAATGACTATATTGTGTTTTCTTTTAGACCATTAATAGCAATTAGAATGTGGATTTAAAACAAAACGCAAGGATGTGCCGTTGTGCATTTCCTTGTTACAGGGCCTGCCATGACATTGACAGTAGCTTAGAGGATCCTATCTGTACAAAGTGACTGTCTGCATTTGACAGTTGCTGCAAGGCTCTTTCGTCCTTCAACCTGTGAGCGGAAATACTGGGGTGGTGTTTTTTTTTTTTTGTAAATTGATGCTCAACCAACTGGTTCTGTCATTTGTAGGATCAGTGATGACATGAAGCTGACTGACCTGGAACTGGTCAGGCTGGCAAACAATATTCAAGAGTTACTTTATAATGCCTCTGATATCTGCCATGATCGTTCAGTCAAGTTCCTCATGGCGAGAGCAAAGGTAAGGAGCTTGGGTCAGACTGCTGGCCATGTCTCATCCTTAATGAGGATTTACTCCCAAGTTTCTGGTTTAACGAGTGAGAATTCTGAAGTGGCCTTCTCATTTGAAATTAAGTAACTCTTCCGGCTACCACAGGCGCTTGATGGGAATGCCCAGAGCACGCAAGAATTAATATATCGTGTCATTGTAGGGCAACGTGGGTTTCTGCTACTTTTTCTTTTTCTTTTTTAATATTCTGACTTGCTGTCTTGGAAGCTCCTTGTGGAGAATCCATATCTACGACCGGGTAGCTGCTTGTGCTGCAGTCTGCCTTCTCTGTCCCATGTAGGGTTAAATAACGGGCCTCTTAAAATACTAGTAGCCCTCAGACATGCTGACTTGTCATTTCTTTACATCTGAATTTTTGTGGTGATACGTCTCCTTACAGCGATTTTCTTTGCACGTAGGATGGCTTCCTAGAGAAGCTGAATTCCAACGAGTTTGTTGCTCTTTCTCGCCTGATGGAAGGCTTTATCTTCGATACTGAGCAGATCTGCGGCAGGAAAAGTATGTCCTTGCGAGGAGCACTTCAGAGTCAAGCCAATAGATTTGTGAATAGGTTCCACGAGGAGAGGAAGACGAAACTAAGGTATCTCTGGGTAGAAGATCTTTATGTTCTTACACGAATAATTTTATCAATCATGTGCCAGGTGAACACAGTCTTTTGTTGCCTCAAATACCAGTAAGCCAGTTGCACTTAAGAGCAGCGGGTGAAAAAACCATATTAAAACGCAATTATTTTCAAGTGGCGTAGACTTTTACCATTTCATAACTTAATTCCTTCAGACTGGACTGTTGTACAGTTATCTAAATAAGGACAGTAATAGCTACGGGAAGTACTCAGGACTAACGTTGAAGGGCAGCATTGTTGTCTCTCAGGTTGAGTAACTTCAGGATAATTCACTCCCAACTGTTTTCTTAATAGAAAACCACACAAACAACACTCCCCCCCAACCAACACCAACAACAAACCTAACCCAAAACCCCTCCAACTAAAACAACAATTAAAAAACCCCAAACCAAAATGCTTGTGGAACAGCCTTCCCAGTAACATACATCAAGTCTTTTTGCTCTCATCCATCAAAAGCTCCTAAAATTCCAGTATTTACACATTACTTCAGCGGCAGTGATCGCATAAGGATCTCTGTTGCCTAGTGTAGTCTTTTGTCCTCTGTCATAGATTGAATGAACAAATTGTGAGATGTCTACGCCGACATGGTGTTTTTCTGGTTTGCTGCTGCCAATTGTTGGGCTCCTCTTTCTAACAAATATGAATAATGTGACATTTTGGGCCACTGGCTTTTTTTAAATTGCTATAGTTTTGATTTCACAGCAGTACAGGCAGGAGTGGTGTCAAGACAAGGTATTTCATTTCCTCAGATTCCTCTTTTTTGTGTTTATAACTAGCCTACTCTTGGACAACGAGCGCTGGAAGCAAGCTGAAGTTCCTGCCGAGTTTCAGGATCTTGTGGATTCAGTGTCAGATGGCAGAATTTCTCTCCCTGAAAAAAAACCAGCAGGTGTGTATCTTGCAGTCCTACTGTTAACTGAATTTATTAACAGCAGCTGCTGCTATGCAATGTTGATGGACATATTCTGATGCCACCCTTGATCTGTGTTTGCTCGCTGTGTTCTGGGAGGAATCAGAAGGAAATTCGTACCTTTTTTCCTCCCTTTTTTTTTTTTTCTTTCCCCCCTGTTACGGGTGTTGAAACTTCTTGTGCTGATCTTAAAAGATTATTTATTCATTTTTTTGAAAACCCATTTACGTGTTAGCCCAGGGAGGGAGCTACTTTTTTTAAACAAGTATTCCCAGCGTAGAGGCTTTACAGTCTTTGCACAAATTCAGTCTTTCCCCAGAACATCCCGCTTGAAGTGTTGGGAGCAACCGAGGAGCGCGCGTGGGTGCGCAGCCCCACTTGTGTTACACAAAGCTTGCTCCTTCCCTCCGCTTCATCTGCCAGTTGTTCCGATGAAAGGCAGCGTGCTCTGTGGCTGCTCATGGAAGTGAAAACTCATGTACGTTCAATTATTTACCTTGCCATAGAAACCTCATTCGACCTCACGCAAGTCACTTTTTTCCCCTCCTCGTGCCCTATTTCCTCATGTGCAAAATGGGAGCATGTAACGCGTTCTTACCTTCTGAGGATTCTCATCCCTTACTGCGGTGATGTATGTGTGTGAACAGCCAGAACAGGTGGAAATCATGCGTAGAGGGGAAAGAAAATGCCAATAAGTGAGAAGGAAGAAAATACAGTAACGTCACGGAGGAGAAACCCCGACTCCCCAAAAGGAACATAGCGGAGACAGGGGGCGTTTTAGGCAATAATCACTCCAGGGGAACACAACACCAAAATATGCTCGTCAACATTTGCCCTTAAAATAAGCCCTTGCAGCTTCTTTCAAGAAGATAAGAAACTGGTGGCACCAAACTTCACATGAAGAAATGCATCAGTAAAAGCTTCTACTACGAAGAAGTGCTTTGAAGCTAAAATATTAATATATACAGCAAATCAATTGAGAAAATACAATAGAAAATCTAGTGGCTTTTTCTGCTTTTCTTCTTCTATTTTCTAACCTGTTGTATTTGAAGTTTCAAAGTCCGTAATGACCGTGGGACTTTGTGGTATTTTTGATCAAAAATCCAAGTAGATAATAATGTAACTTTACAGGTCGTAATAATTATGATGGGTGACCAACTATATAATAAATATTGTAAAAGAGAGCAATGCTCCAAAGATTGATTATGGTTTTTGTCAAGCCTTAGCAAGGGCACAGTGTGTTTCTAGAAACTAGCTTTTTTTTATGCTTGTTTTTAGTTCAACTCGTCCCTTTTTCTTTCTTGCCAAAATGTCTAGCTACTGAAGAAAGAAAACCAACCGAATTCCTTATTGTTGAAGGACAAAAATATGCAACAGTTGGGTAAGATGCACTCTTTTCTATTAGCAGTGGGTTAGTTGGCAAGAACTTTTGAGTAGAACGGTGATGAATACTAACAGCTTTAGCAATCTTAATTAAATAAAGAAACCCCTCTCATTCCACAGATTAGTTTCCCTTTAGTTCCCAATCAGTTATAAAACACTGCGAGCTCTTGTGTACATTAAAAAGCTGTTTCTTCTCTGAATGTCTAGGCTGAAATTTATGGTCTCATTTGAATGGTGTTTTTTCCAGTGATGACTTGAAAACACAAAGTCGTGAAAATACAGGTTTGTCTTCGTAGCACACTGTTGTTATTTCTTGCAATATAGGTTCTCTCTGGCAAAATACATGAGTCCGCTACTGAATGATTGCTCATCTTATTCGGAAGGAGAAATAAGATAGCGTATGCAGCTTCTGAGGTGGCCCCTATTTCTTGGTATCCTGATTGCTTTGGATTGGAAGTAGTTTCTTAAAGCTGGTTATGTCAAAGACGTTTTAAAATATATAATACTCACATACTTCTTTCATTTAAAAGCATGCTGTGTTTCCCAAGACTGTGAGGCTTAAGCATTAAATATACATGAGAGTGGTTTTGGGGAGAGAGTAAAACCTGGAGATCTCATTCCCCAGAGCCCTAACATCAATTTACTCCAAACTGAAAAGTTCTGATTTACATAATGTCTTTGACCAGCTGTGATTTTTTTAGGAGTCGCTTCATGATGATGCGTCATTGCTTAGTTAGAAACAGGAGCTGATGTCTCAGAACTTCTGTGCCAGCCAACTGGTACCACCGCAAAAGAGCATTTCGGGTCGAGTAGGAGCATTTGAACGTGCTCCAAAGGATAAAGTTTACTTAATAGACTCTGTGTTTGATAATCCACATACAGTTGATAATCTACGTACAGTTTCGTTGTATTTAACCAAATAAAATGCATTCACCAAAAAAAAAAAGCTTAGGCGTTCCCCAAAAATTCTCCGGGTGTTTATTTTCAGTTGATTGTGCATCATCTTTCTGCACTCTACTGCCTAAAGGAAGAAGGAGATACAACTTTTTGAAATGTTAGGATATCTACTCTGAACGTTTGGTCTTGCCTTAGTTTTCCTGCCTTCTGTGTATTTGAATTCAAAGGACCGTACCCGCTCTATGTGGAACCTTCTTAATTCCAGCCAGTAGCTCCCAAATTCTCCAGTGCCTGCTGAATTCAGGAGAAACTACCGGTGTTGAGCATCTTTGAATATTTGGTGCTGTTTCTCCACAGCTGCCTTCTCTGTTTGTGACTCCTTAGTATTCGTTACGTCCTTTCAGTGGTGGTTTTTGTCTGCATTCTGTGGATTTTTATACGCGGTCAAAGTTGTCCAGAGTTATACAGTAGAAAGGAGTTTTTTGAATTTTTTTTTTTTTTTGGTCTTCTAACACCTATGTGGAGACTTCTAGGTCCACAGTAGCTTTTTTTTGAGATTAAAAAGTTACAGCAATGAACCTTAGAGATTTTCTCTCGTGTGTTAAGTACTTTTTCCACACTCCACCCTGTGGATTGGATATTCTTTATAACCACCTTTATGTTTTTCTTTTTGTGTTTTACTTCTGCTTCAGATCAGTGCGTGGGTTTATTTAATGCTATAATCTCTAGCATCAGGTGGTTTTCTATCAAAGTGACCAGCCTGTGTTTGATTTGATTTTTTTTTTCCACTATCTTCTGTGCACTGAGATGACGTATTTGGCTGTTCCCTCTCTTGTAGGACAGTATTGCTGTTAATAAGAATAATCCTCGAGTACTGCCAGTGTGTGGATAACATTCCTTCCATCGCCACTGACATGCTTACCCGCCTGTCTGATTTACTGAAGGTATGACTCCGAGTGCACCGTCTGTGCCAGTCGGGAGCGTTCAGGGCGGAGAACGCGACTTTCTGCCTGTAATGCTTCACGTGCTTTTAGGATTTCGTATAAATGACGTAAATTGCTTAGAAATGATTGTGTTCGTTACTGCGCCATAAGGCGACCTTTTAAGCCAAGGGCATTAAAAATGCCATTTGTTGTGTGAATTAACTTTGGGAAGGCTGTCTTTCCTCTAGTTCACCTGGAATACTGCAAATCCTATCTAGTAGTGTTTGTCAGAGCTGCCTGCCCTGCAGGCTGCGTGTAGGATTAATGCTGCCGAAGAAAAAGCAATTTGATCCTAGATGCCACAGAGATATATCTCTATTCAGGAAGGAAACGAGCCCCTTGGTTTTTACAAGTCGGTAGAGCTATAGTCAGTAGAAGCATGAAAAATAGTGTGGGATGAAGCTACTGTTGTAAAATGTAAAGATGATGAAAGACCAGGACCTTTTTGTCATTTATTTCTCACTAGAGAAGAGGGAAGCTGGTAAAGCACAGATACTGCAAGGTAATATAAGTAAACAAAAATAAAAGCAGCACATGAATGCACCTTAAAACTGTTTTTTTAATGTGTATATATATATAGAGAGAGAGAGGGGGAGAGAGAGAGGGGGTGGCTCCAAAGCATAGCAATTCATTTATTTCAAGGTTTTCACTTGTGTCTTGGCCCACAAAGGTTCTGGCAGGTATCAGAGTTCTGAACGTAAGCATAGTCAACAAAAGGCAAACAGCTTCTACTCTCCAAAAGTATATTTTTACGTAAGGTGGGGGACAGGAAACGCACCCTAGGAGACGCACCTGTAAATACTCTCTCCGTTGGTAGTTCTTACCTGAATAACCAGACAGAGGAACCCTCCTCCCTGCAGTCGTCGTTGAGATTCACTCACAAACCTTCCTGGCTGAAAGCACTATCCGGGGCAGCAGGGGACTCTCTGCCTCTTGTTCTCCAGCCACTGCTTCGCTCAAGTCTCGCAGCACCTTTTCGCAGGCGGGCAGAACAGCAGCAGGTGCCTCAGACGTGGCCACCTTTGCATCTCTGTCTTACTTCTCTCTGCCTGCCCTATCTTCTTCCGGCTCTGTGTCATTCGGGTTTTATTCCTTGACATTCAAACACCGTGCGCAGTTTAATTATTGTATTTCCTGTCTGCAGCGAGGTGCTGTCGGTTGGAGAGATGACAAGAGCAGCTAGCCAAAACCCAAAGACTCATTTATTACGCTTTGTACAAAATAAGAACCACTCAGCGGTGTCCTTGCAAGTCACGATGCTTTTTGTTTGACAGCTGTCAGAGCTAGCAAGGTTCGAAGGTAGCGAGAGCTACTCTTTATTGTGATGGAACCTGCAAAGTGTTCCCAGGTTAATGAAATGCCAGGCCGTTTTGGACTTTGGCTGCAACCGGAGTGAAATAACACCGTCGTATCGCAATCATAATTACCGGGGTTGTTCAGCAGGTGTAGGCAGGAGAAGGCTGGCAGCCGCGGCGCCGGAACGCCGAAATGCTTTCCTCCAAGCAGTCAGAAGGAGGGGGTGTTGCTCTTCTGATGGTTCAGGCTGCTGCTTCTTTGCTGCTTTGTCTGGCCATCTGGGAACAGTAATATCTACAAAAGGCAGGGGGGGAGAGTATGAGTATCTGTCGTCCTTTATAGAGTGGGTTTTTAGCGGTCTGCCAGTTGGCGCTGACCTGAGCACTGAGTATTTTTACCTCAGAGGAGCTTAGGCTGAGTAGGATCTATCTGTCTTTGGCTGGGTGGATCTCCTCCTGCAGTCCACCAGGAGGCAGAAGAAAAGGCCTTGCTTTTCAGGAGGAGGAGACGAAAGGAGCATCAAGACAGTTTCAGATCCTGACTTCTGTCTGAGAGCAGAGCAGATTACGCCTCTCTCGCGTCGGGGGCCACTCGTAGCTCAGGTGCAGTTGTGGCACGAGGTTTGGGTTGCTTTTCTGGCCCGGGATACCCCACTGGCAGCCCAGAGCGGGTGTGTGGTGGTCACGACATATCCTCTCTGGTCACGAGTTTTGTGCCTGATTCCAAGCAATAGCCAGAAAAAGTGTTTCCTGGTTTGTGTTTGGTTTTCTTTTTTTACTGAAGGAGGGTTGAAATTTGGGGTTTGTTCTTGCGTTATTGTGAAGCAAGACCTGTAAAGCAGGATTGTGCCCCCCCCATAAAAAAAAAAGGAGCTGTATGTGAGGGCAATTCCTCTGTGTTGCAGACACACCATGTTGCAGAGCAACCTTGTCACAATTCCTTGTGAATCTTCCTTCGGGTGCAAGAGAAAGGGTCAGCTCTCTGTAGGTTCTGTCTCCCAGTTTCCGCCCCAGTGTCAACGGGACAGTTGTGTTCAAACGTGAGCCCTGGGACTCCCATTTTCCATTCAGAGCAGGAATTGGGGACAGCAGGAACGGCTCCTCTGTCTCTACTGCTTCACCCAAGCCAGTCTAGAGTATCTGCTGTCTCAAGCCGGGTGGTGGAGCAGAATTCCAAAATAAGACGGAATATGCTAACGGAAACTTACTGTCCTGAGACCTTGCTGGCCTGCCTGCATTTAGTGATAACTTTTTTTCTCCTGGCACTAAGTTAGGAAGGTCAGGTCTTGTCCACTCTCCTTGTAATTCTTACAGAATTGCTTTTTGATGTGGCTTGACATCTTCTGTGCATCATTTCTTAATCTACATCTTTTATAGTGTTACAAAGACAGATTCAGCCGCCTCGGCAGTAGTGAGTTTCAGTGCTTTCGAGTTTTCTTTAGCATCAGCAGTAGGGAAGGTCTAGAGCCAGAGCAGAAATTTGTTCTTTTGATATTTTCTATTCTGATATTATGCTTGTCTACTCTGCTTCGCAAAACTAGTGAGATCCTTCCCCTTCACTCCCTGCAGGACCATGGTTTGAGAAGCAGGTTTTATCGATTTCTATTATAAAGCCATTCTCGTGTATGGCTTTCAAAGTAAGGCTGCGGCGAGGCCGACTTGCTGCTTTCCTTCCACACTGAGAGAAGCCTCACCCAAAGGGTCTCGCAGAGAAGCAACAATTAGTCCCTGAATTGAAATCACTGAGCAGCTAACTGTGTTTTCCGTAACAGTATTTCTCCTTCCCTCTGCTGAAACGCTGCCTTGAGTGCTTTAACTGAGTCAAAAAAATATTACGGGCCAGTGACTATGGAGAGTGGTGAAAAAGTTCCTTTTGTCTTACTAGTTAACAGTCGTGGACCCCTCTGTAGCAAGGAGTATGTGAAACGCTGGTACTGGCCTTCATTTATTTCATAATAATCTGTTTAATCTTGCTGAATTTGATTGACGGTATTTCTAAGTTGTGGTTATGTGTAGTTGTTGAAGAGTCAGCCTAAATTTTCACTCTCTTTTTCTTTCTCGCAGTATTTCAACTCTAGAAGTTGCCAACTAGTTCTTGGAGCTGGTGCGTTACAAGTTGTTGGTCTGAAAACAATCACTACAAAAAACCTAGGTATGGATTTCTAGATGAAAAAAGGTCAAAGCTTGTTCTCCTGCCTGTTTTGGAGGGGGAGGTTGGGGAACCAAACCCAAACCCAACTCTCCCCCTGAACACTGAAGTGTGTGTTGTGGTCTGTGGGTGGAGCGCAGAGGGTGGGAAGAGCTTGGTGGTTAGCGGGTAAAACATGTATAAAAGCTACTCTGATGAAGGGGTGCCCCGAAATCCATCAAATTCCTTTGCTGTCCACTGGATCGCTTTACATTTAAAGCTTCACTGTGTTACATGAGGGAATCATAAGAACAAATATACAGGCTGGCAAGTTTTCCGTGACAATGTTTTGACTGCGGGAAGGTGTAGGCACTTCTTTGCAGCGGTGACTTTGGCGTGGTTGGGAGCTGCTGGGTGTTCAGATCTTTAAATTGGAGGGAGGGAAGGAAAGGAACGCAGCCAAACCCCCCGGCTCTCCGTGCATTGCGCTGAGCTGCGCGGCCCCCTCTGCCCCGTGGTGCTGTGTTCTGTAATGCCGTGTCCATGTACAGCTCCTGCGGGTTCTAACCGCCTGTCAGTAGTGCGCGAAACGATTTTGGTGGGTGGCTCCCAATCCAATAATTCCTCTTTATGTGGCCGAATGTCCTGGTGCCGTCAGGGAACTTAGAGCTCAGTGTCTGGCTGCTGAATCCAAACCATGACTTGGGCATTAAAGTTTCTTGTTCTCAGTGTGCGGCTGAATTCCCAGCCCCAGGTTACCCGCCTGGGTGGCTTTAGCTGCTCTGAAAAGCTGGGAAGAACCAGATGCCTGGTTCCATCCTGCAGAAATCTCTGACTCCTTACACGAGACCCCCAGTTTTAAACTATCTCCTGAAATTAAGAGCTTTGGTTGAAGGGTTGGAGGAGGTGTTTGAACTCGCAGCTCCCGTGTTTCAGGGCGTCCTGATTACCAGTCTGCCTTTCACCCTTTTTAAAAGGGAATCGCTTGAGGAGGATGGGTTGAGAGGCTTCTCCCCAGGGGGCCATGGGCCACCAGTGCTGGGGCAGACACAAGTGAGCAGAGAAAAGCCGGGTCAGGTCTTTGCTCCCGAAGGCTCGGCCAATGTGGTGACCACACTGGCACCTCCGTGTGTCCTGCTGCCAGCTCAGGCCTTGACGATCACAGGAGAAGCTCGGTTTTTAGGAATCCTGCCGGCACCACGGGCTCTGGGCAGCTCGGCGCTGGCAGGGCAGGGGGTTTATTTGCACCTCCTGCAGAAGAAATACTGATGCCTTGAGAATGCGGCTGCCGAGGTTAGGGAGCTGATGAGTCAGATCGTTTGAGGTCTCTCTGATGTCTGTGTGTGCTCAGGGCTCAAAATGTCAAGTAGACGCTTAAAGCCTCTTGTAAAATGAGTCCCTTGTCCTGTATCTTATGGAAGCTGGGTGAGAATGGCCAGGTCCTAGTCTGGTGTCTTCACTGGGTGGGGTTTCCCAGTGGAAACAAATGCTTACCTCCTGGTTTTGGTTTTAAATTGTGTCGGGTCTGCTATTTGTGCGAAAGGTGATACAAAATGCCTCTTCCCATGTAATAATTAAGTGTTATTTTTCTTTCCCCCCTCTCTCGCTTCTGGATTTGCAGCCCTTTCTTCACGTTGCCTACAGCTAATCGTACACTACATTCCTATTATCAGGGCTCATTTTGAAGCTCGACTGCAGCCGAAGCAGTTTAGCATGCTCAGGCATTTTGACCACATTACGAAGGTAATTCTTTCAGCTTTTCCTAATTAAACGCGAAGTTCTGCTTTTCAACTGTGCTCTGAAAAATATGAATGCCATTAGAGAGTAAATAAAACCTGCTTTCTTCCATTACAGGATTATCACGACCACATAGCTGAAATTTCAGCAAAGCTCGTTGCCATAATGGATAGCTTATTTGACAAACTATTATCCAAGGTAATGATTTATGGAAATAATTATACACGCTCTAAATTGCAACTGGAGGTCTCATTGTATACAGTCTGGATGTTTCAAATGGAGCCTAAAACTTTCTGAATCGGGACTTGTTTGGACTTCTTTGAACTGTATAAACACAAAGCTCTGTGCTGTACTTGTGAATGTGTTTTGCCTTAACATTCGCCACCTGGGTGTCATTCCCTGTCACCCCCACCAAAAAAAATATTGTTCGTTTACTCCTTCGGCAGGAACAGAAACGCTTTGGCTGGCACAGATGCTCTGCTGTTTGGAAAGTGAAGTGCTCTCCTACCCTCAGCAGTTTTATCCACTGACAGCTCTTTGGAAGCTGGGGGGGGGGGGGGGGGGNGGAAACAGCAAAAAAAACTGCTGAGGAGGAAGAGTTTTTGGAGGGGAAGGACCAGCCTGTCTCTTGGGCTGCAGGCCTGGGGACTCGAGGTCTGTGCTCAGCAGTTCTGGCTGTGTAGCAGCGTTAATAGCTGTCCCATGAAGTGCTTTTCGTGGGTTTTTGGGTTTTGAATGCTCGTCGGTGGAACAGGTTGGTCCTGGCCTGGATCCACTCACTCTCACTCACCTCACGGCGGAATACCGGGACAGAGGCTGCCCCAAGGTGGGGACCTCCTGGGCCCACAGATCCCATAGATAAATGAGCTTTTAAAGCTTAGTGTTTTGCTTTGGAGCCTACACCCCTTAAAAAAAAAAAA
>VZSF01011291.1:188604-223272 GCA_013398295.1 Chionis minor
TCTAAAAAAAAAAAAGGAAAGAATCTGTTCCATGAGAGAAATTAATTCCGTAGTGACAGGTTGGATTGATTGGCCTGGGCCACCCTCTTCTGTGTAGGAGCTCACGAGAAATGCAGCATCTCCCCGGTGGGGACAGGCTGATGGGGGCCGCGGTGGGGCAGCTCTAATGGGCAGCATTTCTGTCTTCCTTGCTCTTTCTATTATTTTATTATTTATTTCACCTTGCACTTTTTCTTTTCCTTTGTTTCTTTGGGCTATCAAATAACGTTATGTAAACTGGGGGGGGGGGAGACAAAGCATTTAAATTAGGATTCCCCACCCCCTGTTGTGTTTACACTTCTAAAGACATGGTTATGCCCTTTTCTAAAGATCCAAATAGCATCTGCTGCTTTTTAGGGCTTTTTTCCGCCACGTAAAAATACCTGTTTGATGAAGTAACGGGGCTTTTTGGTCGCTTTACCTCTTACCTCGTGAAAGTAAAGGATAAACGCAAGGGTTTAGATTATTGACACTAAACAAGTTAGCCCATAACAAACCAGTAACGCGGTTTATGTTGGTGGTGGTAGTTGGGAAGTTTGCCTCCCTTACTGTCCTTCCCTCCTGACAGCCCCCTTCTCCCCTTGTGAGCTGGCGCGAGGTACAAACTGAGGATATTCCTGTCCATTAGAGCTCTTAGAGGCTTGAGTGAGAGTCCCTGGCTCACGTGAATGCAGCCCGCAGAGCAGAGGAGAGAAGGAGACGCTGTGGTGGTTTCCCTCCATCCCTAATGTACCCCGTAACTCGGCTCCTTTTGTTCCCGAAATAATGAAATCGTGGTGCTGAAGGCTGTGAGGAACATAAACCCAGGAAATTTGTGGATGGGCATATGGGCACCGCCGTGGCAGTGTGTTCTTTTGGTTTATATGGGGTATTTTTTGTGAGAGTCCAAATATTTCCGTGCCTTGTGGATAAAGTGGTCACCTGCTTTAAAGTGTGTAAATCCAGATGATGAAGCGAGTGAGTTTCGTAGCCCGGCACGCTTTAAAAACAACCAGTGCGCAGCTTAGAAACCTGCTTTGTAGGGGACAAACGGCTTGGTCCAGTAGGTGGGATGTTGACCTGGCACTTGGGTAACGTGGGCAAGCGACTTTTGCATTTCTAGGCTGTGTTTCCCTCTGGGAGCTCCGTGGAACTGGAGCTGTCTTCCCTCTGGAGGCTGTGCACTCAGCGAGGCGTTCCACGACAGCACGGACAGTTCCCAGTATTTCTCCGTTAACTTGGGTAGGGAGATAAAACAGGAACAGGAGGGGGGGTTTAACAACTAGAATTAACAAGGGAAAAAGGCGTAGGTTTTTAAAAAGGGATAAATCTTCATGGAAAAAATCTGGTGTGGGTTCTTGGCTTCTCTTGGAGCTTGCCGTCTTGTGACTGACTGGACAGAAGAGCAGAAATTTTTTGTCTGATCCCTCATGGTATTACACGCTGGTGACCTCAGCTGGAGACAAAAATGGCCAGGATCTCGCAGAGCTGGAGCTCGTGTTTCTTTCTGGTGCTGTTGCTTTTTCCGCGCCCCCCCGCCCCGTCGGCAAAGAAGGGTTTGATTTGTCTGTAGTCATGCAAGAGCCACGGCCGTGGCTTGCCGGTTCCCTTCGGCTTTACAGCGTACCTTGCCTAACTCTCACGCCTTGAGGCACAATCCTGCCCGCTGTGCGGTTGTCCCATGCAGGGAGCAGGGCCCCCGGAGCAGTAAGCACTATTTTTCTGCTACTTCTGTCAAAATTAGGTCGTCAGTTTGGCTTTTCCGTAAAGACGTTCTCAAAACTCCCTATTTTTTTTTTTTTTCCCCTTTTTAAAATTTTTTTTTTCTCTCGCATTCAGGCAAGCTTTGTTCTCTTTTGCAATCCAGGCTGGCCCAAGAGAGAGCGTCTGCTCCCATGTTGTTTGTAAATAATTAAGTTGTAATGATCCAGCTCTCCCAGGGAATTGTGCAAGGCGCTGTGGGGAAGTATCACCCTGCCAAAGGCGATCTTCCAATTTTTAACCCGGGCCGGTGCCAGCGCAGGAACCGTTCCTGGGATCGTTCTTCAGAGTGCTTCTGAACTTACATTCAGATATTCCCTGTCCAGGGTGGGGGCGTGAGAGTTTTGTTCCCATTGTAGCCAATCTCTTGCCATCTGGTGGTTTCCAGTGTCTTGTTTCTTGGATTTCAGTCAGTGGGAGAAGGGATGTTTTCTACTTTGTTTTCCAAAGTTTTTGCGGGCTTTTTTCGGGTTTGTGGGAGCGGGTTTTCTTACTGTTTTACGGCCAATGTAGAGTTTTGAGGAGCTTTATGCTTTCCTGTCCTTGGGTTTTTTTCAGAAATTTGGATGTATATGATGTTAGGGAAGTGGTTTTCTCTCCTGAGTGGCATATTCATCAGAGGTAGAATTGCTTGGCTGCCGTGGACTCGTGCAGACGTGAAGGCGAGGGCTGGCTGGCCAACAGGGTGTGTGTCTGTGCAGCTGGCGCAGCGCTTGTTCTCTCTGCACCTGTAATCCGTAGGCTAAGGGAAACCAACAGAAAGGAACGAGCAAAGAGAGAAAAAAAATTTCAAACTTCCGCAGCTGAATAGCTGAAGTTGGGAAATCCTCAGATTTCATCCTGCTTTGAGCGTTCCTGTTTGCTTATAAAGCAAGAAGAGCTAAAAGATGGTACGGTTGCGAGTCCTTGGCTCAATCAGGTCATGCCCAGCGACTGTTTAAATTTGTGATCTGGCAAACGAACCTTGATTCACCATGTCGTTAGCCACGCAGGGCTTCAGAAGGCTGTTGGAAACTCTCCTGTATCAACCCTTTTAAAGCAGTAACTGGTTGTGTTTTTATTTCCAGTACGAAGTGAAAGCTCCCGTTCCTTCGGCGTGCTTCCGGAATATCTGCAAGCAAATGGCAAAGATGCACGAAGCTATATATGATCTCCTTCCCGAGGAGCAAACGCAGGTGAATGTTATTTTTTGAGATTCATGTAACACCGCCCTTGCAAATGCACATGGAACGCGGTAAAGAGAGAGACCGGGGAGGAGGGGGGAAATTCTTTTTTTGAGGCTTTGTGAAACCCCACGCGTTAAAGGGCTTGGCAGCTGGCACGCAGGTGGCTCGGGCTGAACTGAAGGTGGTGGTCAAGGCCAGGTTGGAGGGGGCTTGGAGCAACCTGGTCTAGTGGGAGGTGTCCCTGCCCAGGGCAGGGGGGTGGGACTGGGTGGTCTTTAAGGTCCCTTCCAACCCAAACCATTCTGTGATTCTGTGAAGTGTTTGGACAAGGAGGGAGAACAATGAGCCACGCAAAAAGAACCGCCTGACAGACGTTTTGAGCTCTGACATCTGGAGAGGTCAATTTTCAGGAATTAGTCCTGAAATTCTACACAGATGGCAACACTTTGGGGCTTGAGTCCAGCCCTTTTTAGGGAATTCTTCTGCAATGCCGCTCAAACGTCGCTTCCGAAGGTCCCTTAAATGTATTATGCGGCCAAATCGTACCAGCTGTGCTTTTTCAGTCTTTTTGCTGCAGTTATTGCTGCTGCAGAGTTGTAAATCGAAGGACAGGAAGGACAGATCCAGCCACTGAATGCACTAAGTTGGTGCTTCTCTTTTGCGCTAAATTAAATGGTCCCTTCAAGCTGTTTTTCATGCTTTCTTTTGGGAAAAAAACCCAACTTTAAGTCGTTATAGTACAGGAAAGATTTATTTTTTTTAAAAATCACCTATCCTTAGTACAAGGTGCTAGATGGGACAACAGGGAAGGAAAATTCATGCTCCAAAGGATGTGTCACATTAAGCGCGATGCCCAACAAAATCAGTGAGGGCGTACCCTGTCCTGCATGTTATCTGCTGCGTGTGGCCAGAAAGATTAGGAGGTGGAAGGACTGGCAGAAAGGAAAGATCCCCTAGAATTGTAAAAACAACCCCAAAGATTCGTGATCGATGGTGCTGGTGATGCGTTTCATCTCTGTCGGCAGCGAGGCAAGCATGGGGACGGACCCTCACGCCGGTTCTGTGCTTTCTTCTAGATGTTGTTTTTAAGAATCAACGCAAGCTACAAACTTCACCTGAAGAGGCAGCTGGCCCACCTCAACGTGGTCAATGATGGAGGACCTCAGAATGGGTACGTTTGGGGCACTTGGGGTTTTTTTTTTTCACCGCTCAATTTACTTTGTTTTCCGCAAGAAAGTTGTGACTGCGGAACGCAGCCACGCTCCCCTGTTTGAGTGTGTCCCATTTGGAGCGTTCTTACAGGAAAGGACGTGATCTGTGCCTTCCCGCAGTAACTAGGAATGCAGTTGGCTTGCTAATACATCAGGAGCTGGGCATATTCCAACGGGAAACCTGCCGCAGGTTTCCTCGGTTTGTGGATTCCTTTTTCTCCCCTTGTGTGACAGCAGTAGCCACAGTTTAATTCGCAAGGATTGTGTGATTCATGAAGCAGTTTTGAAACGTGGACGATGACTCATGGCGCTAGCGAAGTAAAAATAGGGGGGAAAAAAAGAAAAAAAAAAAAAAAAAAAAAAGGGGTTTTTTATCTGCGCAATGGGCAGCTTCCATACAGAAATTGTTTTTACAGCAGAACTAGATTTGAAATGGAGATTATGCTGACAGCGCTCTTCCCCTTTCCTGTCCCAGCCCAACCCTCCGTCACCACAACCGGTCAGTGGGTACCTCTCCTGAGTGGCTGTGCCTGGTGTCCCACACCTCCCAGGAAAGCGGACAGCTTCATGCAGGCTGAATCCCATTTTAAGTTGGATTATCCCCTGAAACGGTGGCTTTTACTGTCATTCTTCATGACCCAGGGGATGTTTATTTGCAGTGGGGTAGGGGTGAAGTTCAATCAGCCTACCCACACGCAAGAAAGAATTGCCTTCGGTTGAGGAAGCCAGAGAAGGAAGTTTTATAAATGTTTCAAATGTTGCTGGAATGAGGAAAAGTTTTATTCCTGTCCAGTTTATTCTTATGTGTCCTGCTTAAGCTCACTCACCCCTGTACTCTGTGAAAAGAGTCTCTCTGAAATGGTTTGCTGGAATTCTGTATTCCCAAGACAACATCCAGTTGCCTTTGGAGCTTTCAAAGGTATTTGTAAGCCAACCAGTGTGACCAACAGGAGCCCCAGCGGAACCGAGAGCGCCCGGAATGTGTTTGGGAATGTTGCGCCCCGGTTTATTGCACAGCCCTACGCAGCGTGCTGTGCCATGCCGTCCTTGTGCCGCTCCTCTCGGCTCTGCTGGATGGTGGTGAGGGCCCCCTTGGTGGTCGGAGGGTTGGGGCGGGCGTTGATGTCCCAGCAGAGTTAGCTGGACTGCCAGAAAGGTCTCTCGGCTGCAGCTGGGAATGGGAATGCCCCGAGTCTGGTTCTTTTATGGCAGCAGTTAGGTGCTGCAGGACGCAGCTCTACGGGAGCGACGCGCCGGGGCCTTTTGAGAAAGGAAACATCACACGCTGGATTTCACTTGCTGCTGTTCCAGCAGTCTTTGCTGACCTCCTTTTTAATGTGCTTTTCTCAGCCTCATCCTATCGTAAACTGCTTTTTTTTTTTTTTCCTGCACTACTAGTAAAAATCCAGGTCTGTGAATCCTGGTTAATCTTTCACGATGAAAATACAACTTTTATGCCTACATCTTGTTCCTTTCTAACTGGAAGCACCATGATCGTGTTTCTCTCATCCCCTGGGTACGTTTCAACAACGTATGAGGGATTTTTAACTCCGTATCAACGTTACAAACGGTATCGCTGTTCGATTGCTTTCACATTAACCTTCTTGAACACAGCAGCTAATGTTGCAATAATTAATAATCTGAGTTGCGATGGAAGCAGGGGTTTAAATCGGGATAAGCCTGGGTTTACAGCAAGGGAATAGAAGTTTTAGATGCCCAATTCCTGCCGAGTTTTCCGAACTTGTCATTTGATCTCCTGTCTCCATTAACGAGTTTCGCACCCGGCAGCCATTAGCGCGCTGTCACTGCTGCAAAATGTACCACTGAGTTTTGAACCGATATTTAAAATGTTTAATCCAGGCACAGGATTTGAACGCCTGTCGTCATGGTTGCGTGGGCACGAGCCCTAAACAAAGCCTGGATGGTTTTCCTGACTCTTCCAGGCAGATGGGATGGATCCCTCCCGGCGCTAACCTCGTTGTGTGTTTCACTGCAGCCTGGTGACTTCGGATGTAGCTTTTTACACTGGAAACCTTCAAGCTCTGAAAGGCCTTAACAACTTAGACCTAAACATGGCTGAAATTTGGGAGAAGAGGTGATGATCCACCGGGAGCAGTCGCTTGGCTCTGACAACAGACCGACTTTCTTCGAAGCAGCGTGACGCCTGTGAGGTGAATACTTAAGAGCGGAGTCCAAGAAAGGGCACTATTGATAGTCGGGGGAACTAGACTCGGAGGGAGCTGCAGGGAGTGATCTTTTCAGTGTCCTTCAGCACGAAACAAGTGATCGGCTGTCCTGTGCAATGGTTTGGTTTTGGGGGGGTTTTTTATTTTTTTTTTTTTTTTTTCTTTTCCTCCGTTCTCTCTGGAAACAGACTCAGGTTTCTTTGGACCAAATCCAAAAGAACACATAGCTGTAACACAGCTGTAGTCGTCTAGAATGCTCTGTATATCTTTATATTAAAAAAAGATGCTTTGCATTTCTTCTAGTGCAATGGAATTCACGTGGTGTCCCACCTTATTTAATGATGGTACAATATAAAAAAAAAAAAAATCTTGCAGTTGGAACTCTGTAGAAAATGTTTTGGTTTTTCTTCTCTATGAAACGATGCTGTTCTAAAATTTATTTTTTTACAGAACTTTATATAAATAAATGTCTTTTGATTGCTCGCATATAGGATTCAGATTTGTTAGGGAGCAGTCCTGTTTGAGGGGGTTTCTCGCAGCTGGGCTCTAAAGTGCCATCTGAAGAGAAGGGATTTTTCTAGCAAATTAGTTGACTGAAGCCATTCCCTGTGGGAGGGAGCAGTGAAACCGTCCTCGGTAGCAGCGCCAAGGTGACAGTGGGCTGCTGGTGGCATCAGAAGGTAGGAAAAAAAACAGGTGTGGGGGCTGGTTTCCTGCAGCTTCCCACTCCGCCGACCGCAGGGTCGGGACAGGGAGCCAGTCAGGGCTTTGCCAAGCACTCCACCGTTTGAAAGACCAAAAAAAAAGCCCTGTGTATTAATTACGAGAGAAAGCAGGGCAGGAAGAATTTTAAAGTTTTTAGGCTGCGTCTAAATGGTGGCGCCAGTAAGGAAGGTGCAACTGAAATTAATTTATGGAAGAGTTGTGAGTTTGTTTTTGTTTTTTTTTTTTTTAATACTACCTTTTTAAGACTGGAGGATGCCAGTACTAAGTAAAAGTGCCTGTGTATTTCACCTCACACCTCTTTACCGAACCGTAGTCCGAGTGCCTGACGCGGTGATGATGCGGTACGATGGGCTACAGTCTGTGTGTGTGCCTACGGTTTCCTGCAGACAGGCATGCTTATCTGTTAGCATAACAGATGTCATTAATTGTCAGTCCAAATAAAGCTATCAAATCACAGTTGTTTTTAAAGACCAACTTCTTTAATGATACATACCAGTGTTATACTAAGCTTATAAAATAAAGTCGTCTGCATGTAAATACAAGAGAAACATTAAGAAATCAATAGTGATGGGGACAGGGATTTCCCTTCCTGTACAAATTTAGAAATGACTCAAGAGCAGATAAATTAACATACATGGCTGTGACAGTATGAACATGGGTGTAGTCAACATGATCCATTTATTGGAGAAAAAAAAAAAAAATAAAGAGGGCAGATCAAGGATTAAGATATTAACAGGAGATTCAGTCTTAAATGGGATGTGAAAAAAAGCAAACACCGCACGTGGATACTGAGGCATTTTTTCTCAAGTATTGGATTCTTTGGGCGAGTTTGGAACACCGACGATTCCCACTCTCACACTACGGAAATGGAGGTATTGCCGGCCGCAGGGCCGAGGTAGGACATCCCGCTTGCAGGCTGGGGAGGGGGCTGGAAGAGCGCGCCAGGTGGGGAGGAGTCGTGAGCACATGAAATACATGGTGGGGTTTAACAACCCATTTAGCAGTAGTGAAACTTTTGGTTTTCACCTGTGCCTGCTACTTCTACGTCATAAAAAGCCACGTGAGTAGCTAACCGTGTTGTCCCACATGTATTGCTTCACAGCTTTATTTCTGTAGTTACAAGCAATTCAAAACTACTAAATGTTAGAGGCGAGCCTCTTCGCTTCTTATCAAAGAAGATCTGTCCATCTTCCCTCAAGACAAACAGTATTGCACTTCAAGGTTATATTTAACTGAGTTACAGAATCTCTTTAAGGACTGAAGCATTACTTACGCACATCCATTGCGTTATGTGTGTCTGCTTAAAAAGATAAGCAAGAGAAATTAATTTTAAATTAATACTGCAGGGTACGGTGGAGATGACAAAGCATAGGGCCCTCTGTGTACTTAGAATTCTAACGCTTAAAAGGTTCTTCTGTTCGGAGGCCGGTTCGGCACAGCAGCCTACGGAACTGACCGTGCCCTCTCCCTGCCTCAGTGGTCCAGGATCCGCAGATTGCCCGATACGATTTTGTTCTCTAGTAGTGCTCCAGCCGGGATGTCAATTCTGTCCCCGTGATTTGCAATGATGATCACCGTTCCCTGCGTCGACGGAAAAGAAAACAAGCGGTGAGAAACTCTGACTTGGAGCAGGGGAGAGCAGCGGTGGCTGGAGGAGCAGTTTGGTGGCAGCTTTAATTGTTAATCGTTTCTGTATAGACTTTTTGCCCCCCTCAACCCCTGAAGAAAGGTTTTAAACACACGCTGTTGGCTGCCCTGTCATAACCAGCACGGTAGCTCTGATGGGCTCACACGAGAGCTGACGCCTCCTCTGAAGGTAGGTGTTTGCTGTAAGCACTGTCATGGTGGCAGCTTGCCTTTGGAGGGGGGAAAATGCTACCCATGTCACTCTGTCATGGCACAGCTTGTTGTTACAGCTACAAGGCAAGGTCGAGGTTGGGTCTTTTCAGTCTGGAGAAGAGCAGGCTGAGGGGGGATCTCATCAATGTCTACCAATACTTAAAGGGAGGGGGCCAGGAGGAGGGAGCCAGGCTTTTTTCAGTGGTGCCCAGTGACAGGACAAGAGGGAACGGGCACAAACTCAACCATAGGAAGTTCCACCTGAACATGAGGAGGAACTTCTTTCCTTTGAGGGTGGCAGAGCACTGGCAGAGGCTGCCCAGAGAGGTGGTGGAGTCTCCGACTCTGGAGACATTCCCAACCCGCCTGGACGCCATCCTGTGCCACCTGCTGTAGGTGGCCCTGCTCTGGCAGGGGGTTGGACCAGATGATCTCCAGAGGGCCCTTCCAAGCCCGAGGGTTCTGTGATTCTGTAACTGCCCCTAGACTGTTACAGGACGGTGACAATGTTCTGTGAGGGTTGGCCAAATCCTAAGGAAGCACTGGAGAGAGAAACTAAGTTGCTTGGCTTCAACATCTACTGCTAAATCAAGAAGCCCCAAATTGCTGAGAAGGGGCCTGTGGCTGTGGAGGCAGAGCCTGGCCAGCGAGGTGGAAGGACAAAGATGTGAGCCGCCTTTTGAACACACAGTCATGGGGTCTGGGGTGTTTCCAAGGTTCACAGATCGACCTTGGCCCTCACCGATCAGTCTCGGCCTCTGGCAGTCCTTGGGCCAGTTAATTAATTCCCAAGGGCGCTTCTGCGGGCTGCACGGGGAAGGCACTGACTTAGGCAGGATCAATTGCCGAGGAGCAGAGCTCAGCAACGGTTATTGCAGGAGCATCCCAATTACACACACTCACCTTTAATGAAACATTCTTCCCAAATGTAACATCGCCTGAAACTGTGAGATGATCCAGCTCCAGCATATCTGGAATACTTTCAAACCTCCGCAGGTAATCTTGAACCTTTCGGGGAGAGGGAAGAAGAGAGATGGTTAAAAAAAGCTGTTTGTGGATTAAGACAAGCATGGGAGCTTCCTGAAAATGCCTTTTGGGGATCTTTCTGGAATCTACGCCTGACAAGTATAAAAGTTGCTGCTTTGAAAGCAGCGTGGCGTTGTCATTTCTGTCAGCGATGAACTAGGAGAAAGGGTAAGGGCAGTGTCCCGCCGGAGCTGGGCGACCTCCGGAGAGCACTGGCACCCCAATTCGCCTTCCGTTTGGGCAGCGGACGGCGAAGCGGAGTTTGTATTCCAACAGCCGAACGGGTCTTCACAAAGAGCAAAAGGGCACAGCCCAGCTGGGCAGAGGTCGATAAAGTAAACCTTGCTTTTACCTCACTCGCTGCTACGGGCTGTATTTTTATTCAAAGAGGTAAACCCAAAGGACAGCTACAGGAGTTTACCTTTGTGAAAGAACTCCCCAGTTTGACAAGAGGCACTGTTGGAAATTCCCGCTTCTCGCTCATCGTTAGAGATCCAGCATTAAGGCTGTACAAATTAGACATCACGAGCAAGAGATCCGACGTGGTCTTAACGGGCAGAAAACGGCTCCGAGGTACGTTTATCCCCAGCGAGTTCTCGAAACTCTTAATAGCAGCGCCAACCGCAGTCTCCAGCTGGATGACGTTCAAGCCTCCATCCAGAGTCTGGAAGAGAAGACACGGGTGTGAACACAACCAGGGAAAAACACCCCTCAGGGCCAGAGACCGGCCTGAGTCCAAGCTCTGCCTTTACCAACGGACCAGCTCCGGTTTGAAGGCCGCCCTTCCCATTTAGCTACCTAGAAACGAACCCTTCTTTTGAGCGCATTTCCTCTAAAAACCTTCCTAGCTGCTTACCTTTGGGTTAACAATGATCTCCATGTCAATAGCATTTTTCTCTTGCAGCCTTTTAATGGCAGACAGGGCAATCCACAGATTGTTGGTGTTGAAGATTTTGAATTTTGACACGGACTTGAATTCATCCACGTGCGCTTTCGGGACCTGAGCTATCTCCACCAGCCTCAGCTTGTTTTCGTATTGCGTCAGCGTGCCGCCCTGCGAGGGGCAAAGGAGAAGGTTTAATTCCTCTTCACGAGCTGCCGGGGAAACCTTCCCCTCACCCCCGAGAGACGCACTGTTTTGTTGGCATTTAAAGTTGAGCCTCAAGTGAAAACACGCTGCTTGTGTTCAGCTACCAGGTTACTAATTATAGAGTACGTTTAAAGTACAGTCAGAACTGTCAAAACGATCATGTTTCAGCACTCCAAGACAGTTAATTCATTTCACGAAAGTTGTTGAGAATCTTTTGCGAGTGCTGCCGTTGTCAAAAAATCACCTTCACCAGTACACTTTGCTAGATTACAGAGCAAAATCTAAATTAAATCTAATCATTTGTGGCGCGTACTGGAGAAAGAAGTGGTACTTGAGTAACCTGGACTGTATTCTTCCACGGTGCATTTCTGTGGCTTTTTAGGACTGAGAGCTTTCTTAACATCTAACGAACACAGAGAAAACCGCGTTTCCTCCCCATCCTCATATTTAAAAGAATACAGGCAGAGCTCAGCTAGCTGAGAAATATTTGATCTGTGCCATAAAACATCTGGTGAATTGTCAAAGCTGGACTTTTTACCAAGTCAGGGCATTTTGGGCAGGAGCAGAGTTGTGCCAACGCATACCTTGACAGCTGGGCAAGCGGCTTCGGCAGCCTGCAGGTGGNTCCTCCCCTGCCCCAGTGACAGTTTGGAGAAGGCAGGGAGGTTGCGACTTGCACCCTGCGGCAAGCGCTTGTGTTTCCAGGCTGTCCTTGTCTGCTGCTGCCCAGAACCGAGATCCAATTTGTTCCGTGAACTAGAATTTCATAAACTCGCTGATTTGGTGCATCTCAAATTAGATCGCAGCTGATGTGTTAAATGGCGCCTGAAATAGCCGTGAGGAGATGTAACGTATGTCGGAATTCTTGCACAGAGAAGAGAAGAGAGGCTGAGATTCCCACCACCGTCACGGCACTCAGACAGACTTGCACAACGATCTCCCCTTTACCTTCACATCCGCCCTGGTTTTGTTTGTGACTTCCATGACGAATTCACAGCGTTTTCCATTGGGCGGGTTCATAAGGTGGTTAAGAATGTAAAGGTCCACAGTGGCACCCAAGTTATCTATATTGGATACAAAAATATATTCCTTCCCCTCGGCGATAAGGTTGTCCAGCAGACCGGAGTTGTAGAAACTGGCGTAGATGTCTCCGTGGCCTGGGGGATACCAGCACTCCGTATTCTCTCCTGAGTAAGACACATCCTTGGCTATGGGCAGCAGAGTCTCCTTGTTAATTCTAGGATACCTGGGAAGACAGTGGGTTTCGTTAAGTCCTCGCCAGTGTCGGAGTAGCATGCCAGGCACGCCTCCCACACCACCAGCCCCTTCCCAGTTTGTTCTTGGTAAGGAGGCCACCTCCCCGCAGCCTCCCGCCCCCAAAAGCAAGTTCAGAAACCAAGTGGCCAGCGACCAACGCACCATTATTCATAGAATCACAGAATGGTTTGGGTGGTAAGGGACTGTAAAGATCATCTAGTTCCAACTAGATGGGTAGGGACACCTCCCACTAGACCAGGTTGCTCCAAGCCCCGTCCAACCTGGCCTTGAACCTCCAGGGATGGGGCAGCCACAGCTTCTCCAGGCAACCTGTGCCAGCACGAACAGCTTCACACACTTCTTAGAAACTCTGTGTGTGTGTCCCCAACCTCCTCATGTTAATGCATGGCCTTTCACTCCGCTTCACACCCCGACGGTTCCCTCTTTCAAAGAGGCCCAAAAAGAACAGACTGAACATGGGTAGGGAAGACCCTATCGCCACCTCGGCATCTCGCACTGAAAAACCCACCCCGCGTTTGGAAGAGGGAGAAAAGCGAGCTAGTTTTTTTCCCCTCCCGCTCCCCCCGCCGCCACGCGGAGAAGGGTTTTTTGCTACCTGCTTTGATTAAAAGTGTATATCTTCACACGGCTGTGACTGTATTTCTGCAAGATTTTCTTTGTGTCGTCATCGGTGTTGAAGGAATTCATGAGAACAAGGGGAACATCAGTGTTGTAGGATTTGTTTAAATGCTGAGATGGGAAAGAAATGGTAAATTTAGCGTGTGGTATTAGCTTAAATTCTTGACGTCTATAAGATTTTGGGAGAAAGAAATTAGATAAAACAGACTGGAAATAATAAATGCATGAGGTAAAAGAGATGCGCGTGTGCCGACAGAAAGGATAATAAATCAGGTAAAGGAAAATAAGTAACTAGTAAAGATAAGGCCTGCATTAATTAATGTATAATTAATCTTTGTTTTTAAATCTGCATCGAGACTTAAAATTTGAAAAGCAGGACACCACAAAACGATTCTTTTAAATTTTAGGCTGCGGTTGATTACAAAAGGCATGTTTTCCCTCCAATTATTAGTCTGTCAGGGAAGTTTCAAAACCCTCCTCTGCACAGGGAGCACTGTGGAGCCTCCTTGGCAGGCTGCGAGATAGACAATAGCGTCAGGAGCACAGAAGGAACGAAGTGTCACCACGTTAATTAGTTGGGAATCTATCGGAGGGAGCCAAAATACACCGGAGTATTTCCTTGCGCAGAGCACAAATCGGAAAACATGACAGCGTTCCACCAAAAATAAGAGCATGCAGAAGAAGAAAAAAAAAAAAGATACTTCAGTGAATTTTAAGCTTTGAGTATCAGATTGCCCTTGTCTGCTGGGGAGTGTTTGGGATCGTTAACCTCCGGTGGCATCGGAGACTTCCACAATGATCCTTCTGAGAAAGCGCCCACAACACCGAAGGAGCAGGACTGCATTAGCTGGATATAAGTTTAAGGCTGCTCTAGGACCGTCTCACAGCCACAGGAGAGTCGCTCCAAACAAACCCCACACAGGCAAAGACCTGGTGGAGCTCCAGAAACTGTGGAACAGGCACAGCCAATTTCCTACTGGAACGACCATCTTAATTATCTGCTGCAAGAGGAACATTCCCCACTAAAAACATAAGCTGAAACGTCCTCTCTGAACACCAGCAGCTGTTCTTTTCTTTTACGTCTCTTTCTTCAGAGGAGAGCGCCAGCAGTCACTTCCAGCATGAGGGTTTGAATTCAACAAAGAACTTGGAGCCGCTGTGAAGAGCTTTTAAAAAAATCTTTTAAAAAAGCTAAACTTAAAACTTGCACCTGAAGGAGTCGGAAATAAGCCCAGGAGTTAGCCGGGCCGGGCCAGCTCTACCATTGGATTGCCCGTGTTTCTGGACCTCATCGCTACCGTCCGCATGGGATGAATTACGCTTGTGGATCACTGACTGCTCCGTCCCTTCCGTGCCTATTCTTTCCGCTAGCGCTGCGACTGGACCTCATTCCCTTCTCCCTTTCCCTCTCTTCAAGGCTCACGGAGGAGCTGCTTGGTGTGTCTCGCTTCCTCCAGCGTAGCAAGAAAAGCCCATCCAAATTTACCTCAATCTGCTGAACTGTCAGATCCAAGAAGGTGTTCTCGTTCCGCACCCCGATAAGACTTTTGGGGCCTTTACAGCCCATGCTTGTGCCCAAACCGCCATTTAGTTTCACCACCACCAGCTTGTTCAAGACGGAAGCGATGTTATCGGGCAGTCCTCTGGCCTTTATCTTCTCATAGGGCTGGATCTGTCAAAACAAACAAAACCAGCAGTCAGGTATTTGGAAGGAAATTGCTTTCTCCCGAAAACCTTCCAAACTTGGGATTTGGCAATAATACCCGCATTTATTTATATGATTTATGACGCTAAAGGACATTTGCAAAGCGCACCGGCAATAAGCCCATTTCTTACAATACAAATAATGCAGTTTGTTATGGCGATAACCTCTTTTCTCGACAAGTTCCACAGGCTTTGTGACACCAGTCACACTCAGCTTCCTCCAGCTGGAAAGATCTCTCCCCCTGCTCCTCCAGGTAGGAGGAACTGACTCGCCGGTGCCGAGTCAGGGGGAGGAAGAAGAAGTCAGGCCAGTTATGCAGCTCCACCACAACCCTCCTCCTGTCCCGCGGCAGGAGAGGGGATGGCTCCTTCTAACTCGCCTCCCCAACAAGACAACCCTCTTCAGTCAGGCCACGATTGAAGAACACAGGACACGCAACTTTTCTTCCCTGAGCAGCCTAAACACGCAGCAGATTATTATTTTTTTTTTTTGATACTTTGCTCTGAGGCTGTCAGAGGCAACGTTCTTGGCAAAAGGTTGGTTCTTCGACTCCGTCTAAACCAATTTTTATTCCAACTGCTCATCCAATATAATAATTAATCTCTCCCAATAGCGTGCTGCGAAGTGGAAGAGAGTTATCCTGTTGTTGCCAGGATGGGGTCGTCCAGCTCACGTCACGCCTGGCAGAAAGCCTTCTACCTCGCTGACAGACATATCCTACGGGTTTACAAACAGAGTAGGGGCTGCGTTTGGGGCTAGGGATGGAGAGGCAAAGCCAGGCATGTAACGACAGCGTGCCTTGCGTTAGGCATCGCTCGTCTCCTAATCCAAAGCCACCTAAATCAAAGATAACGCAACGATAAGCATCACGCCAAAACTGTTAGAGCAAAATCGAGACAATTATCCTTTAGCCTGCCCTTCTAGAGATTTTCTTCTGAAGAAAAGCCTCGGTTGTTTCGGTGCTGTGCGTAGACTAGCAGCAAGAAAATGATTTTTAGTTCCGATACGGGGTGCGTAAGATCCCCAGCTGATTTGCAAAACTAAATACACACAGAGTAGTTTTCAGAACTGTGTTTGCTTTGGGCAAGCCAGGCTGGGCTTCAAATGGAAATTCACATTGCGCTGGAACCGGAGTCATATTTCTTACTCGGATGCGCGGGGAGAGGCAGGGACGAGGGTTTGCGCAATTCCAGCACGCCGCCGGTGGCAGATTAGAGCAGATCCCTCGTATTAGGGAAATTCTGCCTTGCGCAGGATCGGGAAAGCTTATGGTATATATTCAGAGCTAAATTACTGCGTAACGACTCGCTAAACTCACAAAGAGTGGAAACCAGCCCAGGAGGAACATCACGATGCAGCTGCTTAACCTCGCGCCAGTTCGAAAAATCTCCCAACGCCTAAGATACGTACTCCAAAAAAAAAGTGATTAATTAGAAAGCCCAACTTTCCCACTAAAATATTTTTAACTAATATGAAAACATCAAATATAAGAATAGCACCAGATCCCTTGTTGAAACGCTCCAGCTGTTGAACATTAAAAATATACGTCAGTGTTAGTGACTTAATTTCTGGCTCAGCGGGCAGCGTTACTGGGGAACAAGACAAATTTCGGTAGTTTTGTGATACGCACCCATCAAAACAAAGATATGCCAGTAAAGTGATGAGGCTTGAGGAGCAAGCCTAGCAACTGCTTTCTTTTAATGCAATTTTTTTAAAGCTACATTCTGCAAAAATGCCAGGAATTTTGCTGCTTGTTTCCAGGAGGTTCTGGGAGTGCAGGTACCCCCAGACCATGCTGATCCCAGGAGAAGAGGTAACATCCAGGCTTGGATTTTATCAGACATCTCTAGACTAAGATTTAACCAACACATTAGAGCTGGAAATGTTTCCATCTACGTGCTTTTAGCCACGTTCTGGCATTCCTACCTACCAAGTAAGTTCCGACTTAACTGTCCTTCTCCAGGTTTCAAAAGCAGTAGAAGTTCCCGGTGCCAAAAAGCCCTGAGACAGCATAGGCAGGTGAAGAGCTTTAGGAGTAAATGCACACGCTATCCGAAGCGTAAAGTTAGTGGCGCATTCGAGATAAACACCATTTCGCTCGTACGAGTAAGAATGAAAAGGAAAATCTTTTGTATTTAAGCTGCCACTTTCCAGCCAAGTTCTCAGCCGCAGACATGGTAGTTAAATGGTTTTTAATTGGCTCTTTCAGCAGGCTAGAAGGTAAACCCGGAGTTACCGTGGCTCGGGCAGCAAGCGGTAATCTCTGCTGCGGTCAGCTGCTAACAAGAAGTTCTCATTAGAGCACCAAATTAACTGATTAAACAAAGCAGGTGATATTGGCATGCTGTTTCCCATTTAAGCTGCGGAGAAGGCTAGCCATAAAACTAAGAAGCCATTTTAGTCAGTGACAAGCGCACAGGTTTGTCAGTAAAATTGGCACGGATCAATAAAGGATAAAGGAGTGGAAATTTTGCCAGCCAAGGCTTTAACTTGAACGTTAACCTTCGGACAGCCAGGACTTCGACCCCTAGAAATTTACTTACATCACCACAATTTGATTCACACATCCGAGAGAGTTTTCAAACAAGGTTTCAGGGGTTCCCGGCAGTTTGACAGGCAGCGTCTGGGTTTCGACTTTGTACCGTACGATTATGAAAGAAAACACCACAATAACGCGCAACTCAAGCGACCCACCTAAAAAAGTATACTAAATGCAAATGATTACTCGGGATTTCTGCTACCCTTGAACTGAGAATTAAAACCACACTCCTTCCTTGTTAACGAGCTGGGTAAAAAGAGCTCTCCAAGATCCCTTCATTAAAAAGGCTTTAAACGTGTGGCTTCACTGATAACTTCGCAACTTGTTATGAGTAAGTTATGCAAATTGCTATTACAGACCAAATACGTTACTGAAAAGTAACTTAGTTGGACCAATTTGCTAGGGAAGGAATACAGTAAAGTCTTCCCACTCCAGCTTTCTCGTGTGAGGGCGTGCCAGCATTCATTTTAGGCAAAAGGGTTCTTTATCTAGCAGTATCAAGAAATTAAACAACTGTTCTAATCACAAACACATCTTCCCAATTCGTCACGCAGCGCCTAGAGATAACAGGACGGTGTCATGTGTTACTCCAGGAAACACAGGCAGGGTATGAAATAAGCGTCAGCAGAAGGGAAATATTCGCCTGTTTTTACCTGGCTTTTTTTCTCTCCCTGCCCTCGCCCAGATTTGCTGGTTATGATCTCTGACCAACTGCAGCCTTTTTCCCCGCTCTCCCTTTTCGACCTCCAACCCTGGCGCAGCTTCCTGCCTCCAGATTATAAATTCTGCTCAACTCCACCATCCAAAGATGACAGAAGGTTGAAATAAGTAAGGAAAAGAGACAGCTGCGGTTGATAAGAGGGAAGAAGGTGGAAGATAAGGTGATGGCTAGAAATGTCTGGAGTCTCAGGGCAAAAGACCCTAAACCAGACCCGAAACAACAGGAAACAAAACACCAAGTGAACTGGCAGTTTTCCAGTACAAAACTCCACTGCCAGGCTTGGGCACGAGACTGCGCAGAAGATCACAGTGATGCCCAGTAACACAAGTGTAAAACCAGTACGTCTTTATCAAAACATTCCTCTCTGCATTTTAAATGTTAAATACAGCAGCAGCATTTTGGAAGCGTCTCTACAGTCCTGCTTCAGCAAAGGTTTAAAAGCTGCGTAACCCAGGATAAGTGAAATTGGGAAGGGCCATAGCTGGCTCAGTTCAGGTACTATGAGCCCCATGCAGCCCAAATGCCCAACCTTCCCGGGCGGGAGCAGCCTGGCAGCAGCTCCCAGGAACGCTGCGGTGGGACCCAGCCCTGTGCCCTAGGGCTGCCCCATCCCAAGCCTGCAGTTCCCAGCACGCAGGCTCCACTTCCCAACCATGAGCTCCTCCAGCAGCATCTGCCCTCAGATCTCTCTGAGGTACGGCACTTCACAGATTTATTTTCTATATTTATTTTTAAAATTTTGGTTCATGCCTGCAAAGTGGGGAGCTCAGCATGCCAGGAGATGTACAAAGTAAGTTTGTTTGGGTGCTCGGGCAGCAATCTGTTGTTGTGCCTCTTTTAATGGGGAAGATTAATTCATAAAGCCTGAACAACCCACCAAATATTTTGAAAATGTTTAACTGCACTCAGACTTCTGGTAAACAAACGGCAACATCTGTATGAAGTTGTTGTGTTACATGGGGAAGACCTAAAACACCTTGAAACAAACCAGTAGCTGTTGATTTTAGTAGTAGCTTGCCCAGAGAAGCTGTGGCTGCCCCATCCCTGGAGGTTCACAAGGCCAGGTTGGATGGGCTTGGAGCAACCTGGTCTAGTGGGAGGTGTCCCTGCCCGGGGGGTGGGACTGGGTGGTCTTTAAGGTCCCTTCCAACCCAAACTATTCTGTGATTTCCTTGTTTTTGAAGTTTCACATTTGCCGCATCAAAGATGCACAACACACCAGCCTTGATGTTTCCTGCTCCTTAGAGGGGTGAAAAGGGAATAGAAGCTGGCCCAACCTCCAAATGGTCTCCAGAGGGATTGTACTCTTCCTTCCGCCACACCACCAGTGGTCCGAGGTGGACAACTGGAAAAGTCAGGTCAACAACAGCAGGTTAATAAGGAAGACTAGCTGTGAGGTGAGAAACTGCAAGGTCTGAAGGAAATACCCCTCCTGGCTCTTCTCCGTGTAGCAATGGCAGGACTTTATGTTTCTCCAGGCATCCTCAAATACTCCTCTTCCTCCTCAGCAAGCAGAGTTTGAGCTCTACGGCCCTGCTGGCTCACAACATCCAAAGGTTACTAAGCTACTGATACTTATTACTTGCATCTATCGTGGTTTCCAACATAATTCCACCACAAGCTTAAACAACTGCTGAAGGAATACCAGGATGAGAAGGATGGGGCAGCCGTAGCAACCCAGATAAACGTCACGTCAAAGCCAACTCCTCAATACTGACATCTACCCATCTCAAAAAGGACCATTTCAGCTTGCCCACACAAGTATGTTATGTTGGAGAGAGGAACACTACAGCCCTTCATCGGGAAACTTGGGACTGGCAACAGAGTTACCCTGCTAAATTAAGACAGAGAAAGCTTTCAAGCCTGCAGAGTTGTTTTATTTATAACTTCGCCGAGTAGCTCATTTCTTCCAGGAAGCCAGACGCAGAGAACTAGGAGACTAATATTTAGGGGGGGGAAAAAAAAACAACCAAAAACCAAACAAAACAAGCAGAACATACATGGACAGGGCTTATCATACAGGCATGTGCTGTGTTCGCACCCACGTAAGCACGCTCTTTGAACCGGAGGACGCTCTCCTGAAAATAGTACGAGCTGACGGTAAAAAGCGAGTTGAGAAGTCAGCTGCTTCAGGTATGAGGAAGTGGCAAACAGATTATACAGGCATTCTTTTTCCTCAGTTGGACATAAAGGCCGGATTATGAAGCCTGCTGAAAGGGAAGCCTGTATGGCAATCTTCCCGACAAACAAATAAAAACTTTATCAGCTCACGTAATCGCGCCTCAAGGGATTGCCCATCAGCTACAGCTGACCTGGAAATATCACTAAACACTGGAGGTTTATGGAGCTTGTCACCAATAAACCCAAAGTTCCTGCACGGCATGACCTCCATAAAACAGAAGCAACTGACCTAAGCAAAATGCTGCACAAAGACAGCAGCAGCAGCAGCTCTAGCAATTAGTTATCAGCAAGCAGTTTTGCAACCGAAGAGAGGCACACGCTAGACTGGCCTCGCGTCCGCGATGCCTTACCACCCCCAGATGTCTCTGCTCAGGCAGCGGAGCACACCAGCACAGCAGAAACAACACACACCCTGCCTCTATCCCAGAGCCATCGACTGAAACAGCATCTGCCGCACTTCCATAGAATCACAGCGTGGGTTGGGTGGAAGGGACTTCAGAGACCATCCAGTCCCACCCCTCTGCCCTGGGCAGGGACACCTCCCACTACACCAGGTTGCTCCAAGCCACATCCAACCTGGCCTTGAACCTTCAGGGATGGGGCAGCCACAGCTTCTCAGGGCAACCCCAGCCAGGGTCTCATCACCTTCACAGGCAGGAATTTCTTCCCAATATCTCATCTAAATCTCCCCTCTTCCAGTTTGAAACTGTTACCTCTCATCCTATGGCTCCACTCCCTGATCCAGAGTCCCTCCCCAGTTTTCCTGGAGCCGCTTTCAGATACTGGAAGGGGCTGGAGGGTCTCCCCGGAGCCTTCTCTTCTCCGGGCTGAACCCCCCAGCTCCTCCCAGCATCTCCGGGGCCTCCTCCGGCCCCGCTCCAACAGCTCCATGTCCTCCTGCTGTTGGGGGCTTCTTCCTGTGTGAAGTCTTCCGCGCTCCCCAAGAGGCCCATGTGGCAAACGGGACGACTTCGTCTGCTCCCGCGGATCACTGCCTCGGGCAGCCGGGGCAGGACGGCCGCCGCGCCGCCACGCACGCTGACTGCCACCAGCGTTTTCTGAGGCTGCTGGGAATTGAGCGGGTGTGAGGGAGAGAATCTGAAGGTGACGGAGGGCAGCAACGCCTGGATCAAACCCACCGCTTCAGGCTGAGCCGCAGCGACAGGTTTGCGTGGCAGAGCTGGTCATCTACTCGTCGCAGATCCAGAGGACAGAACAAGTCAAAGGAACCTTTAACAGAGCTGGACTTTTTTCGTTTGAGATTTATTGCTAAGTGGAAGCTGGGGGAGGACGGAGAGAGGAAGGATACAAAGAATTGCACTATTCCAGTTCCAACTGGGAACGGCACCATTTTCACCAGTCATGCCAAGCTCTCACAAAGAGAACTGAGACCTCAAGCACCACCTTACAACAGCTATGGCTGTGCTGGGCAAGAGTAACAGAGGCACATTCTATAAGCTTGAGGTAAAATGATTTTCATGCAGGGGAACTCAAAGTCCTTCGCATCCCCTTCCTTCCTCTTACCCTTCCTTCCCATTAAACAGAAGGCTACATACAAGAAAATCCTTCAGCAATCTTCTAGACACTATGCAAGGATCTTTGATATAAGCAGGTTTGCAGAATGTTAACGTGCAAAAAAAAACAACAACCCAGAACTGGAGCTTTTTTGATCTAGTGCAATCCCTCTCTTATTCCAAATGCATATCCGTTCAGGAATACCATCTGCTCATAGTTACTGCACCCTATCCATGGTTCGTTTATTCCGCTGTATTTTCTAAAGGAAACATGCAGAATAAATGAGAGGGGCGGAGACGTGGATATGGCATTTCAGCGTTGCAGGATGCATCTGAACAAACGATAGACGGTAAAAGATCCTGAAGGTCACCGGCACGGATTTGTCAGAAAGGCAGGGACAGCTGATGCAACACAAGGGCTCATGAATGTAGGAACCCACGGCAGATATCTAATTCCAAGTGCACGCCGAGAAGAATTAACATGCACGCATTCTCTCAGCTCGTATCTAAAGAGACGGTTGCCTGAACTACCAAGCTCTGTTTTTACTCTGTAACAACACTGATCCTTCCGATCCCGGTACCCACAGACCCTCACGTCCCAAAGGCCAATATTAAAATTAGTTACTCAAGGGTCAGGCTAGCTACAATGCTGTCAATATAAGATTGCTCCCAAAAAAACCCTCCACGGTGCCATTTCACAGAGGATGCACGCAGGAACTTCTTTCCAAAGTTCCTAGAAATTTTCAGGGACAGAAGTGTGCAAAAAGCAGGATCTCAACCGTGTTTTGCAAACAACAGAGATTGTGTTCAGACTGGGTAGGCAGGCTTAAAAGCAACCGTTCTTTTAATTAGCAAAGAGATGATAAACACCGATTTTCCTGTACTGTAGGTACACCAGAAAGCTTAACAAACAATTCGCTCCCAACAGGATCTAGAGCAATTTACACTTGGTGCTGGGCACAGTTAGGGAGAGAAATGTGACTAGATCCTTGCTCCCTGCCATCGCCTCCCGTCCACGTTAAGGTCAGCACTTAACAGCTCCACTGCAAATGGATTTCAAACATTTAGGTTCGAGCTTCAGCTGGGTGGGATGCAAGTCACACCCACCGTGTTCAGACTCTGTCTGAAAAGCCAAAAAAAATAAATGATTTCACCTTTCAAGTCTCACTACGTTCCTCTTGCCTCACTCACAACGCAGCTCTCCAAAAAGGAGGAGGATGTCTGCCACTCAACTCAGTTCAGGGCCAGGCTGCCTCAAAATCGCTTGCTTTCACTAAAGTGCCAACGACTCTTTCACGTCTTCGCTGTCAGGCTCGAAACTAGCTCGGAGTAAAATCCTCATGAAGTTAACGGTTCCATCCAGGCCCTCCATCAAGGATTTAGCTCATTGGATGTTGCATCAGCTACAACACAAAATTTATAACTCAGCCTTGCTAAATATTTCAGTTTCTTTTGGCACAGGAAGCGACAACTTGGCAGCGAAGCCCTGGATTTTGAAGGGTCTTTAATACAAAGAATAACGAGCGTCAAGAACTCAAATTCAAGCTGGATCCTTGCGGCATCAGGCCTGCTGGATGCCAGTGCTATCATCTAGCAGTTCCAGTCACGAGTAGGCACTAATATGCAGAACTACCTCATCACCTACGAGCATAACAAGTGCTCCACAGTCATAAAAATCAGTTCTTACTCCAAGGGTTTGGAATAGCGGACTTGACAAGTAAGTGCTGATGGGGAAATACTTCAGGAACAAAACTGGGCAGGAACGACACAGCTTACAGATGGGTGACTATGGTGTTACTCATCTGAGATGTCTCGGAACTGTGGTTTGGATTGTTCTAAGATGACGTATCTAGCTGCTTTTGGTTTTGCAGGCAATGTCACAGAAGTAATTTTCAGAACAGTCTGCACGAGGCGACGTCAGGAGTTTGACTAACAGATTTCGGCAGCGTACTCCTACCGCGAGGAGGTTTGGAAGAGTTTGCCAGAGACGGACAAAATGAGCATCGGGGCTGTCATCATGGGTAGACTGGAAAGGAATACACACCCATGTTAGTCAAGATGTACTTCCGGAACAACAAGGAAATATTTACTCAGCACCAAGGGACAGCTTTAGAAATAGCCCCAAGTGAACCCTTAAAACCTGTTTTCCAGAGTTGAAGATTAGGAAGATATTTTGCTTGTGAGCAAGAGCAGGACATTCTCTGCCTTCATGATATAGTTCACTGAGATGACAACTTGAGCTACAGACAAGGGTCTGACCATTGGGGAAACAAACCCTGTAACAGACAAGCTCCTTTCATGCTCACGCTGCTTCGGGTGCTCTCTTCCCACCCTAGATGAGGTTTTGCATCACTGTTCTGAGGTTAACTCGATGACTGCAGTTGCCTCGAAGGCCTCCCAGCAGGACTCTGCGACTGCTTCCAACTCAAACAAACAGATCACTGCGATCTACACCAACAGGATGAAATTACACTTGCCTTGTCCACATTCTTTACCTCGTCTCCTCGTTAACCAGCGCTCTGACTAAGTATACTTTCTTCTCTGAAGACTTGTAACAGTAATGGGTCCTAACTATGTCAGCTACTACTGGAAGCTTTTGGACGTACAGAAGCAAAGCCTCTGGAAGGCAAAACCAAGTCAGAGGTTCACCAATATCGTGTGAAATGGGCTCAATCTTCCGTTATCGTCTGGAGCTTGCCATTTGCTTGCCCATCAGTATTATTGAGTGCTGTGTTCAGTTTTGGGCACCACAGCACAGGAGGGACATTGAGGTGCTGGAGCATGTCCAGAGAAGGACAACGGAGCTGGTGAGGGGTCTGGAGAACAAGTCTTACGAGGAGCGGCTGAGGGAGTTGGGGTTGTTCAGCCTGGAGAAGAGAAGCTTGAGGGGAGACCTTATCCCTCTCTACAACTCCCTGAAAGGAGGTTATAGCCAGGTGGGGTCAGTCTCTTCTCCCAAGGAACAAGCGATAGGCAAGACGAAATGGCCTCAAGTTGTGCCAGGGGAGGTTTAAGTTGGATATTAGGAAAAACTTCTTTACGGAAAGGGTTATCAAGCATTGGAACAGGCTGCCCAGGGAGGTGGTGGAATCGCCGTCCCTGGAGGTATTTAAAAGACGGGTAGACGTGGTGCTGAGGGACATAGGTTAGGGGTGGTATTGGCAGTGTAGGTTATGGTTGGACTCGATGATCTTGAAGGTCTCTTCCAACCCAAGTCATTCTATGATTCTATGATTAGTGGTTACGCTAAAATACAGAGGTCAGGGATGAAATCTGCCCTCACCGAGAAAAACAGCAGTGTTACAAGACACTCAAATCTGCTTCAGTTTACTGCCAGGAGCCTTTAATCGTCAGCAGATGCTTCAGGAAAGAAGAGAAAACTATATTCAAAGAACAAGTACGATGGGTAACATGTTAGACAATCCAACGAAGTCTCATCAGGAATTTTGCTCCTGCATAGCATAGTCCCATGGCATTGAGCAAAAGCCTGAAACACCTTTCCCACCTAACCTGAAACTCAAAAGTACCTTGTGTAAAAGAGAAAATTAAAAAGACAAAGCCTATAAATGCAATAAACTATGCACGAACTTTAAGCTGTTTAAAAAAAACCCACAAAACAAACCACAAAACCACAACCAACATTGCCACATTTTTTGGGTGCTCCTGTTTTTTAAATATATATATATAAAAATACATACCCGCACATGTGCATGTCTGTGTCTATCTATTCACACACAGACACGCACACATATGCCTAAACACATCCTTTGAACTCTACTAGCTGTTGGCTAAAGACCACACGTGCCAGAATTCTCAGGGCTTTGGACTGATCGAGCAGCAAACCAATTCTCCAAAACAACCACAGGGAAATAACTTCACGCTGGGGAGAGTAGGTAGTTGCTTTCTAGGCCACGACACTTGTAGCACGAGATTCTGAAAAGCAGCTGAGCGCTCCCCCTCCCTCGCCACCACCTCATAAAACAAGGTCATCCAGGCAGGCAGTTATAAATCACTTCCAAGGCTACCAGCCGTTACGAACCAACTTTCCAGACAAGTCTTGGGTGTACCATCCTCCGTGCTGTTCCAACAAGACCAGAAGGAGAGGACACTAAGAGTTTTTATAGCTAGGAAAAGAAAAAAACCTCAACTAGAGCTGAACAAAGGCACTCCGAAAAACCTGCGTATATCCACACCTGTCCCAAAGAAGTCAGTACCGCAGCCTTTATTCTGAAGCTCTCCCAAAATTATCGCTCTTTACCCCTTTCTAAAAGCTCCTACTGTTCTTACCTATACTAGCTACACTGATAATTCTGGTCTTGAATAAATAAGTTTTGATCTATTAATTCCACAACTCGTATCCCACCCCAGCAAGGAATAATTTGGGATAAGCTACACCGCACGTAACCTGAAAAACATTTCATGTAAGACACCTTTCACTTTCCACGGTACGTCCCCGACACGACCAACATATTAAAAAGGTGGTGGAGGCAGGATAAATACGAGCAGGGTTTGAGGTCGGTGGAAAAATCGAACCCTTACGGTCAGCAAAAAAAAGAAAAGAAAAAAATACTCAAGAAACTTAAGTTTGCTCTCAGTGTTTGAGAGGGCTCAGCCCGCCTCCCATCAAATCAGGAAGTCTCCAATTCATCTTATCCAAGGAATCCTAAAGCAAGAGATACTTATCATGAAGTGAAGGAGGGATGGAAGGACACTTGTTTGTGGGTATTTTTCCCTACCTTTCTTCTGTGACATTTATAAAGTATGATTATTGGATTTGGAGTTCATGCTAGGAAGCAAAATCTCCTCCAATATCACACATGCATCTCGCTTGAGCCAAAGTGACACGATTTTGCAGGAGTCTTCCTGGTTTGGGGTTTTTTTTTTTCCCCCTTCTTGGTCAAAAGTTCCTACACAGCTAAGGGACACAGATGATAATGAGCCAGTGTGGGCCATACGGAAGAAGAGAGATACTCTTTCTTACCTTGCCGTCCTTTCTGCCCTCTCTGACCCAAAGTCAGACCTTTGCCTGACTTCCTTTTTTAAGGAAGGATTCCCATTGCCCTTCCTGGGAATCTCCCATCAGTCTATTTCAGTGCCTTATCATAACCCTCCTGTTCCACGTTGGCTCCCAGTGTCCTACCCGGTAATTTTGAGGCCCTTACAGAACTTGGAAGTTTTTCTGCTGAAGGTGTGCAAAACTTGAAAAAACAGACAATAGCTCTCCCACACCACAAAGCGGCCCATTCACTCGCATCAAATTGCTGTCATTTAATCCCAGGCCTTATCTTGACACAGAGAACAGTTTATTCCTTTCATTGTCGCAACTACCTTTTTACATATTTAAAAAGACTTATCGCTGCCCCGGGTCTCACTCCCTCTAGGCTAAAAGCAACCCCTTTTTCTCCAGCCTTCCTTCTATGTACCCAGAACTCCTCACCTCGGCCTCTTTAGTCAAGACGGATTTTTCTCCGCAAAGCAACACTTCATTCAGTGTTACAGTACAGGAGAGAGAGAGAGAGACATCGCATGTTTTTGAAGTTAAAAGAAAATACTCAACCTTGGAAAAACCCGAGGCTTGCTCTAAAACAGTGTCATTCTTCTGCGCTTTAGAGAGCGGCACTGCGTCTGTTCTGGAAGTAACTGGACAGCCTGCCTTTCAGTTGGGAACAGAGCCTCGATTGAATCGCCACAGAGGGGCTAAGAGAAACCCCAAACGCGTGAGGACACAGCAGTCCCGCAACACGCCAAGATCACTACGCTGGGAAAAAGCAAGAATTTGTGGCACAACTACGCCGTTAGTTAAGCAAGAGTCAAAGAGACCACCTCAGGGCCACAGATGAATCAATAAAATTAGGTGCGGTTTAATAGGAAGTGTTTATTTCAGTGCTAAAAAAAAAAAAAAATTAGTGCTTTTTCAGCAGCAGCTCAAGTGGCAGGCTAGGAGTTATAACAACATAGCTGACCTTAGAAAATTACACTCAAAAAACCCCCACAGTCAACCGCTTGTTTCGGATTCCTCGCCTTTCCTGAGCTGCTGTAGATGACAGAAGTTGTTAAGTGAGCTCTATAACCCAGCCCATTTGCCATATGTCCCTTTCAAATTATTTAGCATAATGGATTGCCGGAAACGATCTCACCCAGAGACGTACAACCTTCTTTCAGGGGCAGGAGGGAAAGGGGAGCAAGAAGGGTCCTACCTACTTCCCCTCTACCACAAGTTACCGCCGACTCCAGCGAAGGCACCAAAGGGTAAAATGGCATCTGTCCCATTTTGTTCCCCTGCTCCAAGGGCCACTAACAAAATAACACCAAAGAACTTGACACGTACGTTAAGCAGAACCTGATGTTCAGGAACACGTACAACATATGTCAATAAACGATTATTTTTTTTACTCAGAACCCAAAGCGTCCTGCGGGATTTTAGAGAACCACGGCAGTCGCATCCATTCCACGGGCAACTACATCACGTGCATCAATAGCAATTATCAGTTTTACGGTCCTGACGGACCACCGCTTCGTTGCAACTCACAGAATCTTCTGGAGGTCTCTGAATCTTCCCCCAGTCCACAGATGGTCCCTTTTCTTGTAGGAATCTATGAAATAGCTTCTTGAATCCTTCCAGGTCCTTTTTAGTGTGCTACAAAGCAGAAATGCATCAGTTAGTGCTGGTATTTAACGCATAGCTATTCAATCACGGAAGCATTTCTACAAACTTGACGTACAATCTAGTCACAAGAGTAATTTTATCAGCGCTGAACTAGAGACATGCTAAAATTCCAGTAAAATTTTAAAAGGTACCAACAGCTCAGGTCCACTACAATTCAAGGTACAAAACCAACTCAGATACCTAAAAGACAAGTCTTTAGTCATAACCATGAGAATTTAGCCCAATCTTTAGGATTAGAACTTTTTGTAATCCATTAAAGATTACATAGAACCTTTAATAACTAAAGGTGATTAAACACTTAATAACAACTCTGTCACACAGTTTATATGGAACTGAAAGTCTCCTACTGACCCTGTATCCAAGCTACTCTTCCACAAAGGATTAGAGCACATCCTAAAAAATAAGGATCGCGACATTGTGTGATTTGTCTCCCTCTGTGAAACTTGCTTCAATTTCCTGCATCTAATTTCTGACGCTTTGAGTTGCGTCCGCATCATGCTCCTTACCTCTAGCTCATTTGAAGGTGCAGTCGCAAGTATCTTATCAAGTTCTACTTTCATGGAATACTCCAGCTCTTGCCGAATGACTTCCTGAAACTGTGAAGTGCCAGCTTGAGACATTGCTTTGCTGAAATCTTAAAAAGAAAAATGAAAACACGGGTTAAAAGAAAAAGAAGAAAACCAACTTATTTAGACTACAAAGGGCCTTCAATTTTCTTTTAAAAATTAATAAACCCATATAATCTAGTCTCATTTTATCACCCTACTAGCGCTCCAGGAATATAAAGTTTTTGTTCTTAGTAACTTAGAGAAGAGACCTTCAACTGGGGCCACAGAACAACCACCCTTCTCTCAAAGCTCAAAATAAGTACCAAAAGGCTGACAGTCCATCTCTAGAGATGCCCGAAAATCCATGGCACACTTTTTTGCCAACAGCCAAAGAATTCACGTCCTACAGCATCAACAAACTTTAGCAAGTAAAAGTGTGAAAAAGCTTTTCACTAGGAAAACTCTTTTATGTAGAACATTGTGATTGAGGGTACCCTGCTGTTCGCACAAGCAAATAAAAACATATGCTTTCATTATTTATACAACGCACTTTCGCACGATCCTTATTTTATTCCAGTAAATACTCCCTTACTTTATCTTATGAGTATTTTCACACTACAGCACGCATTTCAGTCACTAAGCAACCTAGAAAATTAGTCTGTCTACCACTTCAGCATTTGTTTTGCTTTTGAAAGTGATAAGCTCCACAAAAGTGAAAAAGAGGAAATAGACAAATGCTCTATATAGTAAAGTCCACATTGCAGAAAGACTGGGGAGATAACATGACTTCATTTTCCATCACACTTGAAGCCAGCGTGCTCTCAAAAGACATTCCGAGTATGTTCTCTAAAGACCTCAGTTAATTTAATTTCTGCCAAATCCCTTGAGCAGTCCCTTCTCTGTAACACAGAGCGCGATATATTGCCAAATATAGCCGGATTTTAGAAACACCCTGAATGCTAGTGCAAAAAGGGACAGCAGGAAACTTTGCAAGTGAGCAGAGCGACACTGCCAGAAAACACTGTTAAAGACAAACGTGTGTTTAAAGTTTACTTATTTAGAACATGTGTTAAAAGGCTGTTCTATTGAGAACGTCTCAGAAAGCCAGAGGCAGTTCATTTTAATACAGTTTTCGGTTTATTTTCTTTTTTTTTTTTTTTTTTAAGCAAAGTATTCCACAGCCTCAGCCTCAGTGACAGTATCTAATCCTTGCTTTGAAGCCCACAGAAGCCATTTTCCTGACTGCACTGTTTTGCAGGTAGGGGAGAGAGAGAGAGAGAGGGGGAAAAAAAAAAAAAAAAAAAAAAAAAAAAAAACAAAAAAGGGCGGGCGGGCAAACACTGGGGNGTGACGCTGCAGCTTGCCGCCAAGGGCCACTGCCTTCAGCTGCTGCTGACTACTCAGTGTTTCAAAAATGGGGACACATGTAAACTGAAGCTGCTGGTGACCTTTAGACTGGGGAATCTCTTACCCTCGTGAGTGATCCAGTCTACTCAAAAGTAAAGTGATGCGACTGTGATGAACGTGGGGTATGAAGAAGGTAGAAATAAACTAATCCTGGTTTTGAGAGAGAGAGAGAGGGGGGGAAAAAAAAAAAAAAAAGAAAAAAAAAAAGACAGACAAGTGCTGCAGTGCACAGACTGTGTGTCATGCAACACAGGGGAAACGCCAGCTCAAGATGAACAGTACAATGAACAATTGGGTTTTTTTGTTTTTTTTGTTTTTTTTTTTTTAAATCAAACGCTTCACTTAGTAGTAAAAACAGGTAATAGTCGAGAGCCTGCTAGGCGAATCTTTCCAGATCCAAACATGTCAAAAGACGGACAGCTCTTCATTAGGAAGCACTTCCTCCTACAGAAAAACCAGGAGCTCTGTACCAGCTTAATACTCTCACACCGAACTGCCACAAGCACTGCCTTTTCACTCACACGTTTTGGGTTGCTGCATGCTGAAATCCGGCTTAAAACTTCCCAAGCAACAACTGCTGGGAGATACTTTCCGATGTTTGTAATCCTCCCGGCAACATGTTGTAATACGCAACTTCTGTTACAGCAACAACGGGGGCCATTTCTCACCCTTCATCAGCCTCTAAAACACGTGAACCTCCCAATGTGACGCAACGCGTCTCAGAAGGAACTCGGCAAACATCAAGTATTCAAGACAGACGAGTATTCATGCTGTTAAACACACTGGGGCTCGGTACGGCAGCCGGAGCCAGCTAGCAACTTTCCCAGGCTGCAGGAAAATCCCAGTAAGTGGGAAAAGCTTGTTGGCTCATATTAGCCAAAAGGCTTGTATCTACCAGAAAAAAGCCTGTAGAGATTAAGTAACATCACAAAAAAAAAAAAACAGAAACAAAAGAAAAAAGCCATCATAAAAGTAAACATGTGCTAATGTCCTAGTTTGTTGGGGAGGGTTAAATAATACTATAAATTCTCCGCACATTTGATCACCAACGCCCTCACAGATGAGCAAAGCAAACCTGTTTGGCTTTTGGAGTTCCCCTCCCCCCAAAAAAAACCCCAAACCCAAGTGCCAAGCTTGCCCACCAGGCAACTAGATGGGCCATTTCCCACCGAAACCCAGAGCGCTAAAGCTACCGGTGCTGCCGGCTGCGCCCCTCATTGGCGACAGAGAATATTTAGGTTTCCTGTTGACTGTTTTAACAACTACTGCAACCACTTGGTCTCATCCAGATTCAACACGCCAGGGCACGGTTGCTTGGGGAGAGCGTTATTAGTACTCCCAGTACTATTATTATTATTATTATTTTGGGGAAAGAGAGAGGAAGGACATGGCCGGAGTCCCTGGAAACATGTGTTTGCCTGGTGCAGGAAAAGCATCTATTCTGCATACGTAAGAATTTGAATACTGTAACCAAGCAGCCAAGAGAAACAGCAACTCCAAGCTTTTCTGCTTTTTAACGTGCCACTGCAAGGCAGAGGCTTTTAAGCATTTCTCCGAAGAGATGCCCACCAGGATTTGGACCGGGTGGGGAGCTACGGCACTCTCCAAAGGCGCCCCAAAATAAAAGCACAGCAGCAGCGTCCCCTCCAAACACAAACAAACTCAGCACTAGTTGCTCCTGTGTCGCTGCCCCTTGGTTTTGGGGGAAGAAGCTGGTATTTATGCCACCCCAGCCTACTGCCAGCAGAAAGACAACCCGAGTCCTTTAACACCAGCTACTGTTAAATTTAACAGCCCGGGTGAAGGTTTATCTCCCTTCTCACCCCAGCAGCAACAAGGATGTAGAAAGGCCAGTGCAACTGTGTATCTGAAAGCAGTTATTTCCTACAGGCGAGTAAAATTTCCTAAGGCTGTAATGAAAAGTTGTTACTGCGCCTCCAAAAAAAAAAAAAAAAAAAAAAAATCAGATGGGAGGCAGGGGTGTTGGGATAATTGCAGGAAGAGATTTCCAAGGGTACACACGGCCATAAACTCCCAAATCGTTTTTAAAAAGAAATGCCTTCTTCCAAGCTATTTCACAACCGGTGCCTCAGATTTCAGCTTAAGCCCACTTTTATGGGATCAGTATGCTCGAACACTCATCCAAAGGAAGAAAAGGGTGGGATAAGGTAATGGAAGAGTCTTGGGGGACCGGCCCACGCAGGAAATTAGCACACAACAGAAGAGGCATGACTAAATAGTTGAGGCTTCAGAAAACACTGGGCTTTGCAACACTGGCCACCCAGGGTATCTTATTTTAATGCCTTCGGTAGAAAGTGCTTCCCCCAGTAGGAGAGAAAGGAGAGCTCTTTAATCAAGTTTATGGCGGCGTCTGACACGTGGGGGGTTTCGCTCGGAGCCTCCTGCCCCCACTGTTATTTCTAGCACACTTTTGTGCTCTGCTCTCACTGCTAACCTGCCCCCGGCCCTCACAGCACCAGCTGCAGCACATGGCAAGAGTATTTGCAGGTTTTACGATATGTAACTTTACAACCACCGCACGAAAGAACAAAATGCAATAAATCAGATCCAGCTAATTAAAAGGAGGCCTCCTGACACTCTCAGGGACAAAATAAGGGGCAGAAGTCCTCAGGAAAACTGCACAAGAACAGCGGTGACTCCTTCGTTTCTGCCATCCCTCCTCTTGTTCTATGTTAAAAGCCGAGACCGTGTTAAGATTGGTTAGTTTTGTTCATTAATTCGTTCAGGAGAGAACTTCACTGTTTTAGTAGTCGGTATGCGAGGACCCAGCAGGAGGAGGGAGCTGTGGGACAAGTCAAGCAAGAAGTCCCCTCTCTCCTGAAAAACTTGGGAATCTTTTAGGCTTAAGGTTATGAAGCGTAATTACTTTTGCAATTCAAGTAACGTACAAGAAAGACGTAGTGCAGAAAATCATTTAGGTCTCCTTGAAGCCAGACGACTTGCATAAAACCCAAGAAGGGTGGCCAGCAAGTTAAATTACGCAGCTGAACTTTAAATGCTCTCTCCTTGAACTCTGCGCTGAGGGTACGGCGTGAATGCCTTAAGTTCCACCAGCCCCGCTGAAAGTTCAAGGCAATTTTTATCCCCCTGGCGAGGATAAAAATCTCTTTAAATACCCGCGCTGTAACGCGCAATGCTAATAGACACGACTTCATTCGATTTTTAGAACTGGACGTACCCACTCAGCCTTTACAAAGGTTTTTCTTTTCCTACTACTTGAGGCAAAATTTGTTAACGCCTGTCAGACTGAAGCATACGTGAAGTGAAACTTATACACCCGCTCGCTCTCCTTAGGGGACGGGCACATTACCCAGAGCTAACTCTGAAGCTTCCAACCTAGGAAGCTGTTCTCGCCAGCTGCACGCACCAAGACTTTGGGTGTCACGGTCAGACACAGCTGGATTTCTCAGTCTAGCAGCTGATCCTCTTGCTAAATATATGCCTCAACATTGACAACACGTTTTAGTACTACTGGCCCGGTAAAAGAGCACTTAAACAGTGGATAGTTGGGTTTTTGGGGTTTTTTTTAAAGCTTTTAGGATTGTCAAATCCGCCGTAATATTTTTTAAAAAATTATTATGATCTTTCTGTGGGTTTCTCCGGCTTTCCGTTCCATAAATAATACCACTTGCCTGCAAGATGGCCACCTTCAGCAATAGGGCTGAGACAAGCCAATTCCATTTAAAAAAAAAAAAAAAAAAANNAAAAAAAAAAAAAAAAAAAAAAGAACAATTCCAAACGGACTTTTCGCAACGTACTTCGCAGCAAGAAGGGGCTTATCTTGACAACTCTGAGAGCAGCCGACCGAGTGGCGCGGCCGTAACGCTCTCTCCCCCACCAACCCCTCGTGGCTCCGTGGTTTTGCCACAGGTGCCACAGGACACCGGTGGCATCGATGCCTTTACATGGCCCGGGGTGAGCGACGGCGATTTCCCAACGCCCGCGAAGGCCCTCGCTTATCCCGCGCCATCCGCGCCCGTGCAGCAAAAGACCCGACTCCTGTTCTCCCGACGGGTGGCGTTTCCAACGGGCCCGCGCGGATTTATGCAGAGGGAACCTACGGGCATGGATTTCACTACAAAAAGCACACGTGCCCCATGAGGGATATCGGAAAGGAGGGAAAGAAGAGCGCCACGGCAATGCACCAAAGTCATTTTTCTTCCCTGTTCCCTGTTTCTCAATAAAGGGATCTGAAACTCAGACCACATACACACACACACACACACGCGCGCGCGCATGGAGAGTACGGAGAGTGCCGGAGCCTACCGGGATCAGAAAATGCCAAAATACACTCCAGCGTTTCCCTCTGGGGAGGAAAAAAAAAAAATAAAGTGCTCTTTTCTCACCCAACTTTCACAAATCTCTCAGGGCACGGGGGAGATTTGTGCTTGCTGGTTCCCCACCACCACCACCCCCCCCCCGGATAACCCCAATATTGGGAGGAAC